>OY747714.1:1417500-1810000 GCA_963556495.2 Valencia hispanica | reverse complement strand
CAAAAAGAGAAACTTGCTTTCTCATTTTCTTTAATTGTTGTATACAGGTGAACATCCAGCCGTCTGAGTGGCACCGTGCTCTGCTACTCCCCCAGGCCTGGAGGGGGTTCATGAGCCGAGCTTTCAGTGCTGTCCTGCAGGTTTGAGCTTTGGTTGCTTTGGCCTTCTTTAGTTATGACCTGTTCTGAAATCATGCAGTCTGCAGATGAAGCGTGAAGCACTCTCTGGCTGTACGGAGGTATGCAGTAGTTGTACAGAAGACTTGAAGCTGCAGTTTGTTTGTCCAGGGCCGCCGTGCTGATCTGGAAATGCAGCAGAAACAAGGCAAAGAGGAGCCACAGGAGCTGCAGTATAAACAGCACTGCGCCTGGCTGAGGTGAGAATCACTCGGAGCACCAGGTGGAACAGTAGGAGAGCTAGTGCATCAAATGCACAGGCTACAGTCCTCGACCCAGCTGTCCTGGGTTTGATTCCTGGCCAAATGGCCATTTACTGCATGTTCTTCTCTTTCTGCCTTTCTTCCTGTCAAGCTTCTAGTAAATGCCACTAGTCATGAAATGCTAACAGCTCAATATCCAGACAGCAGACACAATATTCCTCACAATCCTGGATGACACCATCAGTTGTTGGCAAGCTCTGCTTATCTACCTCATTTTCTTTTGCTGCTCCTCTTTAAATCTCTGTCTGGTCGTATGGTCAGAAAGCCAAGCAGAGAGACGTTGGAGTAGGGGATATGATCCATTTCCATTATGATGCATGGAAGAGATGGTTTGAACTTCAGTTCATTTCCGTTTATTTATATAGCACTGATTCACAACAGATATAATTTCAATTCCATCATACACACATTCCAATCAATTTAAAAGTTTTCTATGTAAGGAATCCCAGCAGATTGAAATGAGTCATTGACTTGAGGTTGTGCCCCTTTCATGCAGACTCCAACCACAGCAATCCCTCATACTGAGCAAGCATGTAGCGACAGTGGAGAGGAAAAACTTCCCTTTAACAGGAAGAAACCTCCAACAGAACCAGAACCTGGCTCAGTAGGAGCGGCCATCTGCCACAACCGTCTGGGGGTTTGAGAAGACAGAGCAGAGACTCAGAAAGAACAGAAGATCTTATATAAGAGTACTCTCTATAGTAAAGAAAGTAAAAAGTTGATAACAGGACACGGAGGTCAAACAGTTACTGGGAGCATCTTCCCAGTCTATGCCCCCCATCCAACAAGGCATCACAGCTGATCGGGATACCAGACCAGGTGTAGCTTCTATGGAGAGAAAAACACAACATCCTCTTCTCTCTCTGCTCCCTGGTCCTGCTCTGCATCTATAAAACCTCCTTTTAAACTGCTCTGGGATTTGGGGTCTTAGGTCAGTTACAGCATCTTAACAACTGTCTGAAAGTAAAAGAAGAGCAAAAATCCAAAACCAGAGGGAATAATTGTCCAACAAAGCAACGCCTCAAACAAAAAAATGATCACAAGTCTAGAAATGAACCCAGTCAGTACTAACTAGGGTTGTGATTACTTGTGGAAGTCACTAGACCCAGTACCAAGTAGCAGAGGGATGACAGTTCATGGTAGAAGATCTAATGACCGCAGTGTTTCAAATCAAACTCAACTTTTAAGTTTGTTCTAGTAGATACAGTGAGGAACACAAGTATTTGAATGCCCTGCGATTTTGCACATTCTCCCACTTAGAACTGAAGTAATTATTTTTGGACCTAGAGAGGAACGATCAAGTGTCAAGCAATCGGCTTCAGTTAATACAGCTAGAAACTACTGATCAGGCCTGAAATCTAGGTGTAGTAAAAAACTCAAACCTTATAAAGCCACATAAAGGCAATAAGAAGATCAGCCTTCTATCACCTGAAGAACATTTCTAGGATTAAAAGACTGATGTCGCATCGCAACAGGACCTCGAAAAAACCCATCCATGCATTTTTCTTTAGTCAGATTGATTACTGCAACAGCGTTCTCACAGGTCTAGAAATTATGGAGGGGTCTGAAATTCACATTGTGGATGCATTTCCACTGTAAGAGACAGCGTTTTTTTATTTATTCTGAAAATCACATTGTCTGATTTTTAAGGAATTTATTTTTTTATTTTATTGCTGTACATAAGTATTTGAACACCTGGTAATCAGCAAGAATTCTGGCTCTGAAAGAACTGTTACTCTGCTTTTAAAAAGTCTACCTCTACTCAGCTTATTAATCTAACTTAGTAGCACCTGTCTGAGTTTGTTAAAGACACCTGTCCAGCCCGCAGTCCGTCAGATTCCAACTACTACCATGAGCAAGACCAAAGAGCTGTCAGAAGACACCAGAGACAAGGCTGGAAAGGGCTATGGCGCAATTGTCAAGCAGCTTGGTGAAAATAGATTAACTGTTAGAGCAATTGTTAGAAAATGGAAGAGGCTAAAGATGACTGTCAGTCTCTCTCTGACTGGAGTTCCATGCAAGATCTCACCTGGTGGGGTATCACTGATGATAAGAAAGGTGAGGAATCAGCCCAGAACTACACAGGAGGAGCTGCTCAATGACATGAAGAGAGCTGGGACCACAGGTTCAAAGGTTACTGTCGGCACAACACTACGCCATCATGGTTTAAAATCATGCATTGCACCGAAGGTTCCCCTGCTCAAGTCATCACATGTCCAGGCCCGTCTGAAGTTTACCAATGACCATCTGGATGATCCAGAGGAGGCAGAGGAGAAAGTCATATAGTCAGATGAGACCACAATAGAACTCTTTGGTCTAAACTTCACTCGCCGTGTTTGGAGGAAAAAGAAGGAGGAGTTGTAGAACACCATCCCTACTGTGAAGCATGGGGGTGGAAACATCATGCTTTGTGGGTTATTTTCTGCGAAGGGGACAGGATGACTACACTGTATTAAGGAGAGGATGAATGGGGCCATGTATTTTGAGATGTTGATCAACAACCTCCTTCCCCCAGTCAGAGCATTGAAGCTGAGTCGTGGCTGGGTCTTCCAACATGACAATGACCTGAAACACACAGCCAGGATAACCAAGGAGTGGCTCCGTAAGAAGCATATCAAAGTTCTGGAGTGGCCTAGCCACTCTCCAGACCTAAATCCAATAGAAAATCTTTGGAGGGAGCTGAAACTCAGCTACAGCCCTGACACCTGACAGATCTAGAGAAGATCTGTGTGAAGGAGTGGGCCAAAATCCTTGTTGCAGTGTCTGAAAACCTGGTCAAGAACTACAGGTTCAAGGTACAGTTACAAGTTTGACCTCAGAATCAGAAATACTTTATTAATCCCTGAGGGGAAATTCAGGTTTTGCAGTACAACCTGTCTGGGAGAAAACATTAACAGGATACAGGCAGACTGTGGTAGCTGCCAGCACAAGTGGTGCTCCATATCTGCATATGAAAAGGGTAACATCAGGTCAGGGTGGATGAGGGGAGAGCAAAAGAGATAAGCATCTCAGTCCTGTCCTCGAGAGGAGGGGGGCAGAGGTGCTTGACAACAAAAAAAACCCACCCCAGTACATAGTAAGCACATAATTCAAACAGTCACAAGTGAGATATATGGTGGGGGGGTACGCATGTTGAAATCTAGGAATGCGTGTGTGTCTGTGATTGTAGTGAACGTGTGTGTCAGTAATAGTGAACAGTCCCATGTAAGGAGCGGCGGAGGGTGAGCGAAGAGCTACTGTCAGCATTTTCTTCCTGGGAAGCTTTTTTTTGCCAGCCTCATGGCCGGCACAGGGAGTCAAGTTACAGATAGCAGTGATTATTTTGGTTCCAAGCAGGAGCTCTGTTTTGTCTGCCTTTAAGTCTTTTAGTGGTCTTCCAGGCCAAATCAGGGGTCAGTTTCCACCAAGCCAGGCTGAAAGTTTCTCAAGTTGGTTTCCATTCCACATATAAATTCCAACATCGCAGGCTACCTGCAGCTTAGTTCATTTAACGCTTGAGTACTTGAAGCCCGACAGATCCCTTGATGTTGTTCAGGCAGCTTACCAATTGCTGCTGACACATGTTGAAGTTTGTGATAAACCAGGAATCCACCGCCAGGTCAAGAGGGCTCCCCAAGATCTGCGATATATATATCGCATATCAAAGCTTTTTTGATCTCATGACAACACTAATATATATATATATATATATATATATATATATATATATATATATATATATATATATATATATATATATATATATTAGTGTTGTCATGAGATCAAAAAAGCTTTGAGATTAATTACTTATGATCTGTAATTAATTAATCTAATTAATCTCTTTTTTTAATGTCACCTAATAATTGCTGAGAAAAGCCCTCATCTTGAGGTATTTTCTTTTAAATTCATTACATTATTGTGGTAGAACAAAAGTTTGATACATGTAATTAAAAAAACTGGCTTTATGAAGTCATTTATTGTATTTAACAGACTTGAACAGATGCAGTCCCAGCCATTTACATTCTGCTGTTTTTGTGACTAGTCCCAAGTGGCGACTGCAACCTTCTGCTTCGAGCATGCGCGACTCATTAGCGTTGCAGACGCAGTGGTGTAAATATCTTCTCTGAGTCCAGCTGTATTACGGGTTAAAACAACACGTAATATGCACATTATTTTTGATTCTGATGGCTTGCCATACCAGTGGACCTGGGCGGCCGGGTGGAGCTGCAGTGTGCAATGCAGACTGGTTGCCTCCTGTGAGCTTTGAGACGGGAGAACGCCCTGGTGCTCCGTGAAAAGAGTAACAGCGTTACATGTTTCACCCAAAGGTTTCCAACAACCCCATAAAAATTTGCTAGATTTGCTGCTAGTTGTTTTTTTTGGGGAGAAAGAATCGCTAGAGGTGTCTAAAAACTCGCCAAATATAGCAAAGTTGGCAACATTGTTGGCAACTCACCGTTCCTCCTCACTTTGCCCTCCCCACCACGATGGAAGCCAGTCATCTTCTGATGAGTTTACTGCCAACCGATGTCCACTTTAGGATTTGGTTAACCCCGAACAACTCAAGCACGAGAATCCCAGTGCAGAAAACGGGTTTCATTTAATGGGAACTTGCATGCAGAAACAGTAAAATTAAAGATATACATAGCGTGCTAAATATGGCTGTAATTAATTGATCGCAATTAACGCGACAATTTGACACCAAATCCCAGAACAGTCTCTGTGCACCAGAGCGATAGAGGCCCAGATCTACCACACCTGACAAGACCCAAGGTGTAGGCTGTGCATAGAGTCATCTGAGACAATCCAGCACATAACAGCAAGGTGTAAGATGCTGGCAGGTAATGCATACATGGAACGCCATAACCAAGTGGCTAGGATAGTATACAGAAACATATGTGCGGAGTATGGTCTGGAAACCCCAATGTCAAAGTGGGAAACACCCTCCAAAGGTGGTGAAGAATGACCGAGCAAAGATCCTGTGGGACTTCCAGATTCAGACAGACAGGATGGTAATGGCGAACCAACTGGACATTGTGGTAGTTGATAAAGAGCAGAGGAAAGCCGTTGTGGTGGATGTGGCAATACCAAGTGATGGTAACATCAAGAAGAAAGAACATGAAAAACTTGAGAAATACCAAGGGCTCAGAGAGGAGCTAGAGAAGGCTTGGAAGGTGAAGGTGACAATAGTACTCGTGGTAATCGGAGCACTAGGGGCAGTGATCCCCAAACTGGAGGAATGGCTTCAGCAGATCCCTGGAAGAACCTCAGACATTTCAGTCCAGAAAAGTGCAGTACTTGGACAGCAAAGATACTGCGCAGGACCCTCAAGCTCTCAGACCTCTGGTAGAGGACCCGAGCTTGGAATGGATGGGGGGGGGAAACGCCCGCGGTTGGCGAGAGTGGAATTTTATATATATATATATATATATATATATATATATATATATATATATATATATATATATATATATATATATATATATATATATATATATATATATATATATATATATATATATATATATATATATATATATAATGTGTGTGTATGTATGTCTGCTGGAGATAGGCACCGGCATATAACTTTGGAAGAAAAATCCAGAGAGGTGCTCCAGATAGATGTGACAAGAGCAGCAGGCCAGACAGAGACAAGACACAGAGAGGAGGAGGGAGCAGATATGTGACTGTCCTCGCCAGGTGCACGAAGCAAAATAGACTTCTGTAATTGCAAACAAAGGCTTCTGTACCAAATATTAACACTGATTTTCTCAGGTGTTCAAATACTCATTTGAAGCAATAAAATACAAATAAATCTTGAAAAATCAGACCATGTGATTTTCTGAAAATAAATCTTTATGCTGTCTCTCACAGTGGAAATGCACGTATAATGTGAATTTCACACCCCTCCATAACTTCTAAATGGGAGAACTTGCAAAATCACAGGGCGTTCCATTGCTTCTGTTCTTCACTGTAAAATCTGTTGTGTTTAAACCTTCAACACCGTAGGAAAAGGAAATGACAGAAAGGAAACGTGTTCTATGTAAACCAGGTGTCTCGCATCCAAATCTAACCTGGGAGCCTTTATGCTCTCTGATTTCCCTTTTTGTCTGCTGTCTATCTTCTTTAGGGCCAGAGATCAGCTGACGGACGTCATCAAGACTGCTACAAAGTGAGTATATTGGTCTAGAGGAGTTCGTCCACCGTTACATGTAAACCGAACCCAGATGTATCTGGAGATGACCTAATGGTGGATGCTTCCATCTGCTCATCAGGGATAGCCCTGTTGTCCAGGGAAACTCCATCTTGGCTCTGAGTGGTCTGGCTGCTGCCGTCGCCAAGTATGAGAGCAACCTGCCCACCGACAGCAGCGGCGGCCTCGGGGTCAGTCTGCTCTACCTATTAACTTTTTCTGCAGTTTCCTCCACTACCACGATTCTGTGGTTTGTTGCCCCAAAGATTAGAAACTGAGTCAGACTTTGACTATTCCAACACTGTTTGATCCTTGTAGGCTGGCCCAGAGTTTGTGCCTACTGCCAGCTGGTTGTCCATGGTACTCGACACCCTGCTCAGCATAATCAGCAGCAGCTACAGAGCCAGAGGACAAGTGTTCCCATGGTTCCTACATGTAAGTTTTATTTCAGACAGATAAATGGAGCTTCTTTTTTCTCTTTTTAACTAAAAAAAGGCTACTTTTGCTTTGCATTGTCCCCATCTGATAATGATTATATATTATGTTGCGATTCCTATAAGATTCTTGATGAATACTGATTTCTCTTACCCATCCAGATAATGCGATTAGAAAATCTAATTTCTCTGCATGTAACTTCAACCCCGCCTTAGCCGAGCTTTTTATTGGAAGTGACGAGCGGCAGCAGTAATTAACGAGTGAAACACAGTCAAACAGTACAGTAGTTACTAAATTCTGTTCTAAATAAGTTCTTTGCTGCAGCGTTTTTGTCCATTTCTTTGCTCATTGTTCATATCCTGCTTTTACTCTGTCCAGTGTTGCCAACTGTCTCCGACAGAAAGTAGCTGAAGTTGTCCCAGAAAGTCGCTAGATGTCACCGGATGACGTCACATGCTAATTTACATAATGATGATGTCATCACGTGATGACAAATTAAACAGAAAGGAGGAAATAATTATATTTAAATTAGGATTTGATCATACAGGGTTACACAATACATAATTTTTTTAATTTTAAACATGTCCTGTTTGGCAGTGTGGAGTACCAAGTAGAACCCCAACAGATTTACTTTCACAAGCGGAGCACTACAGCTTTTGCTGCAGTATTCCACTTGATATATATTTGTGTGAGAAATCTATATTATGAATTGCTGTGAGTTTTATTTTCTGATGTTATGGACACGGAGATGGAAAATTGAGGGCAAGAAAGAAATAAGATGAAGAAGAGAGGTATAAAACAAAAAGTCATGAGAGAGGGTGAGTTGAAAATACAAGAGAGGAAGGGGAACAAAGAAAACACAAGAAAACCTCGAAGTCTGCCTCCATACCAACAGGAGAGCTATACCCACCCTGACATTCACTTTACTATCAGAACACAAAAGATACTAGACACCCAGTTCAGCCCCCCTCCTCCCGCACACCCCTCCCCCCCGTCCAAGTGCACCCCGTAAGGGGAGAGCACCTGTCGCTAGATAGCAACAGCCTCCCCGCCAGCAAAGGAGGCCCCCAGCATCACCTGCGCATCGGAGTCCCCAACGCCCCAAACCCCGGCGACGTACCTGCCCAGACCAGGAGCAAACTGATGCCCCGGGCGGCTGACATCCACCACCCCCATTCCCTGGCCGATACTCAGCCCTTGTGGAGCGACCACTGCTGTTCAATGGCTTGGCAAGCGACCAAACCCAGCGCCCCACCCAATGGAGTTTCTTAGAGAACTTAGAGAACTTTCCTCTGTTATTCAGTCCCATTAAATCTTACTTACTGCACCATCACTTGCATTAATGTTCCAAATGTGTTTGAGGTGAGAATTTACTGTGAAAGAGAGGTTTTTAGTTATTCAGTTTTTAGTTAGTCAGTTTGATCATTCACAGACACAATTCAGATTTAAAATAGACCGTGGTCTGGAGCCGGAAAGCGGTAGAGTGACTTCTCTGGGTCGGGTACGAAGTCCTGCCCCAATGGGAGGAGTTCATGGATCTGGGGGTCTTGTTCATGAATGATAGGAAAATGGAGCAGGAGATTGATAGGAAAGTTGGTGCTGTATCTGCAGTGATGCAAGCGCTGTACCAGTCTGTCGTGGTGGAGAGAGAGCTGAGCTGAAAGGAGAAGCTCTCGAGTTAACCATCGATCTATGCTCCTACCCTCATCTATGGTCACCAGCTCTGGGTAGTGACCGAAAGAACGACATCACGGATACATTTCCTTAAAGGAGTTTCCTCTGCAGACTGTCTGTGCTTAGCCTTAGAGATGGGGTGAGAAGCTTGGTCACCCAGGATGGGCTCAGAGTAGAGCCTCTGCTCGAAGCCACCTCAACTGGCTCAGGCATCTGGTTAGTATGCCTGCTGGACGCTCCCTGATGAGCTCCAGGAGGCATGCTTGAGGGACAATCAGTCCGTTTCCACTATCACAGTGGTCCCCAAAATGGGGTCTGGGGGTCCGCACAATTTTGTCTGTGCTTAGGTTACTAAAATTATATTTGTAAATATGAAAATTTTTATAGACAAAAAAAATCTATATAGCCCCCAGTGTAAAACTTCTGACTTCTGAGACTTTTGCTAGAAGGAGGAGCAGCTGTTCTCTGTCTCTCTCCAGATCCGTTCACTTTATTTTCTTTTCTGTTTGCTTTTCTTGTTTTCTTTCTTAACCTTTTCTTAGTTACTTTATTTTCCCAGCCCCTGGAGTTACTGTATTGGACCAGATCTCTTCTTGGATTACTTTTCTATGGACTTATCAACATGGCTTTTTGCTCAGCTGAGGATTTTGAAAAACTGCTCCACAGAATTGAGGGCATTGAAACGAAGCTACGTCGTCTGGAAATTAATTTTGATCTCCACGCTGATTATGGTCAAAATGACACAACTTTACCTTTGAATACAAACAGGGAACAGCCTATCAGCCCGGTGTTACATCGGTCTAACCGTGTCACAGAGACTCCCTACAGGCGTCTGAGCGGCAGAACTCCGCACTACAATGAAAACTGGCCAGCTTTAAAACGCATGAAATCAACCCCAGCCCGTTCTCCGAGGAAGAAAAAACAAAAGAAACTCCGACACAGAGAAACCTCTGAACCCAGAACTGCCGCTTCTGCTAAAAGTAAACAAAAGAGGTTCCAGCCAAAAACAAGAGATATTTCTCCACCTGGAATCCCGCTGAAAAACAGATTCGCAGCCTTGAGTTCCCCGAAAGATGACGCAGCCCCCAGGACCAGTCAAAGCCACCAGGAGAAACCCAGCCGCATCAAACGGACACATAACAAAGTAAGAGCCCCCCCAGCAAAGACTGTTATCATACAAGACGGATCAATTAATGGAATTGAGGCTTTTTGTAGCAAGAATACCAAAGTTTATAGCTGCTACAAAAATACAGTGAGAGAAATATCAGAAAAAATCCCTAAAATCTTGGACCAACATCCTGCTTTGGAAAAGCTTGCCATTCACGCTGGATCAGCAGATATCGCGATGAGACAATCAGAGATTCTGAAGAGATACTTTTCTGATCTCCTACAGAGACTTGATTGACTTAACGTAAACATCCTCATCAGCGGACCAGTCCCTGAAGGGAATGATGAAAGATTTAGCAGAGTCCGCATGCTCCATAAATAGTTGAAGATACAATCAGCTGAGAAGTCGTTCACATTTATTAATAATTTCAAAGTATTTGGAAGTGCGAATCATCTGTTCAAAGAAGGGATGCGCTATTTGAAAAAGGCCGGAGTAAGGCTCCTAGCAGTAAACATTTTTTCTTATCAAAATCAGAAAGCAAAACACTTGCTCCCAAAAGCTGACCTTGAGGCGCCCATGGATATCAGAGAACAAAAACAGCAAGTCTGGATGACACCACAGGACCGAACAGATAAAGAACCATCAGAAATTAAGTCTTCATCTTCCTGTGACTCAGCCACATCAAATGAGTCTCCATTTAGAAACTTTACAGACAGACTGAACGAGCAAATCAAACTTGGGACACAATTAACACCTAAACTTAGACTACACCAAACGCCTGGGACTAGTGTCAATAAGCCTGGGAGCTTCCCCCCACTGATTATTACAGATATTTGATATTTGAGGGAACCGGGCAATAAATCCACCCCTACCGTCTCCCAGAATTCACCCGGCACCCCTGAGGCTATATCAGTGATTATCAGCAGCAGGAAACATAAACCGTTAACCACACGCTCTCATATTAAACAAAATCTCAAATTGATAACCTGTCGGAAGGTTCAGCTGCCCATCATCACAATACTTAAGTTAGCTTTATTAAACATTAGATCTCTATCCGGGAAGTCTTTTCTTATCAATAACTTCATCACTGAGCATAATTTACACGCCCTTTTTTATCAGAAACTTGGCTAGATGAAAATAACGAAACAACTTCATTAATAGAATCTAGTCCTCCAAATTATAATTTCTTAAGCGAGAACAGAAAACACAAACGAGGTGGAGGTGTAGCCACCATCTTTCACAACTCAATGAACTTTAAAAAGGTAACCCTGGGCACGTTTGTTTCTTTTGAATACCTAGCCACCCAGATAAATGAGCCTAACAAAGCGTTATTTCTAAGTTTATATAAACCACCAAAACTTAACTCTAACTTCTTTAATGACTTCAATGACCTTCTTTCTGTAATATGTATCGACTATGACCAACTAATCATCGTGGGGGACTTTAACATCCATATCGACAACCCCCAAGATAGACAAGCAAAAACGTTAGATGATACTCTCCACAACTTCGGCCTGATCCAGCATGTCAAACAACCAACACACAATAAAGGACATACTCTGGACTTAATTATCAGCAAAGGTTTAAATATTTCTGATATCTCTGTAATTAATATTGCATTATCTGACCATTTCTGTATTTTCTTTGAAACTACCATCTCTGCTAAATTATCCAGCCACAGTAAGACCACTATAAAAAAGCGTTTTCTAGGGGACAGTTCAGTAGAAACCTTTAAACGTATTTATCCTTCCACCACATCCCCCTCATCTCCCAACTCAAACTCAGTAAATAAGTTGGTAGATAATTTCCTTGCGAAAATCTCAGACATCATGGATTCCATTGCTCCAACTAAAGTGAAAGTAGTCTCAGGTAGAATAAAGTCTCAGTGGACAAGTAATCCACTGGTACGTAGTGAAAAAGTGTCGACGAGCCGAGAGAAAACGGCGGAAAACTCGACTCCAGGTTCACTGTGAGATCTACAAAGAGAGACTGAATAGATATCAGATGCTAGGGAATCGTTCTTTTCTGAAATCATCAACAGAAACGTTAATAATGCACGGACTCTATTTGCAACAGTGGAAAGACTAACTAATTCTTTAGTGACAGTAGCCCCTGAACTAAACTCTACCAGGGCCTGCAATGAATTTGCCAGCTTTTTCACTGAAAAGATTCTAACAATTAGACGGTCAATCTGTACCTCAATATCGAACCCACAACCAGTGCCATCCCCAATCAACAACAATGTAGAGAAAATGTCTGAATTCCACGAATTAAACCAGAACAGCCTTGAAAAAAATCATTATCCAATTAAGCTCCTCCTCCTGCTGTCTTGATATCCTACCCACAGCTTTTCTAAAGAAGGTTCTTCCTGTTATTGGTTCTGATCTTGTTCAAATAGTGAACTCATCACTGCTATCAGGTGTCTTCCCTCAGGCTTTAAAAACAGCAGTTATTAAACCACTGCTAAAGAAGAAAAATCTGGACAACACGTTAATGCAGAACTACAGGCCAATCTCTAATCTCCCATTCATCAGTAAGATTATTGAAAAAGCTGCGTTTCAGCAGTTAAATGGCTTCATAACATTGACAAACCGTTTTGATGCTTTTCAGTCTGGTTTCCGCGCTCACCACAGCACCGAGACTGCCCTCGTCAAAGTATTTAATGACATCCGCATAAATACAGACTGTGGAAGAACCACAGTGCTGGTTCTGTTGGACCTCAGTGCAGCATTTGACACTGTTGATCATGATATTTTATTGGAACGACTGGAGAGCTGGGTCAGACTCTCTGGTACAGTACTTGGCTGGTTCGAGTCTTACCTAAAGAACAGGGACTTCTATGTTTCAATAGGAAACTTTTCATTAGAACGAACAGAAATCACATGTGGGGTGCCCCAGGGCTCCATCCTGGGGCCCCTCTTATTTAATATCTACATGCTCCCACTAGGCAAGATTATAGCAACCAATAACATTAGCTACCATAACTACGCAGATGACACTCAGCTCTACATTACAATGTCACCAGGTGACTCTGAACCCATTCAAACCCTAAATCAATGTATTGACCAAATAAATGGATGGATGTGCCATAACTTTCTCCAGCTGAATAGAAACAAAACTGAAGTGATTATTTTTGGACCCAAGGAGGAACGATCAAGAGTCAGCACACAGCTTCAATTAATACAGCTAGAAACTACTGATCAGGTTCGAAACCTAGGTGTAGTAATGGACTCAGACCTGAACCTCCAGGGTCACATAAAGGCAATAACAAGGTCAGCGTTGTATTACCTGAAGAACATCTCTAGGATTAAAGGACTGATTTTGCAACACGACCTAGAAAAACTCATCCATGCGTTTATCTTTAGTCGGATTGATTACTGCAACAGCATCTTCACAGGTCTGCCTAAAAAGTCAATCAGACAGCAGCAGCTGATCCAGAACGCTGCCGCTCGCGTCTTCACTAGAACCAGGAAAGTAGAGAACATCACCCCAGTTCTAAAGTCCTTACACTGGCTCCCTGTAGCTCAGAGAATAGACTTTAAAATACTTTTACTAGTTTATTAATCATTACATGGCTTAGCACCAAAGTATGTTGAAGACCTGTTGTCATGGTACCAACCACCAAGACCACTCAGGTCCTCCAACTCTAGCCTACTAAACATCCCTAGACTCAGAACTAAACATGGAGAAGCAGCTTTCACTTTTTATGCTCCCCTTATCTGGAATAGACTTCCTGACGAGTGTAGAGCTGCTGAAACTCTGAACTGCTTTAAATCAAGACTAAAAACCATCTGTTTAGAATTGCCTTTGAGTAAATGCTTGATGTTATATGTATGAAATGTGTTCATGCTCTCTTGCTTTTTTTAAATTTTTCTCTTGTTTTATTGTGTATCATGTGTAATGTGTGTTTCTTTTATGTGTTTCTTTTAAATCACCAAATCATGTAGAGCACCTTGAATTACCCTGCTGTTGAAAGTGTGCTATACAAATAAAATTGCCTTGCCTTGCCTAAAACGATAAGAGCAAAAATGTTCTTTTTTTGGGGGGGGGTTAGGGTTTCGCCCTGGTGTTCACTCTCAATTCAACAGTCAGGAGCACCAGACTAACTGTCTTAAGTTTAAACAGGACAGGACAGCTGTGTGAGGTTTTACTCATTTTCACTGGGAATAAATGTGGGAGTTTAAGCAGAAACTTCAATTCTTTAGAATACGTTGTACATACATTTTTAAAGGTTTTAATATTATGTGTATTTCCAGGATTTATTGTATACGTCTAATTATGGTACATATAGACTTTATTGTGAAAAGAAGAGAAAGTGATATTCATCTGCTGATGTAACTGTCTGTGTTTCTGCTCCTTCCCTTCTTCTCCCGCAGCGATCTTACTCTGGTGAGAACACAGCCAGCGCCATTGCTCGCTCCTGCGCCAGCCTGGCTCTGTCCCTCCTCGTCCCGGTTCTGGTGGTTTGGCAGAGGGATGCTCTGGTCCAGGTTTTATTAGCTCTGCAGGCTGGCCTTCCGGGCTCTCCCTCTGCAGACGACTCCCAGGCAGTCCAGTTCCACTCCGGCCTTGCACTCGCCATGGTTCTTTCCAGTCTGCACCACCAATGCCTCAGGTACAGTGTCTGTGAAAGAAGACTTCTCTCTTAAATACAGAAACAGAATGACTTACCAGTCTGTGTTACCTGTCTTGTCCAGTGATGTCTCTGCCCAGGAGGACACTGATCTCCTCTCCAGCTCTCTGGATGCTCTGGAAAGTTGCTGCTTCAACCCCAACCTGGAATACAAGTTGGTGCTCTGTGTGCAGACAGATGTACAGCTGCTGTGTTGATTTAGCGGAGATTTAATAGCAGTGAGATATTCAAGACTAAGTCCGATAGATGACAAAGAACCATTTTTAACATTTAGAATATTTGTTTTAATCCTCCACATTTTACCTGACAGAAGCTTTAGAGTTTGTTAGTCTAAAGAGTAGAAGTAGGATTCAGTTTGTTTGAGGATTAAAGTAACAGAAGAGTTTTTCTCCTTCCTCTTCCTCAGCACCGGCTGTGTGCTGGGTCTGGGGCTTGTGCTGTCGGCCCTCTGCAGTAGGGGACGAGTGGACCAGCAGGTTCACGTCAGCGAAACCCTGGACAAGCTACTGGCCGCCCTACAGGACAGCAGTGGGCAGGGACGCATGCTGCAGGAGGTACAACAGCTTCACATCATGTAGAAGAGAAACAGCATGCTGATCTCTGCATATCTGGAAACCTCTAATCCCTCCAGAGTCTGTTCAATAGTGGGTCTGTTTGGACCTTATTGTTTTACACATTCAAATATGTATACTTCATTCATAAAAAGAGGAACTCATTTTTGGATTCTGGCTGGGATCAGTGGTTGATCAGAAAACTGTTGATCTTCTCCTTCAGGTCCTGTCTTACTGTGTAGCCTGTGTGAGTGTCTCAGCCTTCAGCGGAGGTCTGATTGATGCTGCCAAGGCTGAGGAGGTCCTGAACACGCTACGCATCCTGACTGAGGAGAGCCAGCAGGTCAGCATAAGTCACCTCTGTCAGGGTTGTTGAGTTAGCTCAGATTGTTTTTCCTAGCTGTTCAAAGACACCTTTTTTTAAAGTTCTTTCTAAACTTTACTGGCTGAGATCATATTGCTGCAATAAAAGATGCATTTATTTTAAGCTTATTTTTTACTGCACTGTACAGTTGTTGCTGCAGAACTACTTTTAGATCTTTGTTTCAGTTGTTTCTGTGATGTACTGAAATATAATTACAAGCACTTTATACGTTTCAAAGGCTTTTATTGACAATTACATGACATTTATGCAAAGAGTCAGTATTTGCAGTGTTGACCCTTCTTTTTCAGGACCTCTGCAATTCGACTGGGCATGCTCTCAATCTACTTCTGGGCCAAATCCTGACTGATAGCAACCCATTCTTTCATCATCACTTCTTGGAGTTTGTCAGAATTAGTGGGTTTTTGTTTGTCCACCCGCCTCTTGAGGACTGACCACAAGTTCTCAATGGGATTGAGATCTGGGGAGTTTCCAGGCCATGGACCCAAACTTTCAACGTTTTGGTCCCCGAGCCACTTAGTTATCACTTTTGCCTTATGGCATGGTGCTCCATCGAGCTGGAAAATGCTTTGTTCTTCACCAAACGGTTGTTGGATTGTTGGAAGAAGTTGCTGTTGGAGGGTGTTTTGGTACCATTCTTTATTCATGGCTGTTTTTGGGCAAATTTGTAAGCGAGCCCACTCCCTTGGATGAGAAGCAACCCCACACATGAATGGTCTCAGGATGCTTTACTGTTGGCATGACACAGGACTGATGGTAGCGCTCACCTTTTCTTCTCTGGACAAGCCTTTTTCCAGATGCCCCAAACAATCGGAAAGAGGCTTCATCTGAGAATATGACTTTGCCCCAGTCCTCAGCAGTCCATTCACCAGACTTTCTGCAGAAGATCAATCTGACCCTGATGGGTTTTTTTGGAGAGAAGTGGCTTCTTTGCTGCCCTTCTTGACACCAGGCCATCTTCCAAAAGTCTTCGCCTCACTGTGCGTGCAGATGCGCTCACACCTGCCTGCTGCCATTCCTGAGCAAGCTCTGCACTGGTGGCACTCCGATCCCGCAGCTGAGTCCTCTTTAGGAGACGATCCTGGCGCTTGCTGGACTTTCTTGGACGCCCTGAAGCCTTCTTAACAAGAATTGAACCTCTTTCCTTGAACTTCTTGATAATCCTAGAAATTGTTGATTTAGGTGCAGTTTTAGTAGCCACAATATCCTTGCCTGTGAAGCCATTTTTATGCAACGCAATGATGACTGCACGCGTTTCTTTGCAGGTCACCATGGTTAACAATGGAAGAACAATGATTTCAAGCATCACCCTCCTTTTAACATGTCAAGTCTGCCATTCTAACCCAATCAGCCTGACGTAATGATCTCCAGCCTTGTGCTCGTCAACATTCTCACCTGAGTTAACAAGACGATTACTGAAATGATCTCAGCAGGTCCTTTAATGACAGCAATGAAATGCAGTGGAATTTTGATGGCAAAGAAGGACTATGCAATTCATCTGATCACTGTTCATAACACTCTGGAGTATATGCAAATTGCTATTATAAAAACTTAAGCAGCAACTTTTCCAAGTTCCAATATTTATGTAACTCTTAAAACTTTTGGCCACGACTATATGTTTAAACAGAGGTTAAAAATCAGCACAGTATACTGAGCTAGAATATATGGAGAGTGTCAATTTGAGGCATTCTGATGTTTCCCCAATGTCTCCAGACTCCAGGCTTCTCATTGGCTCTCGGGCTGGTTGTTCACGGCCTGTCTGTGTCCGGCCATGGTAAAGCAGAGGACATTCATCCTCGTCTGCTGGCTGCTTGGATCAAAATCCTACTGGCTGAGGTACGACACATGCAGAAGCATTTCACCATAATTTCTTCGCTCTGATCAGACCGCCAGCTGATGACAGCGAAGAATAGTCCGTTTCTAGATTCTGGTTTAGTCCAGTTAAAACTGTGTGATAGACCCTTAGAGAGAGGAGCTGTGTTTCTGTTTCAGGGTTGTCCCACAATGCAACGGCTGGCTGCTGCCAACGGACTGGTGGCTTTAGTGGGATCAGAGAGCTGTCTAATTCAGGTAGGAACTGGAACCCACTTTGGCCAGTACAGCAGCATTTACCAGGTTTCAGTTATTTACACCAGAGTCCTGCAGGAGGTTGTTCACCAGGAAAAAATGAGTGTTGTGTTTTTGCAGCTTCGGAGTGAGTTGGAGCTTTCCTCCCAGCAGCAGAGCAGACTCAATGAGGTCATCAGAGCCATTACACAGGTAACTGTTGTTTTCTTCTTAGTATGGTGCAGGATTGCTACTAAATATGATCACCTCTTGGTTTAGTCTCTGGAGGTGTTCACATCCATCATGCAGCAGAACAGCAGGTTTTTGTTACTTTCTTCTTTTTCTTTTATAACGAAAATTCACAACACGTCACCCTGAGACACTTTGCAGAAAAACCCGAATTCAATCGAATCAAACAGTCAGTTCATACATTCCTAGTTATCCTAGTTATGCAGTCTAGTTCTTTATTCCAATCAGTTTGAATGGTTTCTAAAGAATCCCAGTAGATTGCATTGAGTCATTGACTTGCAGCATTCACTCCTCGTGGACCAGCATGAAGCGACAGTGGAGAGGAAAAACTCCTCTTTAACAGGAAGAAACCTCCAGCAGAACCAGAACCTGGCTCAGTACAAGCGGCCACCTGCCACGACCGTCTGGGGGCAAGGGCGTCGGTTGGTTTTTTAAATTGCCCAACAATAACCATAAACTTGGGTGTAGTTTGATTGCTGGGGACAAAAAATTATTATTCACACATAAGTTTTCATTCGTTTCACGTTTCATTACAACATGCATTGCGGTGTATTAACAGGTGTGGAAAATTTTAACTTTATTCAATCAATAAAAGTTTAAAGTCAGATGTGTTTTATCTTGTTTTCAAATGCCTCTTAAACCATCATTAGGCTGTTGGCTGGGAAGGATCATTATAATCCATTAGCTACACTTATAATACTGGCCCCAAAAAAAGAATGTTAGTAAGCTGCCTGGTGACAGTATTTAATGATCAATTTTCATAAATGAACATTGTTAATAAATGATACTAGATAAGCACAAATCTGACTTAAATTTCACCTTTTTATTCGTCTGTTCTTCTCACGTATCCAGTGGTTGTACACGCTGTTGAGGGCCTCATCTGCTTGCAGCTTTGACTTTATGCACATCAGCTGATCCAAATGGTCCACTTCAAGACGATTTCTCGATGCCGTTTTGATACGATTCATTAAACTAAAGCCTCTTTCACAGTCTGTGCTGGATGCATGAAATGTAGCACAAATATCGATTGATTAGCTGCGTAAATATGTATGGGAATCATTGGCTGGAGCAGCCAACCACTGGTCATTCAATGACATAAACGTTATTGTCTTGAAGCGAAATCTTTTAACCCAAATGCAGAATCAAACACTAAAAGATTTATTCAAACAGTATGAACAGGTAAACTGCAGCCCTGTTGACTAACAGGAGCAGGAGCAGCACTGCTATGTTCCCATTGCAGGTTAAATGCTCAATTCTGATTACTTACTAATTCATTTTCCTATTCAAAGTTTTTTTTTTTTACTGAGCCCGTTTCTGAGAGGAATAAAACGAAAACTTCAGATTTTTTCAGAACATTTTATAATCCTCCTTTTCGTTAAAGAAAATTCCACCAAAACGCTACAGACTTTCTAAATAAATCAAGCACATTTCACAGCGCACGAACTTGGTGCTGTCAGCTGCTCTGTGCACAGACGAAAGCGCTCCGCTCACCCGTGTCTATCTTTAATCTGTGTTGTGTTTATATGGAAAAAACCATGGATAACGAGTTCGGGTGAGTGTGTGTTTTTCTAATTGGACCGGTGCAGGGGCACCGCTGGAACTGTAAATCTGTGCATATGCTCATTGATTCATACTGCAAAATAGCACAGAAGAATTATTATTTTATTTTTTTTCAATTCGGGTTAGATTATTTTTGTGCGCAGAGCAGATTTTCGGTGCGCGAAGGCTGTGTCGGCAGTGCGCAATTGCGCACGCGAGCACCTTAGAGGGAACATTGATTACAGCCCTTGGTCTTCTGTGCGGAGAAACTTCAACTTCACTACAGTTAAGAGTCCTGCAACACGGAGATCACCTGCAGGTACCCCTGTAAAAGTTGTTTAACGGGTGGAAAAATATGCAACATAAATTATATCTCACGGTCCAGACGGAGGTTACTGTTAAGTTATGCAGGTGGGTTGCGTGTATTTTTATATATATTTGTTTGTTTTGTTAAGACTCCCAAAGAGAACTGTGTTGATGTATTGTCCTGGCAGAAAGAACGTGTGAGAATATCTCCCAACTTTTCTTGGGGATGGATTTGTGATTCAGGAAGGGAGAACACAGTTAAAGCCAGGGACTGTGGACAATATTTAGTTTCTGCACAATAATCCCTGCATCAAATAGATGTCAGCTGTGCAATTTAATTTACATTAAATCAGGGGTCGCGTTATTTTCCGTCTTCGACCGGTTTTTAATAACGGTGGTGGAAAAATCTAAAGACCATCCTCATTTTCTCAGAATGCAATTCACACCCCTGACCACTTGGTGCAGATACGATATGCATTTTTATGCAGCTTTGAATACAAACCGATCGCAAAAATTGTCGCATGAATGAAAAATGGGTTAAAAATGGGCCAAAAATCGCATGGTGCATGCCCACCTTGTCCCCAGAGGAATGTGCTCACAGATCTGCGCCATCTGTTCGTACATGCATGGAGCAGGTAACGCTGTATAATTAGAAAATCTTGCATTAAAGAGATATGAGTTACTGTAATCGGTTACCTGTACTGTACCCACTTTTGAATGCAAGTCTCTTTTTAACTTAAAGGGGGGGTATTATGCTTCTTCCAGGCACATATTACCCTTCTATAGCACACTCCAATAAAATTGTCACCTTAAGTCTTTTAAAAGTCCGTCATATATCCAAATCCACCTTAAAGAAATTTACTTCCGTATTGGACGCCTTGATTTTCGCTTGTGCCTCTCTAAGACCCTCCTACTCTTTCTGACACTCCCCCTTCAGTTCATCACATACCGTGCATCATCGCAGCATGCACGGAGTGGGAAAAAAATCCCACAAAAGACGCGCAGCTGCAGCTGGTGTGTTATTATTACTGGACCTGGGACTCAGCCGGAGTTGTGTGAGGTGGGAAGGGATAGGGGAGCTCTGCAGGGGCGAGGCTCTCGGCTGAGTACGTAAGGTCGGAGGAGGAGATGGGTGGAAAAGGCGGGGATAGGTGGGAGGAGGCGTTTCAGCAACCCCGAGAACTACCAGCAGAGACTCAAAGATTACTCTAACATGAGTGAATGGGTCAGAGCAACACTTCAGGTATGTTTTTAATGAGGGAAAGACAGGTTCTCAGGATGTTAAGCTTCAGAAAGTCCATTTTGCATAATACCCCCCCTTTAACATTAAAGCACCCCTGGCATGAAATACCCCGCGACGTTTGGGCACTTTTTAGTCACACTCAAAGTATCTTAATACTGTATGAAAGGATCGTTAGCCGTAGCTCAGCCTTGTTGTATTATTGCAGCCCCTACTAGGAGGCCCTTCTTTTAGCATTAGCACAGAACGACTGAGTTTTGGTGGGCGGGGCCCAAGCCATGTGCCTCTATTGTCAATTGAGTCTCTAACGTCCGCATCTGATGAAACATTGACGGACATGCATTTGCGCACCACAAATTGCCCAAATTCCAATATTATGTATGAAATGTAATTAGGTTTAGGCCTAATTATATTGTGTGTTGAGCAATAATCTGTTTACAAATTACAAGCCTAATCAAATATTTGATCATCCATCCACACATCCATCCGTCCTCATTACGTCTCTAGCTTCACCACAACAGTAATGGCTCAGTTATCGGCTACTATAACTATGTAATGGTGTTTCAATTTGACCCGGAATCTGATCCGGAAGGCAAGGCACCTGAGGAGGAAGCAGAAAGGTAGAGCACGTCTTCCACAGGTGATCCAAACAGACGTGCTGCACGGAGGAGAGGGGCTGTGTGTGTGTGTGTGTGTGTGCGCGTGTGTGTGCGTGCGAGAGAGACGTGAGTGACAGAGACAAAGGGAGAGCAGGGAAAGAATACGCTGCGTGTTTTAAATAGGGTAAAAAAGAAAAAACGAAACGCAATATGTGGCGGTCGGTGTTGATTTTTTAATATTTTTTGGGGGTCGGTGTTGAATCTGTGGCTCCACAGATTCATCTATATGTGTGGGAAATACTGGTATATAACAGCTGAAGGACATCATTGCGGAAATATACTTACTTGTAAAGGGATATTTGCTGGTTCACGGTTTGTTGTTTTCCTTTTACCGTAGCTCTCGTTGTTTAGGTTGCAATACTATTCTAGAATTGCGCTGCTCTGGGTGGCTGCATGTTGTAGTGGCTCTGTTGGCTACATATTAAGTTTTGTTTTTTTGTACATTGGTTCGTCTTTTTTCTTGAGGAAGATTGCATTTTTTTTACCTGTATAGTTTTTGGTGCTGTGAAGCTGGAAGGATTTTTGCTGTAAATTTTTTACTTTTTGACAACTTGTTATGATGCGTAACCATGGCAACAATGTGGTTTACAGCCGGGAGCTCCTGATTAACATCGCAAAAGCTGAAATAATACCTCAACTGAAGCCACAAATCCCTGATGAGTTGATAAGGAGGCGACGTCGATGCAGAGCAGGAGCGAAAAGGAGACAGAGAAAGAGGAAGTTCAAGCCATCTCTTCCATCGATCATAATGGGCAACGTAGGATCACTGGCTAACAAGATGGATGAACTCCAAGCCCTTACAAGGACTCAGCCAGAGTACCGGGAATGCAGTGTTATGTGTTTTACTGAGACGTGGCTGCAGGATCATATCCCCGACTCCAAAGTCTCTCTACCAGGCTTCCTGACTGTACGAGCAGACAGAGATCTGAAGACAAGCAGGAAAAGAAAAGGAGGTGGAGTAGCAGTGCTTGTAAACAACAGATGGTGTCATCCAGGACATGTTACTGTGAAGTGTCGTCTCTGCAGCCCAGATGTCGAACTCTTGGCAGTAGGTTTTCGTCCATATTATTTACCAAGAGAGTTCACCAGTGTAATTTTGGCAGTTGTTTACATTCCACCTTCAGCCGTTGCCGACGATGCATGTGATGTCATCAGTTCCGTTGTTGCTAAGCTACAGACACAGCACCCCAATGCATTTGTGGCAATATCTGGTGATTTTAATCATGCCTCGTTCTCTACTACACTTCCAACATTTCAACAATTTGTCAGCTGCTCTACAAGAGAAAACAGGACCTTGGATTTGTTTTATGCAAATGTAAAGGATGCATACACGTCCAAACCAAGACCTCCTCTGGGACAATCAGATCACAATCTTGTTTTTCTCTGTTCAGAATATAAACCACTTGTTCAGAGGCAACCTGTTACAAAGAAAATTGTGAGAAAATGGTCACAGGAAGCTGAAGAAGCCGTGCAGGGTTGTTTTGCGACCACAGACTGGATGACTCTTTGCCAATCACATGGAGAGGACATCAATGCCATGACTGAGTGTGTGACTGACTATATAAACTTCTGTGTGGACAACATCATCCCCACCAGAACAGGGAGATGCTTCCCTAATAACAAACCCTGGATCACCAGTGACCTGAAGGAACTGCTAAACAAGAAAAAAAGAGCCTTCAGGGACGGAGACAGGGAATTACTGAGGAGTATACAGAAGCAACTTAAGGTCAAGATCAGAGACAGCAAGGAGGCATACAGGAAGAAGCTGGAGAACAAACTACAGAGGAACAATACCAGAGATGTCTGGTCAGGAATGAGAAAGATCACAGGGTTTAAGGACAGGAAGGATTGGATAGATGGAAGTCTGGACAGAGCCAATGAACTGAACACATTCTTCAACAGGTTCAGTTCAGGAACTAGCTCAGCATCCTCCTCTCCTGTTCCCAGCCAAACAGACATCCCACTCTCCTCTGATCAACAGTTTCCCTATTATACCTCGGATGTTTTATCCTTCACCTCAGCCATGGATTCTTCTGATTCCACAAGTTTGACGTCAACCAAGTCAGGAAATGCTGCTACCCCCTTTGCCTCCCCCTCCCACTTGTCTGTCTCCAAAAGTCAGGTGAAGAGGCAGCTGGAGAAACTGAACCGGAACAAGGCTGCAGGTCCAGATGGTGTCAGCCCCAGAGTCCTGAAGGCCTGTGCTGAGCAGCTCTGTGGGATTCTGCAGCACCTCTTCAACCTTAGCCTAACTCAGGAGAAGGTTCCAGTGTTGTGGAAGACATCCTGCCTTGTTCCAGTACCCAAAAGAACTCACCCATCAGTCATCAATGACTATAGACCCGTTGCCCTGACATCCCACATCATGAAGGTCCTGGAGAGACTCCTGTTGGCCCCCTGAGTAAGCAAACAAGAACGTATCAGGACCCACTGCAGTTTGCTTATCGCTGTGGAGTTGGAGTTGAAGATGCCATCATCCACCTGCTTCAACCAACCCACTGTCATCTGGACAAAGCAGGCTGTACTGTGAGGATCATGTTCTTTGATTTCTCCAGTGCATTTAACACAATTCAGCCTGATTTACTTTGTCAGAAACTCTTGAAGACACAGGTGGAACCCTCAACATTCGCCTGGATCAATGACTACCTGATAAACAGACCACAATTTGTGAGACTGAAGAATTGTGTGTCAAACCAGGTGGTCAGCAGCACAGGAGCACCACAGGGGACCGTACTCTCACCATTCCTTTTCACTCTGTACACCTCAGACTTCCAGTACAAATCAGAGACCTGTCATCTGCAGAAATACTCAGATGACTCTGTAATTGTCGGGTGTATCAGAGATGGACAAGAAGCTGAATACAGAGAGCTGGTGGAGCGCTTTGTGACATGGTGTGGAAACAATCGTCTCACCTTGAATGTGAACAAAACAAAGGAGATGATTGTAGATTTCAGAAGAAACAGGGATAAGTCAAACACTGTTTCCATCATGGGAGAAGTGGTGTTGTTTGAGGAGTATAAATACCTCGGAGTTCACCTTGACAACAGACTGGACTGGAGACTGAACAGTGAAGCCGTCTACAAGAAGGGACAGAGCAGACTGTACTTCTTGAGGAAGCTTAGGTTCTTCAAGGTTTACAGCAAGATGCTGCAGATCTTCTACAAGTCTGTTGTGGAGAGTGTAATCTCTTCAGCCGTCATCTGTTGGGGTAGCAGCATCAGAGCCAGGGACTTAAAAAGGCTCAACAACCTGATAAATAAGGTTCTGGTTCTGTTCTTGGGACAACTGTGGAACCTCTGGAGATGATAATGCAAAGAAGGATTCTTCATAAAATCAAAAAAATGATGGACAACCCTGAGCATCCTCTTCATGACACAGTCACACAACAACAGAGCGTCTTCAGTCGGAGGCTTCTTCAGTTTCGCTGCAACACAGACCGCTACAGGAAATCCTTCCTGCCCACAGCCATCATCATCTACAACAACTCCTTAAAGAATTAATTATATGACCTATACCAACAATTAATTTCCCTCTGGGATCAATAAAGTATTTTTGAATTTGAATACGCGCCACGGGGGGGAGGGACTTAGAGAGTGTAGTTCAGATAAGGAGGTAATTGGCTGGAACTCAGTGACGACATATGCCGAAACGTGAGGTCATATGCCGAACTGCAAAACAGCCCGTTTCTGAGTGCTAATTTCGCTATGAAGGCAGACATACCCGGGGACAAAGGAAACACTAATCAGTCATTTTAACCCCTTAGGGCACTGGTCCCCAACCTTTTTTTTTTCGCCACGGATCGGTTTAATACCAGACAATATTTTCACGGACCAGCCTTTAAGGTGTGGCGGATAAATGATAACGGACGGTATAAAAACGGGTTATTTTTTAAATTATAACAATAGACATAAATCCAGGGTGTCGCATGGCGTAGTGGTTAGAGCGGACACCCCAAGTGCAGAGGCTTTGGTCCTCGACGCGGCTGTCCCCGGTTCGAGTCCAGTCCTGGGCGACCTTTGCCGCATGTCTTCTCCCACCTCTCTCCCCCTTCAAAACTCTGTCCACTATCAATAAAGGCCACTCAGGCCCAAAAACCTTAAAAAAACAAAAAAACAATAGACGTAATGTGTATTTATTAAGATCGTCCTCCTAACATCGAGCAGACAACATAACAAGAGTAACATACACTCAGCCCCCTAGATCTCTGGTCGCCATGGTAACATGTAAACACACCTTTAATAATTCAAGATTCACCACAAAAACAAATACAAAGTGCCAGGGGCACTTTAACCTCAGCAAAGACTGCTGTAGCATTGGCGCAGAATTCCTAATTCAGCATTCTTTCTGGTTTGGAGTACCAGTCAGTTCGCATACTGATGACACGGAAATTGTGCTGGGAGCACAAGTGTTTGTTAGATCTGTGCTGGTGAGAAATTGCAGATCAAGTAGTGGGGACAAAACTGTCTATCATGAATATTGCCGCGGACATGTCCCAGGCGTCCCTGGCTAAAATGATGCCTATGTCTGGGGATTCTAGAAGACAGAGCAGAAACAAAGAAAGAACAAAAAGAACTGATGTAAGAGTACTTTCTATATTAAAGAAAGTAAAAGGCTGATGGCAGCAGTTGCTCCTTCAGTGGCTTCAGGAAAAAACAGAAGGAAAATAAAGTTGACGGCAAATAATACAACATTTGAGAGTAGTAGGAGAGAAAGGTAGCAGAGTGAAGAAAAGTGGTCAGCCTGTCCTCCAGCAGTCTAAGCCTATAGCAGCATAACTACAGAGATAGCTCAGGATGACCTTAGCCACTCTAACTATAAGCTTTATCAAAAAGGAAAGTTTTAAGCCTGGCCTTAAAAGTAAACAGAGTGTCTGCCTCACGGACTAAAGCTGGGAGCTGGTTCCACAGGAGAGGAGCCTGATAACTAAAAGATCTGCCTCCCATTCTACTTTTAGAAATCCTAGGAACTACAAGTAAACCTGCAGTCTGAGAGCGAAGGGCTCTGTTAGGAACATATGGACCAATCAGATCTCTGATGTATGATGGAGCTGATTATTAGAGGTTTGTATGTAAGAAGAAGGATCTCAGATTCTATTCTGGATTTAACAGGGAGCCAATGAAGGGAAGCTAAAACAGGAGAAATGTGATCTCTCTTTTTAATATTCATCAGAACTTCTTGGACTTCTTGTTAAGTGCCTTGAGATGACATCTGTTGTGATTCAGCGCTATATAAATAAACTGAATTGAATTAAACTTTTGCTGCAGCATTTTGGATCAACTGAAAGCTTTTAATTACTTCTTGTGGACTTCCTGATTTATTTATTTTTTTGTTGCAGATCATAACCTTTTCTGGAGCCATTGGTCTGCAGTCCAACAGTGCCTGTCTGATTGGTCATCTTCACCTGGCCCACATGTCCACCAGTCACAGTCACACAGCAGGTATAGGAACCTATTGTTGAAGTCAGTCATTTTTGGAGTTTTATTGGATTTTAATGTGACAGATCAACACAACGTAGCACAGTTGCAAAGAAAATTGTTGTCTAGTTTTCAAATAATGTTTCTCGGATATAAAAATCTGCAAAGTGTGGCCTGCTTTTGTCTTTAGCTCTGTTTTCATGGATACCCCAAAGCAAAATCCCATGCACCCTTCAGGAGTAAACTAAATAGTATATAGAATCCACCTGTGGCCTCAGTGTAAATGTAGCTATTCTGAGAGAACATTGTTGAATAAAACAGCATCATGATGACCAATGAACACAGCAAATACCAGACCTAAATCCAGTTAATTAGAAGAACTTAAATTCCTGTTCTCCATCCAACTTGGTTGTCCTTAAGCTGTTTCACAGATAAGAACGGGCGACATTAATTTAAAGCTGAAGGTACGTACCCCTGCAGACCTGCAGCTGGAACTGCAGTGAAAGGTGGTCCTGCCAGGTCCTGGTCCAGTGGAGCCACACGGATGCACACCAATTATTTTGTTCTTTTACTTAACAATTCTGATATGATTTTGCTGTGTACTGACCTCACATAAAATCTTTGAACTGTGTTTTGATGTGATGAAATGTGAAGAAGCTAAGAGGGGTGTGGCTTCTTCTGTAGGCCATGTTGCCGTTCTCTGAGTCTTGTCTTCCCTCCACCTCAGTTCCTCCAGACTTCAGCTATCTCCCAGAGAGAAGTGTCATCCGATCCATAACTGACTTCATCACAGAAGCTGGAAAAAAAGGTGTGTTCTCCTGAACACTAGCAGGTGTGTGTGTGTGTGTGTGTGTGGGGGGGGGGGGGGTGTACATGTATAGCTATACTTGTGAGGACCAACCTTTGACAGCCCACCACCCTTGTGTGGACATCTGTAGTTGTGAGGACATTTTGCCTGGTCCCCACAATGTTTAACTAGCTATTAAACTCTACTAGTTAGGTTTAGAGGTATGGTGTGAATTAGGTTTAGGTTAAGGTTAGGGTTAGGCATGTATCACTAATGGTCAGGTTTAGGGAAAGTGTCTGGGTTAGGCATAGTAAAATCAATGGAAGTCAATACAAAGTCAACACAAGGATAGTAAGACAGGAGTGTGTGTGTAGGTGTGAGAGAGAGAGAGAGAGCGAGCGAGAGAGATGCGTGAGTGACAGAGAGATGGAGAGAGAGCAGGGATAGGAAATGCAGGTGAAATGCAATATGTGACGGTCGGTGTTGAATACATTTTTTTTTTACATTTTTTTGGTCGGTGTTGAATCTGTGGCGGTTGGAGTTTAATCTGTGGCGCACCACCACAGATTGGTCTGTGTGGGAAACACTGTTATGAGAGAACATTCTGACTGTGACTGCAGGTCCAGAGATTTCCCACCCAGCTCTGGTTAGGACTGCTCTGTCCCCCCTGGCATCTGTAGGAACTGGTTTCCAGTATCCCCCAGTTAACTGGAGTGCTGTCCTGTCCCCACTGATGAGGCTGGGCTTCGGTAACACCTCTCACACATTCAGCTCTTCAGATGATCAAAGCATCAGAGGACAGTTCTCAGAGGCTGACTTTGCCATTGACAGGAGAAGATATCCAGCACCAGTGTGTGGTACTGGCAGCATCCCAGGCTCAGTCTTCCCAAAGTGCGTCTCTGTTCCTGGGCTCCTGGCTGTCACCACCTCTTGTCCACAGCCTCAGTGTGAGTTCTTCTTGTCCTTTTCATGACAGCAGCGAGTTTTGTCTGACACATTTTTCACATCATTCTCTGTTCATTCCTCCCTGCAGCATCGCACCCGAGCCCACCTCTATGAGACCCTCGGCGTGTGGATGAAGCATGTGGCGGAGGACAAGCTCCAGGTCTTTGTGCAGAGCCTGGGCCTGCAGCAGTTCCAGGACGATGTCAGAGCACAGAGACTGTCCCTGTGTGGCTCGCTGCTGCAGGGCCTCGCTCAGGCCATGGCTCTCCCCAACCCCCCCAACCACTGCTGGACCATCCTCTGCTCCTCTACAGAGAACATCTTCAGCCTCCTCCCCAGTCAGATTCAGGTTGGGCCAACAACCCTTCAGATCCCTACCCTAATAAAGGTTTACCTTGGGGCAGACCCAGTCATTTCTAGAGTCCAAAGTTGCAAATTAACAGATGATAAAGCTTGCCAAGAAACTCGACCTGCTGGTCCAAGCAGCCTATAACTGAAGTGAAGGAAATCAAGTCTATTTTTACAAACAACTCAAAAGTATGATCTACCCCCTTTACTCGTGGCAACAGTCAAAGGCTAAAGCATTTTCATGTTTTAGAATGGTCTAGTCAAAGTTCAGACCTATGTGCAATAGAAAATATGTGAAAATGTTCACAGATGAGTGGATGTGGTGGATTAGCAGTTCTCGCCGACATCTGATGATGTCATCCAGGACATGCTACTGTGGAAGATCATCTGTGCTGTCTGGATATTGAGCTGTTAGCATGTCATGATGATCATCAAACTGTTCTACAGCAACAGTCTTCAGTCAGAGCCCTCTTCAGATTCACTGCAGCACTGACTGCTACTGGAGATCCTTCCTGCCCACAGCATCACCATCTACAATGACTCTTTGAAAATATGAGTTACAACAACCTTTAACTTCTCTTTGGGATAAATAAAATATTTATGAATTGAACTGAATTGAATGCAGTACAGTAATTCAGAAAAGGATGCACCCTTTTCCTGCCACCTTCCGTTGTAATGACCAGGGGTATAAATACGTTGACAAGGCACTGTACACAAATCTATCTCTGTTTTTCTACTCTTGAGACCAGGGTACCTGTGTAACAGTGAACACACTAATCAGCTCACATAATCATAGAAATGCTCTCCAGTTCCTGATATGTGTTGTTGTTATTGTTGTTTTAGGATACTGAGGTGGATCTGTATGTGGGCGTCGCCAGGTGTCTGTCTGAGATGTCTGACACAGAGATCGACAGAATTGTTAAGGTTTCTGAGGTCAGTGTGTGGCTTCACTTCATTATTCTTTTTAGTAAACCTAGAATTACTAACTGATGTTTATGAGTGGTCTACATCTTGTCCATGCTCTCCATGTTATTAAAATCAAAGTGGTATTGAGTAGAATGAAGCTAAGCTTTCTGTGGCTCACTCAGGCTCAGATGGAAAAGAGCTGTTTCATCCTGGCGTTCCTGACCTCTCAGGGCAGAGTTCCCCTCCTCAGCCTCAATGATGTAATTGCCGGAGTGCTCCGCGGTTGGCCGAGCTGCAAAGTGGGCTGGATCTTCTTGCAGGCTTTTTACCAGTGCCGCCTGGCTGCTAGCGCCAACACAGGTCAAAGTTAAACACTGCTGATGGTCTAAAGCAGTGCCACTCAGCTCTGCAGATAAACTCTGAACACATGAACTCTGCACATCTAAAAGGTCAATACTTTCTAATTCATCTGTATTCAATCTGCATGTTGAGCATGTTTGGTCCTCCTTGAAGGTGTTTCCAAACGAATGGAGTGGCTGCTGGAGCTGATGGGACACATCCGGAACATTGGCTACGGTGCAACCCCCGTCTCCTGTGGAGACACCAAGCTGGTAAGTTTCTGAGCCATGCCTCCAACCTGCCCTGTTTCTGCACATGTCAACCTTGTTGCTACATGTCACTCATGACTCAACATGTGTTGCTCAGCTCATGTTGCGGCAGGTCTCTAGCTCATCGGACTGACATGAATGACTCAGCTTTTCCTTAAACACAGACCAGACCGTTTTATCAAACAGGATTTCATAGCAAAACCTTTTGCATCTCCGCAACTCAATTCACCTTGAGGCGTAAACACATACATTTTGTCAGTTTATCTAGATTTGATTTTTAGTTTTACAGTTTCACTGCCAGAGATTCCAAAGAATGGCTAAGATTAAACCAGATTCATGTGTTAGAAGGGCCTGCATTTGTATAGCACTTTTTCAGTCAGAGGACCCCAAAGCGCTTCACACCACATTCAGTCATTCACCCACTGGTGGTGGTGAGCTACATCGTGGCCACAGTTGCCCTGGGACACACGGAGAATGCGAGGCTCCCAAACACAGGCGCACCTGGGCCCTCTGACCACCACCAGTTGGGAAGGAGGGTGAGGTGTCTTGCCCAAGGACACAACAACAGAGTAGGTGTGCGAACTGGCAACCCTCCGGTTATAGAACGAGCTCCTACCACCTGAGCCACGGTGGCCTAGTAAAAGTCCACAGAGTCTGTGGTGAGACTTGAAGGTTTCTGTTCAGACTTCCTCCACTCAGCCTGAACCTGTGACCTGCAGCTAGAACTGAGCTAAAGGTAGTGAGGCTGAATTCTAATGTATGCCACACTTTTCAGATTTCTATATTTTAAGTGTTGTTTTGTGAGAACAGATAGAGTATGAATGCTGTAGCAAGGTGCTGTAAGGCTTTGAATCAGACCAAATGTTTCAGTAGCTTTTAATGTTTAAATAAGTGGAACTTCCAAACATGGCCTCAAGCTCCCTGTTGAGTCCAGATGTACAGTGTGGCTGTGTTTATCTGCAGGCCACAGACTTCCTGTTCCAGCTCTTTGCTGCTGCTGTCATTTCCTGGGGTGACCACTTCATGCCCCTCCTCTTTGGAATCAGGCCCCAGTGGTTGCCATGGCAACCGGACTCCAAGCCCCCAGTGCTAGCACACGGTTTGTACGGTGCGGTCTCGCTCACCGACCTCACTTTGCCGCAGTGCATGCTAGGAGTATCCCGCAGCCTGCCGCTGCTGCTGGACAAAGAGCCGTGGAGCAGCCAGACACACAAGGTGAGTCAGGGGACACAGCTTTACTCATGGAGCATGCTAAGATGGATGTCACATCATTGTTGATGATCATTTTCTTTAAAAGCTTTAGATTTAAAGTCAAACTCAATGACCGTGTGCATGTCTGTGCGTGTGTGTGTGTGTTTGTTTGCCAGTTTATAGACTGGCTCCTCAGCATAGCTGAAGGTCCTGAAGAGAATCTTTCAGGCATCACCATCAGCACAGCCAAAGGTAAGCTGCACATGTCAGTTTCCTCACCTATTTGCTTACAAAAAGCATTTTCATATTGTGAACAGCCTAGTTTCTGTGCAGCAAGATGGAGCTTCTGCCACAACATTCACCATAGCTTCCAAACGGCAGTGCTCCAACATTTCCTCCAGATTTCTGCTGATATTTGTTATGTCTAACTAAGGAATCCCAGTAGATTGCATCGAGTCATTGACTTGCGGCATTTACTCCTTCTGGACCAACATGTAGCAACAATGGACAGTCGTCTGCATTGTTGACTTCACAGCAATCCCTCATACTGAGTAAGCATGTAGCGACAGTGGAGAGGAAAAACTCCCCTTTAACAGGAAGAAACCTCCAACAAAACCAGGCTCAGTAGGAGCGGCCATCTGCCACGACCGTCTGGGGGTCTGAGAGGTTTTACCGATAGCCATGCTACCTTTCTGCGGAAAACTGTTAGCAGCTGCTTTCTTCAGGGGGTGGAGTACACCCCCTGATTCATCTGTATGGAGTAGATTGGTCCAAAAAGATCGAACACAACAAGTGAGTGAAATTAACCCAATATAACTCAAACAGAAAAGTCATTCCAAAAGAAAAGGCTTTGAGTTGCAAACAAATGATTTCTACATTTACAAGAAATCAACTTTGGATTGTAACACACATCCAGCTCAGAGACTGGCTTCAGGAGAACCAGACGAGACTTTGATGTTTGGGGAAAAGAAACTCAAGTGTTTTCACAAATGAAATGAACGCGTTCCCAGAGTTAATTACATGATACTTTCCTACCACGCAGCAAGTAATGTTATTATGTTTGAAAGCAGTCTAGATCTCCAGGCTTTCTAAGAGGGTTTCAAATCTCTAACAGATGACTAGGAGAAGCTTCATTCTTTATTTGATGTTCTGTTTACTATCACTGATTCATCTTTTTAAGTTTTGGTGGCTTTTTCTACCGCTTGGCTTTAAAGGTCAGAATTGTTCTTAATAAACGAGCATCCAAAAAACACTCTCCTGATATTTTTATTGGAACAAATCTGACTTCATGTTGCTGGAGCCACTGGTCTGTTAGTTGCAGGTACTAGTAGAAGGTTACCATGGGAACATCTACAGATCGGCTGAATGAACTTTGCACATTTGTTAGACCTTCAGGATGTATGCGGTGTGTTAGAATAGTCCTGCTGTTTACATGGTGAGATTAGAACATTTTAATTCTTTGTTCTTCTCTAAATGGTTACTTTCATCGACACAAACAAACTCTTAAATAATAAGAACATATAGACGAGCTCAGAGTTCTCTGACATCAGTGTTCTGCTCTTGTTTCAGCTGCCCTCTTGGGTCTGAAGTCTTATACCGAGTTCAGGAAGAAAGCTGTGTGGACCAGAGCTTACGGCTGGTAGCCCAGAGGAACCACGGCTTGTTACCATGGTAATGCCTGTACACATATCATGTGTCCTACTTGGTGAAAGAAACTTTGAAAAAAAGAGCAGCAGCAGCATTTTACCCTGTCATGAAATGTGCTCTGTCAGAACCATGTCTTCATTAAAACTGCTACAGAAAATGCGTAATCTTTTTTTTCTTTCTTTGCAATCTCAAATGTTCCTTTTATGAATCAGAAGGTTTGAAAACAGAATCCTCCATCATTTCTTCTTCTTGTACCGTTTCTCCAGATGGTGTTGTCTCTCTTTCAGCAGCTGCCATACTGTCACTGAGCCTCCTGTAGAAAACACAGAGCTGCTCTTAGAAAGTCTGCTGCATGTTTTTGTCTCTAATTAAAACGTCAGTAAAGAATTCTACCTTTGTGGAAACATTTAATGCTGACTGACTATCTGAAAAGGTTCTCACACTGTTTTTTTCTTATGGAGAGGTGATTATTGGGTTACAATTCTAAAATGCTAAAGTAGTTTTTAGTGTTGACTCAGGGGGGCTGAGGACAAGTGCAAGCCACAATTTTCCTTAAAAAAATTCTTTTTGTAAAACATTTTGACCTTCATGTATCACTGTCTTTGCATTTTCTATCACTACTTTGTGTTGGTCTGTCACATAAAATCCTACAGAGCCCCTAATGGGACATGGGGGAAAAAAAGTTTGTTTGTTGTGTGCACCAGATAATCTCTCTTCCGTAGGGAATATGTTTTACCGAATGGAAACTTGCAGAATTAAACGGACATCTTCTTTTCTGATGTATAATCCATTCTCAGTGCACTTTGTGTGCATCCACCAATATCCGTAGGGATGGCCAGATGTTTTTAACTATTCCTATATGAAAGTAACAACCTGATCAAAGCTGGTGTATACTGCCACATGGTTTCAAAATCCGTTTTGTGTCATTAATCATTAACAGTGACGCTTTGCAAGCAAAGATGCAATGTCTTTATTAGCAAGTCAGAGAAGAAAATATAGCTCAGTTAAAGTTCTTACTGCCATTTCCATTCCGAAAAACAGACGAGCTAAATTACACCCGATATTCTCTAAGATATCCTCTAAGTTTTTTTCCTTTGGGTCAAATCCCAATAAAATACAAACAACTTTGTGGTTATATTGTGACAATATGTGAGAAAATTTAAGGTGTACAAATACTCCATCAAGGCACTCTATCCAACCTGCTTAATTATGTATTGGCCACAAGGAGGCTGGAGCTAACCAATCAATGAACAACAGGAAGCTAGAGTACCCCCACAACCTTCTAACAGTGAGCTCACTAACTCACTTCTAGGGTTACGTCATAGACATATATAAAGAGTAGACCCCGCATCGACCGCTGCTGCCTATTAGCGTTGATGAGCCGTTAGGCGTTTATTAAATCATTTGGCTAAATATTAAATTTGATTTTCACGTTTATTTTGTCTGCAAAAGCCAAACATTTATCTATGATACAGGACAAATGATTCGGTCTATTTCTGTATTCATAGTTGGCTTAACAGTAATAGAATATTCTGATTTACTCTTGAAATGTGTGCAAAACACACACAATGTTATAAGATAGAAAAGCAGAAAGTTCTAATAATTGATGAATACATACAGTATAATTCATGTGTAATATACACATATATAATGTATATAATAAATAAAATAGATATAGATGTTATTTAGGCTAATATACAGATTATTTATATATATATATATATATATATATATATATATATATATATATATATATATATATATATATATATATATATATAAAATAGGTAATATATAGATATACACCTTCCACTTCTTCCTTATATCTTTTTTTGGGAAGCCTTCAAAAGTTTTGGGAGAGTCTACACCACAAGTGAGGTCGATCTTATTTTCTTCATTCATCTAATCTATTACTATTTCTATCTTTATTCATATTTTCCTATTTACTTCTTCTTTCTTCAGATTTCTTAAAACCTTTCTTCAACAAAAAATGCCATTTCTGTTGATGACCCAAAGCTGCTGAAATGATCAGTAAGCTTATTTGCAAACTATTCAACGGTCGGATTGGTGGATAAGAGATATTTTATACCAGTACAAATTGTTTTATTTCTACAGTAGCATTCTTGTCACTTGTAATCTAAGTGAGTGGTTTAAAAATATACAATTTATAAAGTCTCAACCTTCTTACCATACCTAACATTAGCTAGCTAAGATTTAGCTGGTGGACATAAATACAGTACAGTAATATTATATTTACAAAATACAAACAATAAAAATGTTCAATCTTACTTGTGAAAAGTTATCCCCCCTAGCTCAACTCTCAGCAGTCCGCTGATTTGAACAGGAATACGCCACGCATTATTCAGCCATATTGTATTACCTGCTGCTGTTTTGGTGGAAGTCTGTGGATGGTAATACTGGTCCAAGATGGCGGCCGCATTTCTTGCCTCAGAGCAGCCAATGCGGTGTCTACTCTTTATAATGTCTATAGGTTACGTTCTCATTCAGCTTCCTGCCAGACCTCAGCTCTTTGTAAAAATAAAAATAAAATCTGAAACAGATGACCCCAAATATCAGCCCAGATGTCTCAGCTCCAAGCAGAGGGTGTACTCTGATGCCTCTCTCCACCAGTCATTGGGTGAGAGGCGACTGGAGGCGCAACAGTGAAGCCGTCTACAAGAAGGGACAGAGCAGACTGTACTTCTTGAGGAAGCTTAGGTCCTTCAAGGTTTGCAGCAAGATGCTGCAGATCTTCTACAAGTCTGTTGTGGAGAGTGTAATCTCTTCAGCCGTCATCTGTTGGGGTAGCAGCATCAGAGCCAGGGATTTAAAAAGGCTAAACAACCTGATAAAGAAGGCTGGTTCTGTTCTTGGGACAACTGTGGAAAATCTGGAGATGATAATGCAAAGAAGGATTCTTCATAAAATCAAAAAAATTATGGACAACCCTGAGCATCCTCTTCATGAGACAGTCACACAACAACAGAGCATCTTCAGTCGGAGGCTTCTTCAGTTTCGCTGGAATACAGACCGCTACAGGAAATCCTTCCTGCCCACAGCCATCATTATCTACAACAACTCCTTAAAGAATTAATTATATGAGCTATACCAACACTTAATTTCCCTCTGGGATCAATAAAGTATTTTTGAATTGAATTGAATTGATTGACTACACCCTGGATAGGTAGCCAGTCCATCACAGAGGCACAAGGAACAAACAACCCCCTAAGGGCAATTTAGAGATACCAATCAACCTAACAGTTCTGTTTTCAGACTGAGAGGAAGTCAGAGTACCCTGAGAGAACCCTTGCATGCACAGGGAGAACATTTAGAAAGACCCCAGGGCAGGATTTGAACCCAGGACCTTCTTGCTGCAAGGTAGCAGTGTTACCAACTGTGCCACCGCGCAAGTTTGTCCTCATTCTGGGTCTTCAAATAACATCAGGACTAGATTAAACTGTTTAGGAGCTAAGAACTGAAAGATATGCCCTTTAAATGAGATGTGATTGCAGTTACTTACATTTTCCTCAATATCTTTATGACAGAAAACTACTATGGAACAAATAGTCATCTATTAAAGATGAGACTGGGGTCCTTTAGGCCCTTTTCAGATTTAATACAGGATGTTGATCAACATGGAAAGATGGTGTGCCAACACATGAGACAAAACATTTTTTGAGCATGCAATTTATTGAAGACAACGCTTTAACTGAAACAGGCTGATCTAAAGTTTAAGATCACGTCCCTTTAAAAGGCCCAATCTGTGCAAAAATGTGGATTCCTTGTCATTTTCTTAGTCACACGGTCAAAAACATTCTCTTTTTGAATGTGGTCAGGTTGTTGAACTGCATAAGCAGGGTCTCTCCCAGCGCGCCATCGCTTTAGCTGTTCATCAAGACACTGGATGGATTTTCGACCCACATTAAGGCCGTTATTGGTGCCGACTGCAGCCCTATAATCATCAAATGGCGTCCGAGACTGAAGGGCTTCAAAAACAAAAAAGGTCTTCAAAGGCCTCGTCTCCTTTAACGCCACAGAACTGGCCGTTTAGATTTTGCAAGAGAGCACCAAACATGGGACACTGAAAGGGGGAAGAAAGTTTTATTTTTCTGATGGGAATTTCTTTTCCCTTGATGGTCCTGATGGTTACCAAGGTTACTGGTTACCAAAGTTACTGGCAAGCAGTTCCTACCTGGGATGTTTTCTGCATGCCACAGTGGAGGGGGCGCTGTACGCAGGTTGAAATGTGACATCACACGGCCAAGCTCCCACCCAGCGGCTTCTGGCTGGAGGGCAAAAAGACTGCTTACCCCCACTGACTACCATTGTTGTTAGCTGACAGTTGTCAACAGTAAAATGTATCAGCATGATTAACACTTGCTGCGCTGTGGGTTGCACAAATGTCTGAACAAAGGATAGTAAAATTTAATCGGTTTCCAGCTGACGAAATAAGCCCACGGCTATGGTTAATAGACACAAAGAAAGTTAGAGTGGATGATCCATCCAGACCCTGGGAGTCAGTGTCTCATGACAGAATCTGCTCACTTCACTTCATTGGAGGTATGTTGACATTTAAATCAAATATAGTGTAAATCATTTCATAAGAGCATTTAAAATATTGTCTCCTGCTAGCTTATTTAGGATAGAACACTAAGAAATTTGTAAAACTTGTATATCAATGTAGATGTGTACCAAAACCATGTTGATAGAAGTTTGTAGGGGTGTTTCTCAATGTCAAGGCGCCTCGCCTACCAAGGCAACGCCTCGGTAGGCGAGGCGCCTTGCTTACGAGGACACTGTCCTTGCTTGGTCAAAGAAAACAGTTAAATGAAACAGACTTACATCACGTGACCGCGGCTACCCATTTTACGTCCCGCCCATCGTTATATTTTATACGTATAAGTTTCAATATAGATGTATAACGAAAGTTTTACTTTTTTAATTGTGTATATATTGGTTAAATCAAATGTGAAAGCGAGTTAGTACGTGCTAGCAACCGAAGCTGCAACTTCGAAAATACCACAATGTATTTTGGGAAATTTTGGACCGAGGGAAGGCATCAAGGAACCTCCCATGTATCCTCGGTCAGTTAGTGAAACGACAGACAAACGGAGGACAGACGCACATGAACATTGGAACACGCCTTGGCGGTCCCTGATGACGTGTCTCCTAGGCAACCGGGGCGGGACCAAGGTATCAAGGCGAGGTTCCTTGGCATTGAGAAACACCCCAGATGTTGCAAAGAGCATCTCTCATGACTGAGGGCCCTCGTCTCCATGGTAACCACTGGGTTCCCGTGGAGATGAGGGACAACACTACAGTACACAATGCTCACAAGTCAAGGGACTTTTCTAGGAAAATAACATCACTCTTTTGGACCATCCTGTGTGTACCCCTGATCTAAATCCAATTGAGAACCTTTGGGGATGGATGGCAAGGGAAGTTTACAAAAACGGACAACAGTTCCAGACAGTAGATGTCCTTCTTGCAGCTGTCTTCCCCACTTGGAGAAATGTCCCCACTAACCTGATGGAAACACTTGCCTCAAGCATGCCACAACGAATGTTTCAACAATAACAGTGGAGCTACTGATTACCGAGTTCATGTTTGAAATTTTGATTTCTGTTTTGTGGGGTTTATGGATTGTTTTTTTATGAAGATGTGGTCCTAAACTGTTGATCAGCTATAAAACAGTCTTTCTGTTTAAGCATTGTTTTCAATAAATTTCATGCTCAAAAAATGTTTTGTCTCACTCCCATTTGTTCTTGTTGCATATTGAATCTCTACTTGGAACCTTGTTAAGATCTAACCATGCAAAATTAGATTTTTTTTTGCCATTTTCAAGTGGTCTTAAACTTTTAATCGGGACTGTATCTTGCTGCTCTGACGTCTATAATTCTGTAGTCTGATACATTGCTATCAAAACATTATACACAAAATTCTTTGTTTTCCTACATGACCTGTTAGCCTGGATGTAACTTATACTAAGACAGAATAATTAGTTAAATGCTAAAAAAAATGTCCTCAGCAAAACCTTAGACATATGTGACGAAGATAAAATGTCAGAAAGGTACACAAGGGTCCATGTGGCATCTGTGTTTTCTGTCATGCTGCTTTATTTCTCTCTTACCTATGGTGAGAAGTGACAGGTAGAGCGTCAGCACAGAGGGCAGATGAATGTAAGCAGAGTGGGAGGCTGATGGCTCGATGAACGGCAGGGCCTGATAAACGATGACAGCTGAACAACAAAGAGAACATCAACTTTATCTGACTTCTTGTCAGAACACCAGCTGAGGTTGTCTGGCTGCAGGGGTCAGCAGCCCATTATCACTCACACACACACACACTCCCACTCAAATGACCTCACACTCTTCCTCTTTCCTCATCTGTAGTTCTTTGGCAATTCATTTCCTGTGGATTCTCACCACTCCCCTCACACAGCAGAACACCAAGTGGGTTTTATTTTGTTCTTGATCAACATGTAGTGCCCTAAAAATATTCATACCTCTTAGACTTTTCCAGATGTCACATTACAACCATACATTTCACTTGTGAAGCAGGGGGAGAATGATACCTGACTTTCACAATCTTTTGCAAAAGACAAAGTATGGTTGTGTTTTTTTGTTTTCAGCCCCCTGAGGCAGTACTCCATTGGCTGAAGTTCCAGTTACTGTCCTTTTGGGAATGTCTCAACCAGCTTAGAATTTTTTCCCATTCTTCTTAGCAAAATAGCTGAAGCTCACTCTGATTGGATGAAGAACGTCTGCAAAAATCAGCTTTTCAGTCTTGCCACAGATTCTCTGATGTATTTACATCTGGACTTTGACTAGGCCATTCTAAAAACATGCATCTGCTTTGATCTAAAACCTCCCATAACATCTCTGGCTATATGTTCAGGCTGGTTGTCCTGCTGGAAAGAGAAGCTCCACCCCAGTCTCAGGTCTTCTGCAGCCTCTAACAGGTTTCCCTCCAGGATTTATCTGATTTAGCTCTATCTATCTTCTAATCAACTCTTCCCTATCGTTGCTGAAAAAAAGCATCCCCACAGCATGATGCTGCCACCACTATGTGTTACTGTGGGGACAGGATATTCAGGAAGATGTGCAGTTCTATTTTTTGCCACATATAGTGTAAAAAAGTATTTAGTCAGCCACCAACTGTGCAAGTTCTCCCACTTTAAAAGATAACAGTGGCCTGTAATTTTCATCATAGGTATACCTCAACTATGAGAGACAGAATTAGAAGAAAAAAAATCAAGAAAATCACATGGTCTGATTTTTCAAGAATTTATTTGCAAATTATGGTGGAACATATGTATTTGGTCAAACAAGCCAGATTTCTGGCTCTCACCGACCTGTAACTTCCTCTGTAAGAGGCTCCTCTGTCCTCCACTCGTTACCTGTATTAATGGCACCTGGTTGAACTCATTATCAGTATAAAAGACACCTGTCCACAACCTCAAACAGGCACACTCCAACCTCCACTCAGGCCAACACCAAAGAGCTGTCAGAGGACACCAGAAACAATGGGAGTGGAAGCATCATGCTTTGGGGCTGTTTTTCTGCAAAGGAACCAGGACGAGTGATCCATGTAAAGGAAAGAAGGAATGGAGCCATGTATCATGAGATTTTGAGTGAAAACCTCCTTCCTTCAGCAAGGGCATTGAAGATGAAACGTGGCTGGGTCTTTCAGCATGACAATGATCCCAAACACATCATCCGGGTAACAAAGGAGTGGCTTCATAAGAAGCAGTTCAAGGTCCTGGAGTGGCCTAGCCAGTCTCCAGATCTCAATCCCATAGAAAATTTGGAGGAAGTTGAAAGTCCGTGTTGCCTAGCGACAGCCCCAAAAAATCCCAGCTCTAGAGGAGATCTGCATGGAGGAATGGGCCAAAATACCAGCTACAGTGTGTGAAAACCTGGAGAAGACCTACAGAACATGTTTGACCTCTGTCATTGCCAACAAAGGGAAGACAACAAATTATTGAGGTGAACTTTTGTTATTGACCAAATACTTATTTTCCACCATAGTTTGCAAATAAATTCTTTAAAAATCAGACCATGTGATTTTCTGGATTTCTTTTCTCATTTTGTCTCTCATAGTTGAGGTATACCTATGATGAAAATTACAGGCCTCTCTTAGCTTTTTTAAGTCTGAGAACTTTCACAATTGGTGGCTGAATTATTACTTTTTTACCCCACTGTATATCTCCTACATGGCTCATGGCAGACAGGACTTCTGTCAACAAGCTTTCCTCTTGGACCTTTTCCATTAAGATCAGATTTGTGGAGTTCACAAATAACAGTAGTCCTATCAACACGTTCTTCCGCCTGCGCTGTGAATTACTGCAGCTCCTCCAGAGTTACCATGGGTCTCTTGGTTGCTTCTTTGATTAACACTCTCATTGCCCAGCCTGTCAGTTTAGATGGAACTCCATGTCTTGGTAGGCCAGTAGGTGCTCCATCTTCTCTCCTTGTCTAGTTGATGGGTTGATCAGAGCTCTGGGAGATGCTGTTGTAGAACCTAACTCTGCTTTAGACGTCCCAGAGAGGTATCAGTGTAAATGGAGCTGAATATAAATACATGGCATCATTTTCAGATGATTTGTAAAGCAATTTCAAACCCATGGATCATTTTCCTTTCGCTTCATATTTATCACTTTGTGTTGGTCCATCACATAACATCCTAATAAAGTACAGTGAGGTTCAAAATGTGGAAAACATTTTTGGGGACATGATGGTTTTTTTGCAAGACACTGCAGGCATTCAGGGTTCTGCAACAGACTCACCTTCATTGGCAACAGACAGGATATATAAGGGGATCCAGAGGGAGTATCGGCTCCACAACATGGTGATGGAAGGTCTCTCCATAACACAGAGAAGTTCGTGAGGGTACCTGCCATCACGGAAAACACAAAGGATGTGAAAAGCGATATTTGTTTTGCAATGTGTGGCACACAATGAAGTAAGAAAGGAAGTGTGTACGGACATTATAGTTGGTAATGTCCTCTTTGGGTGTATTTCTACACTAACCCACTTCCTCTAACTGCATTTTAACTAAAGGAACCAGGGTTAAATTACAGCCAGGCTCAGAAGGTGGCAGAGTTGATTTGCTACCATTTAAAAGCAGCAACATTTTTCTTTTTAATCCAGAGCACAAGTCAAAAACTATTTCAGCTTTGGCAAGCAGGATCCCTAAAAACCTCACCTCTTTTATAAAATAGACATGAAAGTAAAAATAAGACTAACAACAGGAGTTCCAGGTCCCACAGAGTTCTGATCTAAACACCGTTGAGTCCATTACACAAATGTTACACATTATTACTTAAATATGACATTCTAAACCTGACATTTACTTTTACCATTAGCTAGGAATGGCACTGTGAAATCTATCCCAATAAATTTGATCATGCAATAACAAACATCATGCTCAAAGACACAGATTTAATAAATGTGGGACAGACATATCAGTGTAATAGAGAGAAGGAAATATTGTTTTCCTTAAAGTCAGTGAAGCTGCTGCACCTCTCCACAGATGGGGAATAAACACATGTGAACTGTTACAATTATTTACTGCAATCACAAATAAGTATATACTTTTTGCTTTTGGTTTATTGTTCTGTTTCTGTAACTCAAAGAACATACATTATGAGCCTCCTATTAGTGTGAAGAATGCATTCGGTGTACATATTTTGAGCATTGGTGCCAAACAAACTGTAAGCCATTTCAGCACCGGGATATAGATTCTGTTCTAGAGGCGATGTTTAAATGAAGTGTTGATTTCATCTATAGCAGATGTCCAGGTGGGGGGTGGAGCCACTGGCAAATCAAATAGTAGGGACAATGCAGGAGGCTCCTTGTTTAAAGGTTTGAGGAAAGGAGTTTGAAATCACCAGGCTATAAGATGGATCATAGCTCAACTCATTGTGTTTTAGTGAGAGTTCAAAGCCCCCATTTTTGTCACTGCTTGAGCCATGAAATAAAATGAAAATGTCATTAGACCGTTAAAGTATTGTATAATGCCCTACATACGTTTAATACTGCTTAACCATTTTCACATTTCATCACCGTCTAACCATCAATCACATGTGGTTTAGTAAGATTTTATTTTAAAGAGCGACACAAAGACATGTAAGGAAGCATTAAATAAAAAAATCAGAATAGTGCCATGTATTTGTATTTCTGTTAAGATAATTTTTCAAGTTTTGCCTCAGATTCTCAGCTAGGTTTAGACTATATAAGAGATGATTTTTTTTGTATGCATTGAACAGAGAAATACATTTTCTGTACTGGCTTTATGGTTGGATGGACTTTATTATAATTTTTGTTGATCAATTCTCCTAAACTGTATAGGCATTTAGCAGCATGCTCCTAAACTTTATCCTTTATGGCTGCATGTCTAAGAAGACTAGTCTGAGGATGATCATTGCCCATAGTTGTTTATTAGCTAAAAATGAGACTGAATGAAGAGGCAAAAAATGTTTGGGATAACAGCCATGAACTGGGTTCAGCTTGGAGTCAGAAACAATTGGAACACTGTTTTTGGACATTCACTCCTACTCAGCCGTTTTATTTACTCTATCTATCTATCTATCTATCTATCTATCTATCTATCTATCTATCTATCTATCTATCTATCTATCTATCTATCTATCTATCTATCTATCTATCTATCTATCTATCTATCTATCTATCTATCTATCTATCTATCTATCTATCTATCTATCTATCTATCTATCTATCTATCTATCTATCTATCTATCTATCTATCTATCTATCTATCTATCTATCTATCTATCTTAAATGTATGCTGGTTTTACTTAAATGTATTTTGATAGAAAAAAAGAGTAATTTATTTAAGTACATTCATATTCCTCCATCCATTTTTTAAAACTATTTGACCCTTCTGTAGTTAAGTTTGAAACCTCTGTAGCTCTGGCTCTATGTTTAGCTTTTCTGTCACTTATATCAAAATACAAAGAATATGCCCACAGCATGATGCTGCTACTACCATGGTATAATGGGGATGGTGTTTAGGGTGCAGTGCATTGTCAGCTTTCTTCCACATAGTTTTTCATTTATACTGAGACTAGATTAGACACAGATGGACTCCATACGGTGACTGTTTAGGCAACTTGTAGCACTGGATTTTATTTAGGGGTATACGAGTACAGGAGGACTACAAATGCATGCTGCAGTTTTACATTTCTAAAACATTTTTAAAAGCCTTGAATCGTATTTTGTCTACCACTCAAAATCCCAATGAAGTACCTTGAAGTCTATATTGATGCTATAAAAAACTTAAAATGTCCATAAATAAAGTAAACCATTAAGCAAATACTAACAAATAAACTTCTGTTTTTATGTGCAAAAATGAACAAATACCTTTTTTATATATATAAACGTGTCCTGTCTGGCAGTGTGGCACTCAGAATTGGTGTCTGAGTACCAAGTAGAAGCCGAACAGATTTACTTTCACAAGTGGAGCACTACAGCTTTTGCTACAGTACTCCACTAGATATATATGTGTGAGAAATCTTTATTATGAATTGCTGTGGGTTTTATTTTCTGATGTTATGGACACAGAGATGGAAAATAAAGGGAAAGAAAGAAGAAGACGTTAGGAAACAAAAAACCAAAAGAGGAAAATACAAGAGAGGAAGGGGAACAAAGAAAACAAGAAAACATCGAAGTCTGCCTCCATACCCACAGGACGACAGAGAGAGGGGGAAAAAAAAACCCAAAAAGGAGCATCAACAAAACAAAACAAACTATGTGAACTAAGAACTACCCAACCACATCAGCCAAAAATGGATATAAAAAAACAACAATGCCACTAAAAAACTCATGGTACCGATTATTCAAGATCTAGTAATGATAACCTAAGCACAAGAACGTATCTGTAAACCCCGGAGACCCCACACCTAGGTGTGTGTGAGCATGTTGGTGCATATAAGGTTTCTCCATACGAGTTTTCGATAGCTGGTGTGAGGAGCCATCGATCCGTCTCCCAGGAATCGACACAAACGTCCAAAGGACCCCAGGAGCCCCAGGCGGACCAGCGCAGGGCCGACTGCATCCTCCAAGAGAGTTGCAGAGGAGAACCCCAAGAGAACATCCAGCAGCTATGATGCAGGGACCTGGGGGGGCTGCAGTGGCAAGCCCACGTGCCCTGCCGGCAACCGGCTATTCCAAGGCGGGCCTGGTCATGGACCCAGGGCCCAGGGGCGCGCTCCCCCCAGCAGGGACCCAATTGGCTGATGAGGGGCCCCCGTTGTGAGAGCCACGGCCGGCCACCGGCTGACATGTGCCGCCGCCACCCCAGGCCAATTCCCACCGCCGACATCCCAGCACCCCATCCCTGCCCCACATCGGGGCGCCCCACCGGTAGCCGCAGCGGGCAGACGACATCCCAAGGCCAAGGCCAGCCAACACCTGGACACCAAGTTGTGTCAGCTCCTGATCCTGCGCAAAGCAGAGCACCGAGACCAGGCATCCAACAAAGGCCAGGGCCAGTCAAACTGGCCAATGAACCGACCACACACGAAACGCACAGAACAGGTGATCGAACACAGCACATCGGCCAACCACCACCCAGGCCCGGTCAGGCACGCACCAGGTCCGGATTGGATTGACCACTAACGCACCTGCGGACAGGGACATCAGTCACTGGCAGGGAGGGACGGAGGGGAAATAGGTCCCCCATTGGATGTAAGGCCTGAGGTAAGCCAGGCGAGAGGGCAGCCCAAGACCCAACCTGACAGGTAGACAGAGTCATATAGACACAGTCTTACATTCCCTGCCTCTTAAGCACATACACTCTCACTGACACACCAAGACACCCAAGAAAGGACACAGTATCCTCACTCATACACCCCATCCACACTCTATACTCCCAGGTCCATGTACCGATGCCCCAGTAGAGCAACTAGCCCCCGGACCCGGGAAATGGACCCCCTACCTTTTAGGACGGAGAGAAGCAGACTGCCAAGGCCCCCAAAGTGGCGAAGCAGCCCACCAGCCCAGGACCCCGACCAAATCACCCGTTCCTTCTCCGGACCCCAACCCCTGATGGCCCATAGCAAACAGGGGTGTGGAAAGACCCCTAGCCTCCATCCTCCCGCTCGAGTTTGGTGTTGATGCGTGTTGTTATAATGTGCATTTAAAACAGAGGGGTGGGATTTGGGGAAGGCAGCCACACATCCCCCAACCTCCACCCTGAGCCCTCAGTGTCTACGTGCGGTTTAATAGTGGGCACCGGCACAGGAGGTGAAGCTGATTGAACAGTTCCCCTTCTGGATGCCGAAAAGTGTGCCCACCCCAAAGTCCCTACATGTGTGTCTCATGAAAATGTTATAAGTGGGAGTGTCTAATTTGTACACTAAAATTGGGACCTAGGCCGCCACGGGATAGTGAAGATGGAAACCCTTCCTCGCACTCCAGTGACGTGCCCATGCCCCAAGACCCTATATGAGTGGTAAAGTGATGGAGTGGGTGGACAGAGGTGTTCTGGGCTGGGGAGGGAAGGGCTGGGAGACAAAATGCCTTCCCAGGGAGACAGCTCCCCCACTGACCCCAATAGGCACTGCTGTTCACCAGGATCCACCAGGGGAGGGAGGCCTTGGCATGTTCAACTTGGGTCCCACGGCTGCAGCACCACCAAGCCCCATGGATCCCAAGGCAGTCCCCCCAGTCCCATCCCAGAAGGAGAGTTATACCCACCCCGACATTCGCTAGACACCCAGGTTGAGTTCAGCCCCCCTCCTCCCGCACACCCCCAACCACTGCCCCCACCCATCCAAATGCACCCCGTAGGGAGAGAACACCTGTCGCTAGCAACAGCCTCCCCACCAGCAAAGGAGGCCGCCAGCGCCACCTGTGCATCGAAGGCCCCCGCCCCTAAAACCCCTGCGACATACCTACCCAATCCAGGAGCAAACTGATGCCCCGGGCAGTCGACCCACCAGGCCGACATCTACCACCCCCATTCCCTGGCCGATACCCAGCCCTTGCGGAGTGAACACTGCTGTCCGATGGCTCAGCAAGCAATCAAACCCAGCGCACCACCCACCCGTCCTGCCACCCACTACCCGGCTAGTCCACCGGCAAGTCCGACGGACCAAAAGCCCGACCCTAGCACCTCGCAGCGCACAAAGACCAGGACCCAGGAGCCAAGTCCAGTGCCAAAAAGACTGATCAGGCCCAGAAACGCCACCCAGCCACCGCAACCACCAGCCAGACACCCCAACAAGCAAACAAGGTGAGACGCCATACAGAACCAGGCTATGACAATCGGCCCAGAGAAAAAGAGAGAAGTGGCAGCACATGCCAGCCACCGGCCGGCCCCGACCCCCACAGGCCAGCAAAAATGAACAAATACCTAATTATTAGCAAAATGTTCTTAATTTTACTTTGGAGGATCTGAGTGGAGGTGACGTGGTGCTCATGAGATCTGTTACTGGCTTTTTGCTCACCGTAGGAGGTCCAGTACATTCCACAGGAAGAACTGCACACACACGACTGGCTTACTTTGGATCTCCTCCAACATGATGACCATAATCAGCAGAATGTTCTTTTCAATCACCTGAACAAAGAAGCCATGATGAAACCAAAGACTGGATGAAATCAAAAAGCTATAATTTCAGATGTGAACTGGTGCACACACATGGATGAAGCGAGGAAGGAGCCGAGCCTTCTCGATCCCATCTGCGATGTGGAAGATCTCGAGGATGGAGAGCAGCTGGCACAGGCTCATCACAAAGCCCACGGAGTAAAACGTGTCTGCTAAAGCATCTGCAACAAACACCAAATGCAACTAAGCTAGAGAAACATCTGAGCTAGTCTTACTTTCACTCAACAGAGCCTTTATTAGCTACAACTTGTCAGAACCCTGTTTGGACCCCATTTTACTTCTAGAACTGCCTACAGTGGGTTGAGATTTGGTCGCTGTGGAGGCCTGTGGAGTACATTAAGTCATCGTCATTTTGAGATGATCTGATCCTTCTGTCATGGTGAATCATTCTCCTGGAAGCAACCATTAAAAGATGGGGACATGTTCAGCATGAACACTCAGGTAGGCTGATGAGACCAACTCATCTGAAACCAACAAACATGCCATGTTCAGAGTCTTAATAAATTCCCTTTCTTCTACATTCTCATGCTTAGTTTGAACTTTGGCAAGTTTAAACTACATCTAGATGCCTAAATGAAGTGAGTTGCTGTGATTTGATTGGCTGATTTGCTACCTGTGTTTCCAACGATTAAGCTGGTTCACCTTATAAAGTGGTCTGTGGTGTGCGAGTAGAATATTCTAGTGTTGAGCAGCTTCCTAAACATCTTTCTTCAGTCAGAGGTAAGACCCTGAGGTCCTCCGTCTCTACAGCCATAAGACTTTCCATCAGAGACTGCTAACCTGTTCTTCTCACAGTATTTCAATTATTTCTTTATTTTAGTTTAGTTTTTCTTTTGACATACGACAGCAGTGGAGAACAACAACTACCTACTAACAGGAAGAAATGTCCAACAGAACCAGAGTCAGGTTAGCCATGAGCTGTTGGATATAAAGAGTGTTGCAGAGTTTATTCTCAATAAAAAAAACTTAAGAAACCAACAAGTGTGGTGCACAGAGTAGCAAAAAGATGAGGACTTCTACAATTCAAACAATAGAATGAGAATTCAGCCTGCACTAGATGGGCAAACAGCAGCTTCTGGAGAACATTCATGTTGGAAAACATACAGTAAATCCAGCGTTTGTATGATGATAAATAATTTTTAGTTTACCTTGACCAAAGGTGAGAAACCTTGCAATGGTGTTAGCCAGGATCCATGTGTGACCACAGAACTGGAACAAGTTATAGGAGAACATGTAGACCAGCCTGAAGCTGAACCTGCAGGTGAAGAAAAAGTCACAAAGATATTCAGTTGTAAATATCAAATAATACTCAGTTAGCTTAAACAACTATATATCTGAAATATATTGTCCAGTTTTGTATTGTCCAGAACAGTGTCTGACAATCTTAACTAACAATATGTAATGCATCAATAATGTATCTGTTTAGGACTGAAAACTGGTTCTATCATCTTGTGGACTGGCCCACCGATTTGCTGACTTGTCGTCATTGTGTATAAAACTTATTCTCACTTTCAAACAGTTGCCTTTTCTATGCGGAACAGATCTCCCGTGTGAGCATATCATTGATCGACCCCCATTAGTTCGAGTAAATTACCCAGAGAAGAATCAGCTGTTACCCAGAGAAATGTGCAAAGTTGTAATAGCCTAACATTAGTCTGCTGAAAACCTATTTTGAGTAGTCAGTGAGGATTTATGGAAGAAGGAACAGCTAAACTGATGCTTAGACAGAGGACGGACAACAGAAGATTTTTCACCATTTAAAGCCCAAACTGCAAAAATGTTACATTGTTGAGCTCTGTAACCCAACTTTCCCATTGCATGAGACATTTATGTCACCAGATATTCTCTCCCTCTTCAAATCCTTAATCCTGCTTAATGGGATGGAAGGATTTGAGTATCCAAAAAAGTATCAGGAATTGAGGGGCCTCAGGGTTGGGTTCAGTGTGAGCCAGGTTGGGGGCCTGGACCCTACAATCTGGCTTTTGTGGTCTTGTTCAAGTCTTATGGTGGAAAGGGGAGGAACCTCGATGGATTGGTGCTAAATGTTGCAGCAGTGATCCAGTAGTAACATTACTAAATTCCAATTTAAACTGATGAGGATTCCCTGATCTCTGCTGAATTTTTAGAACTTCATCTGACAACAACCTGACCTTGGGGTCTCTTAGATGTATTCAACTTATAATATTTTGACCATTTGACCAACACCCCATAATATCAATGAGAAAAACTTTTTTCTTTGGAGATTTTTGCTAATAAAAAGTACTCAGACATTCACACGTATTTACAGTCTTACTGTAATACCTTGTTGATGCACCTTTGGTAGCATTTAAAGCCTAAAACCTTCTGCCACAACCTTGGCCTATCTTTGGGCCGTTCCTCTTAGCAGAACATCTCAAGCTCCATCAGGTTGGAAGGAAAACATCAGTGGATAGCCATCATCAGATATCTCCAAAGATTTTCAATCTGTTTCAAGATTGCCATATTCAAGGCAACCTTGATCCTACCGCTAAAAACATCCTTGCACCATAATGCTGCGATCACCATGCTTCACTGTAATGATGGTATTAGCCATGAACTGAGCAGTGCCTGGTTTCCTCCAAACATAACGCCTGGTATTCAGAGTTCACTTTGTCTCATCACACCAGAGAATTTTCTTCCTCAAGGGCTGAGATTCCCTCAGGTTCCGATTATCTGCCTCTATCCCAGCTAATCAAGAATCGCATCAAGTTAGACACGAGCTCTCCTAAATCTGGAACACCTGCTTTTTTTTAGATGCCTTAAAGACTGGGCTGCTAACTTTGCTCCTTGCTACTGCTGGTTCCAGGCAGGAACTGTGCAGTGGTGTTATGAGACAAAAAAGAGGAAAAGTTTTCCACCATCAAACCAAAACTGAGCTAGAAAGCTGTTGTACAGTGAAGAGTACTGCATAGCAAGGGTTTTAAGATCTGAGAGTGAAGAGATCTTTTAGATTAACTACATCTTTAACTGACAGTGATACAAACAGCTGATTGGACAATGATTTAATGAGGACGTGTAGTAGCCAAGTCTGTAAGAGTCAGCACAGCTCAAAATTTGTTTAACATACACACACACACTGAAGTGTTTCTTGAGAAAGGTCCAAAACTGACAGAACAGCCGCCTTCAGACACGCTCTGCAGTTTGCTGCTGCTGCACTTTCATTCCCTCTCTAACACCCTGGCTCTAGAAAGTCCTATTTATCAGGAGTGTGCCACATCCTGTGGAAAAGGGTCATATTGTCCCTGCCTTTCTTTCAGTAGTGTGTTGAGTTCACCCTGTCTGCAACAATTATCATTCATAGTGAGATTAAAGTGCAGTTATGGGAAGGAAAGTGTAGGGTTTTACATACCAGGGTGTATTAAAAAGGGATCTGGTCTTTATCAGGCCCTACTTTTTTTCTAAATTCAACTTTATATGGAAAAGAAACCAACAGATTCCACACTATCATTATTTATTACACAAAGATAAAGCCAAAACTGAAAAGGTGTGTGAAGAAAAAAAATGAAACCCACTCTGACCACCACCACAGGAAGAAAGTGGCGGCGAAGTTATGAGCTAATTTCCAAACAAAATGATGTCCAATATTTTACAGTTAGAAGGATAGACAACTGACAATCTACCCAGGAGTGGATGTCCCAGAAATTTACCTTAAAGTCAGAAAATGCTCACAGAAATGACAAAACCATCAGAGCTCCAATTTCTAACTCTAAATGTTAAAGATCTGGCAGTGCAGTTAGAAACAGACCCAACAGGTATGGCTGGTGTGGGAGGGTTGAAGGAGAAAGCTTCTCTTTTACATTTGCATCTGAAAAAGGCACAAGATTTCTGGTCTAACGTCCTTTGGACAAGTTTGACCAAAATGTCCTGAGGAAAATTAAAGTTATAGTAGAGGTTAGGGACCACAACCATCTGCCAATAGCTCAAATCTGTGAATACTTGAGATCCCCTATTTTAAAAGTTCAAATCAAAATTTTCCTCAATATGCGTTAATAAGCACAGTGGAAATAGTTTCACCACTACGGCAAAAGCTAACATCCATGTTTTTCCTTATCTCCACTCTTGGAGCTAATGTCATAATGAGGTTTTTAGAAGGAACCAGGCACAGAGGAGTAATGCAGAGAAAGATGTTTTAATTAAAAGAATATACCACACAAAAACATGAAACCTGGAGAGGACCAAGAAGAAGCAACGTGATTCAAAAGTCCCATAAAGAGCAACGAAAAAAAGTAAGCTTATGTACTGAGGAAGAAGTGGAGAATGACTCAGCAACCTAAGAACTAATCAAGGGCTAAACAGATGCAGGTTAGGAGAGAAAGTGAGCAGAATATGAATTGCTGCTGGTAAGGGAAGCAGAATGGCAGAGAGGGAAATAAATAGAACAGAGGGAGCAGAGAAGGGAAGGTGATGCAGCTTTTTGTTGTTTGCCAACTGCCAATGAAATTTAGAAGAAGAAGAGAACAGAAGGTAAAAACAGAAAGCAGAAAGAAACTCAAATAGTAGAAAAATGATCCTACACGATAATGGAGCAGAAAACTAACAAACAAACTAATAAAACAAGATTCAAGTAAATAATTGTGAAATTATCTAAATCCAAACACAAATGAAGAAAACACCTATGAATCATAACAGGTACAGCCAATCAGTGGCAAGCAAAATGAATGGCCCTCCTGGATTGGCTGCTTTGCAAATGCTAGCCAAAGGCGTTTTCTTTTGAATATTTTAGATATGCTCTATGAAAAAATATGTAAACAAGCACATTTTCTACAAATAACATGTAGTCCCGTGCCAGAGAAACATCTCCATGTACTGAGCTCGGAATACTGAACCGTGATTAGGCGGGCAGGAATGCTTAAAAGGGTTATAAAGTTTATTACAATTAAAACGTAATAATAGGACAAACAAAAGTAAAAAGCTAAAACCTAATTAAAATATTACATGACTACAACCCAGATTAAAAGTCCCGCAAACCCTAAGAGTTCATCTGCGCAGGGTCCAAGCAAACGCCTCCAGGGTGCACGGTATGGTGGACATCTGATATATAGCAGGAGAAAGGAGTGGTAGACTCATACTCACTCAGTGGAAAGAGCTCTAGATGAGCTCCCGGAGGTCCATCGCTTCCCCCTGAAAACACTGATGTTGCTTATCCTTGTTGCTCCACCTGTTGCCTCTCTCTTACAGCAAGTACTCTGTTGTTTCTGTTGTTGATGCTGCTGTTGGCGTTTAAGGGGTTTCTCAGCCTGGCGTCCTGTTATTTTTCTACTGTTCGTTACCCACCTCTAAAAAGTGGAGGACCTGTCTGCTTCACCCATATGCTATTCACCCAGAGCTGTTTCCTGATAGGTGGTTCAGCCTTCACAGGTATGGGTCAATTTGTCCGGGTGAAACAATACATAATATCCACAAAAAATGCAAATAACAGTCATGCTAAACACTAAAACCATGCTAAAACACAAAAAGAATGCATTGCAAGAAGTTTCACCCTCTGACAAAGCCAAAGGCAGTATATAAGCACAAATATCTCATAATAACTGCCAAGCACGGTGGTGGAGGGCTAGTGATTTGGGCGTGTTTGTCAGCCACAGGACCTGGACAACTAGCAGTCATAGAGCAGACCAAGAACACCGGTGTATACTGAAGTATTTTAAACTCAGATGTGAGGGCATCTGTGTGTCTGCTGAAACGCTGCCAAACTTGGAACATTAGATTAAAACCCTCAAACACAGCAGCAAATCTTCAACAGAATGGCTGAAAAAAGAGTGGAGGTGTTTAAATGACCAAGTCAAAGTCCACTCCCTAATCTGACTGAAATGCTGATGAGGGGGTCGAAATTCCTCCTCAACAAAGCAAGAGACTAATTAAGTCAGTCAGAAAGTGGAATCTATTGTGTTTTCTTCACCTGAGGTTGGATTTACTGACGTTAGAGCAAAAGCCAGATCATTTTAATGATGTCCAGATATGTGAAACTCTACAACTTTGACTTTCTTTTTACTATGACTGTTGGGTTCCTTGGGTGTTTGGGCTTTGGGTTTGAGTTTTTCCTTCCACTGCGTTTTGTCTCCCTCTGGTCCTCTTGTGTTTGGTTGCCCTTGTCTGTGTTCATCTCATTTATTTTCCCAAGTTCCTATTAATACTTGTCCTTTATTAGTCCCAGTTGGTTTTATTATATTTTATTCCTCTTTAGTATTATCCTCTGTCTAGTCCTTATGTTTTGCTCCTGGTCTTCCTCCCAGTTTCCCTAGCCATTCTGCCTTCCATCCCAGCTGCTAATTAGTTTCACCTGCTCACTCCCTCTCAGCTGCAACCACTTCCCTTAATTAGTCCTCAGCTCTTTCTGCTCACATCCTCTCTCTCCCCTCAGTATAAAAACAGTCCTCACTCAGTCACAACTCGCTGGTTCGTCGTCACTCTTCCCTCTCTGGTTCCTGCCTTCCTTGTTGCCCGTCTGGTTCCTGTTTCCCCCTTTGCTGCCTTTTACCCTCCTGAGTTCTGTAAGTTCCTTGTTTTCATTAAATCATTTTGTTTGAACCGTGCTGCATTTGGGTCCTATATTCCTACCAAACATGACAATGACTCTATATGTACACGATTAATATAAGCAGGTTCATACTAGAATAGAATAGAATAATCCTTTACATTGGAGGGGTAATTCCAGTGTGTCAGCAGCAAAAGTATTAGCAAACAACAATAACAAAAGTAAAAACTATACTGCTGTGACAGAATACCAATAAAAACTGTACACATATGATTAAATCGAAAAATAAATCAAACGATCAACATGAGTGTTTTTCACCGTCACACTCTGGGTGTTTTTCTGTGGGTGTGTCAGCATTTCAAACCTCATAGGTATACATTTCTTTTAATAAAATGTTACCAGGTTCCACATGATTTAATCAACTCACACTAATACATACCTTGCACACCTTAATATGCAATATTCTAATAGTAGTAGTGCACCCTTCAGGTAAAACAAAATACATTTATATTACAATATTCATTAGTCTTAGATGATGTATTTATGTTCTATAACCACAGAAAATGTAAAGAACTATTTAATAAATTAGAGGTTTCTACATGATAAACCTTGTCATCATATAAAAACATATGTGATTCTTTAAGTACATCTCAGTGATTCTGGAAATATTTCATGGAGATAATCCAGGTACAGGAAGAAGATTAAACTTCCCAGCACTGTCGCTCAGCCTGTAGACGAAGTTCAGATTATAGTAGAAAATCTACAGTGTCTCCCTCGGTACAGTTCAGTATTAACCATAGCCAGACATCTCTAAGCCCACCCTGAATGTGCAAGAGGACATTCCTCGCTTGATCCGCTGTGACAATAAACATTCTCACTCACATGCTCCCTCGTGTGCTCCTGAGCTCCTCCAGAAGCAGGTATGAGGATCTGCTCTCAACTCAAATATTCATGTTTCCAGGTGGAGTTTCAGGTTCAGTTCAGCTGTTTTGGGACTGTAAACAGACCAAGCGCTGCAGTGCTTCCTCTGTGCTGACTGCTGCCGTTATGTCTTCTCTGTGAATAGGAAGTGAAAAAAATTCCAGGCCGTTGAATAGTTCCAGCCCCCTTAAAGAAAACTATGATACAACTGGCTGCCAAGAGCATGCAGTCTAACTGGGGAGAGGGGGGGGGGCTCCAGCAAGACAATGGAAAACAGTATGTGGATTACAAACAGTAATGACTCAGACACCCCCAGGGCCCTGAGAATACACAGCCTGACCTTAAAACTGTGTTCTAATGTTAGACGAAAATCTCAACAATCAGAGATGTTAACTTTTGTTTGTTTGTTAATTAATGGATCCCCATTAGTCTTTACCTTAGTAAAGACTATTCTTCCTGGAGTCCATGATCATGCTACATTTAAAATTTTATAAAACATCATTACAAATACATTATTAAAATCACATTCCTGAACACCACATAAACATGCTAATACAATATTTCAGTACACCTAACTGTACATACATAACCTAGGAGATCATTGTTCTCTACGTTATATTCCATGATGCAGGACGTGTTTTTTCACCTTTCTTTTAACACCAATACTGTTAAAGAGTGAGGTAGCTTATTCCACAGAACCATCGCTCTGTACAGAACAGTTCTCTTCAGACCATTTGTCCTAGGCTGTGATGAAGTGACACGTGAGGCCTGTCCAGTGTTTAAACTGTGCCTTTCACTAGTCAGCCGTAGTTGAGAGAACAGACCTACCGGTTTTTGAAGAGTGTAAACATTATTGCAGAACGATATAAGACTGCAGGCCACTCTGTCCTCTACTTTAAACCAGGACAGCCTATCATGCATGGCACTAACTCCGGTCCTGAATGGGCATCGCAGAGCTAGGCGAGCTGCTCTGTTCTGGACTAGACCAGATAATAGAGCAGTAATCAAGATGTGAAAGAGCAAGTGACTGAAGAACCAACTTGTTAACTGGAGTAATAAAAAAAATATGCACATCTTCTTATATTAGAGATGGCTCTACTCATTTTTGCTACAGTGTTTTTAATATGTGGAGACCAAGATAAGGTTTAATCAATAGTGACTCCCAATAATTTGGCCTCAGTAACCTGCTGAATATCAGTGCCATGCATGGAGAGATTTAAGTTGTGCACCTGTTTAATCGCTCTTATTGAGCCTATCACCATACATTTGGTTTTTAAAGCATTGATTTTTAACTTGTTTTTAGTAGCCCAGTTAGAAATTGAATTGATTTTTTGTTGAAGACAATTTAACTGACTACTTGGATTAGCAGATACATAAAGAGTTACGTCATCAGCATAGGAAATTAACTTTGTTTTTTTTAGATCATAAGAAATTTCATTTACAAATATGCTATAAATAAGAGGACCAAGGCAACTTCCTTGAGGAATGCCACATGACAGCAGTTTCACATCAGAAAAAAAGCCATCATAAAGCACACATTGCTGCCTACCAGTTAAATAACTCTTCATCAAAGTTACTGCTGAGTTTCCAAAGCCATAAGCACTCAATATACTAAGCAGTAGCTTGTGGTCAATCACATCAAAAGCAGCACTAAAATCAATAAATGCCACACCAACTATACTTTTTTGATCCATCATCAGAGAGAGTTACTAGTGCAGTAGCAGTAGAATACCCAGGCTTGTAAGCATGTTGAAGATCTGAGTTAAGGCCATTGCTTGCGAAATAGTCCTGTATTTGCTTGAACATGATCTTCTCTAATAATTTGCTTAAAATAGGTAGGATGCTGAGGGGCCTACTGTTTTGGCCACCAAGTGGATCCTTGGAGTTTTTTTTACCAGTGGCACTACTTTAGCAGTCTTCCAAATATTTGGGAAAGTCTGTTTTTCCAGACACATATTAAATATGTAACATAAAGGCCTTGCAATACACTTTTCTGAAAGTAGGAGAAGTCTTGAATCCAAACCATCTAGTCCAACAGAGGCGTCACATTTAACAGACAGGAGGAGCGCCTGCATTTCCTTCTCAGTTATGGGCTTAAAGTCAAATAAGCAGTTCTTTTTAGACATGTTATCTTTGATGATGGAAACAGACAGATCACTCTTAGTTAAAGGCGTTTCTTTTCTTATATTCTCTATTTTTTCAATATAAAACTGTTAAAATAGTTAGCAATGTTCTGAGGCTTAGTCAAAAATTTCCCATCAACTTTGATGAATCCAGGAGCTGAACCTATCCTTTTCTTACCCAGAACATCATTATTAGTTCTCCACAATCTTTTGCTGTCAAATTGGTACTCTTCGAATTTATTTTTATAATACCGCTTTTTCTTTTGTCACTATATTTCTTAATGACTTGTAGGCTTGCCAATCTCTTGGGTTTCCCGAAAAAATTGCCTTTTTTTCCGTTTATCCCTCTGCTTCATCTGATGTCGAAGCTCCTTATCTATCCAAGGAGCTTTTGAAGCTCTCATAGAGATCTTGCTGAAAGGAGCATGCTTGTCTCACACAGAGGTAAACAGATTCATAAAAGTGTCCAAATCTTTTCCATATGTGATTCTTCTAAAATGTCTCTCCAGTTTATATTACCCAAGTCTGATGTAAAGTTATTTTCACAAAATGATTTATACATTCTTTTCAATATGATTTTACTCCCTTGTTTCTTTTAAAGACCACTGCAATAATAGTGTGGTCACTGAAACCCACAGGAACAGAAACCACTTGAGTGGATTTATCACTACAATTCATATAAAGATGTTCAATACATGTGCATGTGACTGATCCATCAGGGTTGACTCTGACTCTTGTTGGAACATTAACTACCTGCTTTAGGTTACATACAGTGGCAGTGTCACACAGTTTGGTTTTCATACAGCAGTGACTAGATAGCCAATCTACATTCATGTCTCCAAAAACAAAGACCTCATTATTAGAGTCCGTTGCTTGCTGTAACATTAAGCAGATATTATTCAAATACTTGCTGTTACCACTAGGTGGTCTATAGCATCAACATACTAATATAGGCTTAACATGAGGTATGCCACAGAGCTTCTAAACCAGTCACACACAGGTCTTTCCTCACTTTTGCAGGAATGTGGTCCTGGATATACAGGGCTACTCCTCCGCCATATCTGTTCCGATCCCTCCTGTAGACATTATATCACTGTATGTGTATCACAGAATCCTCTACAGACTCATCCAGGTGTGTCTCAGTAATTGCTATAACTTTAATTTTATTTTCTAGCAATAGGGAGGTCAAATCATAAGTTTTGTTTCTCAAACTACAAATGTTTAAATGGGCAAATTTAAGCCCTTTGTGGGGAAGGTTTATGTTCGTTCAATAAAAGTCCTGATTACAAGAAAGTCACATGTTCATTATTACTCACTGGTGCTGCTTTTTGGAGTGGATGATGTAGGCACAGCATTCCACTTTGCATCTCTACGCTCCCTCGGAGGATGTGACACCAAACGATCATACACAAGATATGCAATATTTCCATTCTCCCGGGCTTCTTTCAATTTAGGCCGCAACTCCCTCCTTTTTTGCCTAACCGCCTCAGAAAAATCCTCCTGAATAAACACTCCCGGAGCAGTTTTTTTGAGCTCCTTTCGATTTCTCCAAACCAACTCTCTATCCTTGCATTTATAGAACTTGGCAATGATGGGACGGGGGCGACTCCTGCCTTCGCCATCATTCATCTTTCCCAAACGATGAGGATGTTCAATATTGATAGATTCTGCATCCAGTTTTAGTTTATCTGATATAACCTTTTTGATTTGAATCTCTGTGTCCTCCCATTTTTCAGGAGTAGTTTCACAAATCCCATAAAAAATGAGATGGTTTCTTCTAGACTGATTCTCCAGATACACAGCTTTAGATTCCAGAGAGACGAGGCCATCACAAATTGTGTGCATCCCTGTCTCCAAGGTGTTAAGATCACTAGAGGTTTTTGAGGTTTTGGATTTAATTTCATCCACATCTCATTGGGTGTATTGGATACTGTCCTTTAGTTCCTGAGTATGTCTGTTCAAACTGTCCAGACGCTCATTAGTAGACTCCATGAACATCTTGACAATCTTGGTCAAATTACCAGATTGTTTGTCCATTAACTCATTGTAGTAGGCTTTTTGTTGACTTAATGCCTCTTTTATCAAATCTTTCACTACATTGAGGGTAACAAAGTCACTGGCTTCATCTACCTTGTCAAGATGAGTAGTTGAAGCTCCCTCATGCCCGATGGCTTGTCCAGAAGACTTGTTCTTAACCATTTTCTGTGTGCTTATACACAGATATCCAGAAACACAGGCCTGAGGCATGTCCACTCAAGCAGGACAGAGGCTAGGCCCAGGATGAAAGGAATCCCTGCAGTGTGGGCCCAAGCACAAGCAATCCATCTGCAATTATTACTTGTCTAAGCCAGATGAGAGTAGCCAATACTTTACAAAAAATATTAAAAGCAATACTTAGATCAAAAAGGGTAAAAACAGGTCTTATACACAGAGCACAAAATCCTGCTGCTACATGTGCTGCTGTTGGCTGATTTAAAGGCTCATGCAACTTGGAGCTGCAGATGAGTTAAAGTGACACCTGTCTGTGTTAGAATGCAATGTGCGCACTCTGGCTGCACATTACAGTCTAACGCTACCTGAGAAAACGTACTGGGCTCATATTTGTTGAAATGTAAAATCTAATGAAAGCACTTGGAAAATCCTGTAAATCGAGGAACATCGCAGGAGAACAACCAAAGTGAAAGCAAAGTTTTGACAAAGATCCCATGAAAATGTAAGAGTTTTTATATCTTTTTTCAAATAGTAGATCTCAGCCACTTAGAAACACACAAATCTGCCTGCCACCCTTGTAAAGATGAGTAAGAAACCTTCAGAAAATATGTTATCATGGCGTAACTCAGGAAGTAAGAGTTTGTCCTGGGATGCCGGTTTGAATCCCCACTTTGTCTGTCTGTCCTTCGGGCAAGGCACTACACCCTCTTTGCCTACTGACTACTCCTTGCCACTTGGCGCCTATGTTTAGGAGCCTCGCTTCTGTCAGTGTGTCCCATGGCAGCTGTGGCTACAGTGTAGTTCACCACCACCAGGGTGTGATTGACTGTACTGTAAAGTGCTTTGTAGTCCATAGACATTTACCATCCCACTAAAAAGGTTTAATCTTTATTTTCTGTGGATTTATAAAATGGGAAATCTAATCTCAAGAAATAATTGTTTTTAGAAAAATTGCCGATGATACATTTTTCGCCTTTTGTCTAAAAACTTTTAGTTAGTAATCCATGACTTCCTATTTCCCTGTGGTATAAATACGATGTGACACAGAGTCACCACATTCAGTGAGCAGGATGGTGATGGAGGTAAAACATCTCTAAAGCTCACCGTTACAGAGCTGCAGCACACAGTGGCATCTTGGAGTCACCAAGTCTCTATAGCAACCATTAGATACATCTACATGCCATCGGGTTGTACAGCCCTGGGATTTGAACAGGAACTGTGAGCTTTTGTCAGATAATGGTTTTTAACAACAAACAGTCAGAAGGGGAGGATGCATAGAATAATAAACGATAGAAAATCATCTATTAAGGTAAAGCACCCAACTCCACTGTTAAGTATGGTGAAGGACCTGTGGTGCTGTGGGCCTAAAAGTGTATGAGTTAATAAACTCTTTGAAATACCAGGAGACTTTAAATAGAAAACTGAAAATGGGTCATCACTGTGTCGTTTAGAAGGATAATAATCCAAAACAACCAAATTAACACAGAAATGGTTCAACAGACACAACCTCCAGATCTAAATCCTGTGCAAAACAAGTGGGCGGAGCTAAAGATGAGAAAGAATCAGGGAAAGTCAGCATTCAAGTCTCAGGTTGGATTTAACATTTTTCATTAGCTATTATCTCGCCCAATGATTGCTGGAAATAGGCTCCAGGCCCTCTGCAACCCTGCATAGGATGGAGAGTATAGATCAGGGGTATTCAATACAATTTTTCGTCATGACAAATTATCGTAAGGATTTTACCAGTGGGCTGCACATTTCCCCCTACTCCATCTCTTCTATTGTACCATATTCATACCACTTCATTTGAAACATTTTTATTTAAATAACAAGCAAATTACATTAGGGTTAACTTCTGGCTTCTAGTGCAAATAATAAAAACTGAAAAACATAACCTGCTTTAATTTTGACTGAAATCAGAGTCACAAACTCACAGTAACAGTAATTGCTTTTTGCGTCAATAAAATTGAATCTAGAACATATAACCAGCTTTAGTTGGACTGAGTCACATAAATTCCCAGTAACATTAAATGCAATTTTTTTGGGGGCTAATAAGAGCAAACATCACAGTCACAAACTCACAGTAACAGTAATAAAATATCATATTGTGCAAATAAGAACAAACATAACTAGCTTATTTTGAATGGAACGACAAACTTAAACAGCTGGCTTTTAAAGCATATAAGAGTAAACATGTGTCTAGTCTTCGTACTACAGGACATTTTGATCGATCTCTAATGACACTTCATTGACTGAGCAAGACCAGAAAAGTTATGTTCATATGGCATGACAGCAATCCGTAAACAATTATGTAGATGCTCATTTGTAGGGGAGGTACAATTGTCTGTTTTTATGTCATTCATGTGAGAGAAGGGTGATTCAAACATTGTTAACACACTTTCATTTTCATGTTTGGGAACTTTTCTGGGACAATTAACTTTTTCCAAACTCTGTGCAGCCTTTTTCAAGGAAGGGGGTCCTTCAATTCACATGAGGCTTGTATTTCAATCATTTCTAATTACAGGGGAACTTCGTCAATGCCATGCAACTTTAGGAGGACGTATTGGGTGTGCTGGTGAATGGTTTCCTCATAACATTCAGCAACTCTTTGGGAATGTCAAAGTCATTGAATGTCTGTGCAAAGTTGTGCTTTAAACTGTCCAGAAAGTCAGACATGACCTTTGTGACTTTGACACTTTGTAATGGCTTGATTAAGTCACTGAGGATAAAATACAATTAAGCTATTAAACAAATAATTTACCAAGAGGTAGTTAGGCAACGGGTCGGTCCAAAATGACTGCTGGGCCGGTTCTGGCCCTTGGGCTGCCTATTGAATAGGGCTGATATAGATAATGGACGGAGATCAGCTATTTATTTAAGCGATTTATTTGAAGGCGTTTACACAATTTTTACTAGAAGTTTCCACAAATGCATCCAGGTCTGTATTTGGTTAGATCTTTGTTTAATATTTTGTGGACCACACTTTGCATTAAAGTCTAACTTTTCTCAGTACTCATAACAATATATAATAAAAAAATTATTTATAACCTATTCTTAATTAATACATGCAACCATTTCTTTTATCCATCAATGGAATCATGGGCTGACCAACCGCTGCTTCTTCGCTCTATGAAAGGGTTGGCAGAAAAACATAGGAGTGTAACCAAGCTGAGTTTCTGGAGCTCATGTTGGCTCTGTGAATAGCAAGAGCATTTTGTCATCTGGGGCTTCAGTGTTTTTATGCTGTAAGTTCAGAATCATTTAAATCATTTAGAAAGATTATTTTACAGTGGGGCAAAAGAGTATTTGGCAGCCACCGATTGTGCAAGTTGTTCCACTTAATTAGATTACACTTCAACTGTGAGAGACAGAATAAAAAAGAAATAATCCAGGAAATCACATTGTATGATTTTGAAAGAACTTATTTGTATAACGGTCCCATAAATATTTACCACCTACAAAGAAGCAAGAATTCTGGCCCTCACAGACCAGTTACTTCTTCTTTAAGAAGCTCTTCTATCTTCCACTTGTTACCTGTATGAATCGTTACCTGTTAGAACTCAATATCTGTATAATAGACACCTGTCCACACCTTTAAACAGTCAGACTCCAACCTCCACCATGGCCAAGACCAGAGAGCTGTCCAAGGATACCAGGGACAAGATTGTAGACCTGTACAAGACCGGAATGAGCCAATCTACAATAGACAAGCAGCTTGGTGACAAGAGATCTCCCTTGACTTGGGGCTCACAGAAAACGATGTGGGATTTGTGAAAACATTATGGTTTGGGGCTGCTTTCCTGCAAAGGGGACAGGACGCTTGACCTGTATTAAGGAAAGGATGAATGGGGCCATGTATAGTGAGATTTTGGAAAAACCCTCCTTCCATTAGTGAGAGCATTGAAGATGAAACGTGGCTGGATCTTCCAGCATGACAATGATCCCAAACACAAATCTCCCGGGTAACGAAGGAGTAGCTACTTATAAAGCGTTTCAAGGTTCTGGAATGGCTTAGCCAGTCTCTAGACCTCAATTCAATAGAGAATCTGTGGAGGGAGTTGAAAGTCTGTGTTGCCCAGTGACAGCCCCAAAACATCACAGCTCTAGAGAAGATCTGCAAGGAAGAATGGGTATCTGAGTACCAATTAGAAACCCAACACTTTCACAAGTGGAGCATTTCGGCTTTTGTTATGGTACTCTGCTTGATATATACAGACCCTCTCCAAAAAATTTGAATATCATGGAAAAGTTTATTAATTTCCATAATTCCATTCAAAATGTTAAACTTCCATAGATTATAGATTCATGGCCCACAATTTATACTCTTTCAAGTATTTAGTTGTTTATTTATACATAATTTGGGCTTCCAGCTCATAAAACCCACGAAATCAGTAATTCAAAAAAAAATAATTAGAATACTGTGAAGAAATCACCATTTCCTCCTAATTTTTGCAGAAAAAAAATTTAATTAGGATCACATCAAATCAATCAGTTAATCAATCTAGCTATATGTATAACGTGCTTTTTGTACAAAATTGCATCTCAAAATGCTTCACAGGTTAAAACTACCCCACATAAAATCATATTCCCATCCCTCCCCCACAGAATTAAAAACATGATCAAGGCAAGGCAAGGCAATTTTAATTGTATAGCACACTTTCAACAGCAGGGTAATTCAAGGTGCTTTACATGATTTGGTGATTTAAAAAAAAAACACATAAAAGAAACACATTACACATGATACACAATAAAGCAAGAGAAAAATAAAAAAAAGCAAGAGAGCATGAACACATTTCATACATATAACATCAAGCATTTACTCAAAGACAATTCTAAACAGATGGTTTTTAGTCTCGATTTAAAGCAGTTCAGAGTTTCAGCAGCTCTACACTCGTCAGGAAGTCTGTTCCAGATAAGGGGAGCATAGAAACTGAAAGCTGCTTCTTCATGTTTAGTTCTGAGTCTAGGGATGTTTAGTAGGCTAGAGTTGGAGGACCTGAGTGGTCTTGGTGGTTGGTACCATGACAACAGGTCTTCAACATATTTTGGTGCTGAGCCATGTAATGATTAATAAACTAGTAAAAGTATTTTAAAGTCTATTCTCTGAGCTACAGGGAGCCAGTGTAAGGACTTTAGAACTGGGGTGATGTGCTCTACTTTCCTGGTTCTAGTGAGGACGCGAGCGGCAGCGTTCTGGATCAGCTGCTGCTGTCTGATTGACTTTTTAGGCAGACTGTGAAGATGCTGTTGCAGTAATCAATCCGACTAAAGATAAACGCATGGATGAGTTTTTCTAGGTCCTGTTGCAACATCAGTCGTTTAATCCTAGAAATGTTCTTCAGATCACAGTTATACCCCCTCCCCCCAAAACAACCTTCAAGCACATACACTTAAAAGCAACAATTAAAAAGGACATAGAGCCGAGTACAGATGAGCCAGGTAAGGAAATGCCATCAGAGGAGCCATCTTTCACCAGCAGCAACACATCAATAACAGCAGCCGAGGCACCGACACAGAGGGCGCCCAGTGGAGGCAAGGCCAAGTCCCCCACCTCCACCCAAGTTCTACCTGGAGAGCACCCAGGCAGCTACAGCTGACCACCGCACCTGAGGCAGAAGGGCTCCCATAGAGGAAACACTGGAAGGAAGATTAAAATAACCGGTTAAGATATAAAAATAATTGGGATAAATGTGGTAAGATTAAATAGTAAAACATTGATCAAATTTAATCAATTAAAACATACAAAGCAATTAAACAGACAATAATAAATAGCAATCAGTTAAAAGCTAAGCTAAAAAGGTGAGTCTTGAGCCTGCTCTTAAAAACATGAACGTTCTCTGCGGCCCTGAGGTCCTCTGGTAGCCTGTTCCAGAGGTGAAGGCCATAATAGTTAAAAGACGCCTCACCATGAGTGTGTGTCCTGACTTTTGGGATGAGAAGAAAATATGGTACTTTCAAAACGATATGTGAATCTTCAGTACTTGGTAGGGGATCCCTTTGCCTTAATCACTCCCTTGATGCGTCGTGGCATTGCCTGGGAGTTATGGAAGCCCAGATTTCCTTGATGCTTGCTGTCAGCAATTCTTTGTTTTTGGGTCTGGTGCCCCTCATTTTCCTCTTGATAATACCCCACAGATTCTCAATTAGGTTTAGGTTTGGCAAGTTGGCTGACCAGTCAAGCACTGTGATGGCATGGGCATCAAACCAGGTTTTGGTGCTTCTTGTGGTATGGACAGGGGCCAGATCCTGCTGGAAGATGAATCTGCATCTCCAAACAGATCCTCAGCAGAAGGAATCATGAAGTCCTCTAAAACATTCAGGTAGACTGATACAGTGACCTTGGATTTTAGTAAGAATTGTTTACCAACGCCTGCACCGGAAATTGCACCCCAAATGACTGACTGTGGATATTTCACACTGGACCTCAAGCAGCTTGGGTTCTATTCCTCATCCGTCTTCCTCCAAACACCCTTGGACTTTGATTCCCGAATGAAAGGCACACTTTACTTTCAAAAGAGGACCTTGGACCACTGCCCAACAATCCAGTCCTTCTTCTCCTTGGCCCAGTTGAGACGCATCTGAATGTGATAGTTTTTGAAGCTGTGACTCCCCCCTCATTCCACTCTTTCTAGATCTCTGCCAGATTCATGAATCTTCTCTGTTTGATAATCCACTGAAGCCCACGGTCAGCTCTTCTGCTGGTGCATCTTCTTCTATAATTTAATGTTTCCAATCTTAGCATGATCTTACCCACCCCGGTCCATGGGAAAAGCGATAATACAACCTTATTTGAATCACTCCACAGTTTGTGCTCTGATGGTATGTTAGAATCCTCAGATGGAGTCATGAGGGGCCAAAACATCCCGCCTCCTCCTTCTGCTGTGTCGGATCTCTACTGCAGATACAAGGAAAGAATGCTCTTTAAGTTCAAGAAAGGCACACTTACCCTTCCAATTTAGAGGGAGATGAGAGTAGAGCCAGGATCCGCAGACAATCAGCAGGTCATCCATAAGGAAAGTTCCCAACACCTTCACGGTGTCAAAATATGGAGCACATATGGTGTTTCCTGTGGCTTGAGAATGATTCAAAGTACTGGAGTCATTAGACATATAAGTACATGGTACGTACGTATACAAAGACTTGGTGGTATATTTCCCATGTTCTAAGATTGTTATGAAAAATGTGGTCAGGTTTTTCTGACTTTCAAAACAAACAAACCTCTGGTCTGGCCTCAGGGTACTAGCCCTGTTTTAATAATCACTAAACTTTTCAGGTAGCTTTGGAGGCGAGTGTATCAGAATTAGAAGCACGGCTCCGCACTGTTGAAAAACCAGCAGATAGCCGAAGCCCATTAGCCAACCCGGAGCCAACAAGGATGGAACCCCCTAGCTGTCCTCCGGTAGAGCCCGCGCAGCCGGGACCTCAGGCCGGCTGGGTGACGATATGTAGGAAGCATAGTTCTAGGACCCAGCCCATGGGCCACCACCAACCGGTCCACGTTTCTAACAGATTTTCTCCGCTCAGCGACACACCCGCTGAGAATCCGACCCTGGTAATTGGCAGCTCCATAGTCAGAAACGTGGCATTAGAGATACCATTGACCATAGTAAAATGTTTGCCAGGGGCCAGAACGGGCGACATCAAATCCTACCTGAAACTGCTGGCTAAAAATAAGCGTAAATACAGTAAGATTGTAATTCAGGCTGGCGGTAATGACACCCGGTTACGCCAATCGGAGGTCACTAAAATTAGTGTTGCTTCGGTGTGTAAGTTTGCCAAAACAATGTCAGACTCTGTAATCTTTTCTGGTCCCCTGCCTGATCGGACCAGTGACGACATGTTTAGCCGCATGCTGTCATTCCATCAATGGTTGTCTGGGTGGTGTCCTGCAAACGATGTGGGCTACATTGATAACTGGAGAACTTTTTGGGGGAAACCTGGTCTGATCCGGAGAGACGGCATCCATCCCACTTTGGATGGAGCAGCTCTTCTTTCTAGGAATATGGCCGAATTTATTAATCCTCCAAAACACTGACAACCCAGGGTCCAGACCAGGAAGCAAAGTTGTAGTTTAACCCACCTCTCTGCTGCTTCTGTACTGTTACCCACCCATTACCCTATAGAAACAGTGTCTTGCCCACGGCCAAAATTAAATGGATTAAAAGTTAAGCCAACAAAAGCAAATTATGGAAATCTCATAAAGATAAATACGACTTTGACTGAACAGAAAAATAAATCTATTAAATGTGGTTTATTAAACATAAGATCTCTCTCCTCAAAGACTTTGTTAGTAAATGACTTGATTTGTGATAATCACATTGATTTCCTTTGTCTCACAGAAACCTGGTTGCAGCAGGAGGATTATGTCAGTATAAATGAGTCAACTCCTTCCAGTCATTTAAATTTTCACATTCCTAGAAATACTGGGCGAGGAGGAGGAGTTGCAACCATTTTCCGTTCTGATTTACTAATTAGTCCCAGAGCAATTGATAGCTACAGTTCTTTTGAACATCTAACCCTTAATTTTCCTCATCCAAGTTGCAAAACATTAAGACCATTTTTGTTTGTGGTTTTGTATCGTCCACCAGGCCCTTACTCTCAATTCTTGGATCAGATCTCACATTTTTATCTGATTTAGTATTAAATACTGATAGGGTCATTATAGTGGGTGACTTCAATATTCATGTGGACACTGAAAGTGATAGCCTAAATGCAGCCTTTAATGCTATTTTAGACTCAATTGGCTTTACTTAATAAATACAGGGATCCACCCACTCGGGTAAACACACTTTGGACCTTGTACTGACATACGGTATTGAGTGTGAGGAAACAACAGTCCACCCACATAACCCGGTCCTGTCTGACCACTTCTTGATAACTTTTGAATTTACTTTAACTGACCATCTTTAATCTGAAAGAAAAAATCATTATAGTAGGGCTTTATCAGAAAATGCTGTAACAATTTTTAAAGAATCTGTTCCATTCTTACTTTCCTTAGTGTCTCAGAGTAACACAGTGGATGGCACCAATTCTATCTCCAACCCTTCAGAAATTGATATTCTGGTTCACAGCGTTACTTCCTCATTGCGTTTGGCATTAGATACGTAGTGTAGCCCGCTTAAAAAAGAAAGTGGCTAGCCATAGGAGGCTGACTCCTTGGTTTAACGCATAGTTGCGCACTTTAAAGCAGAATACTAGGAAGTTGGAGAGAAAATGGCGCTCTACACATCTAGAGGATTCCTATTTAACCTGGAATAACAGTCTACTGCTGTATAAAAAGACCCTTCGACAAGCTAGAACAGCATATTTTTCATAATTAATAGAGGCAAATAAAAACAATCCTAGGTTTCTTTTTAGTACAGTTGCCAAACTTACACAGAGTCATAGCTCTGTTGAGCAAACTATTCCCCCAGCTCTTAGCAGTGATGATTTTATGGGATTCTTAATAAATAAAATTAATTGTACTAAAAATAAAATCATTGGCATCCTCCCAAACATGATTACTTCTTCCTCAGTAAATGAGGCAGTATCGGAAAGAACTGTAGAACCTCATTTGTGTTTAGGCTGTTTTGATTCAGTCGAGCTTCTGAAATGATCAAAAATATTAGCCTCATCTAAACCTTCAATTTGTATGTTGGACCCAATCCTAACCAAATTATTTAAAGAAGTGTTCCATTTGGTTCCTGGCCCCATTTTGGATATGATGAATCTATCCTTAGTAAACGGATACGTACCACAGTAATTTAAAATAGTTGTAATTAAACCTTTACTCAAGAAACCTTCCCTTGATCAAGATGACTTAGTGAATTACAGACCTATATCTAACCTTCCTTTCTTATCCAAAGTCCTTGAGAAAATTGTTGCTAATCATGTCTGTGAGCATCTAAACCGTAATGAGCTGTTTGAAGAGTTTCAGTCAGGTTTTAGAGCTCATCATAGCACTGAAACAGCACTGGTGAAGGTTACCAATGATATTCTCATGGCCTCAGATAATGGACTTGTGTCTGTTCTGGTTTTATTAGATCTCAGTGCTGCTTTTCACACAGTCGATCATAATATTATCTTAGAAAGGCTTGAACATGTTGCAGGGATCAAAAGGAACAGCACTAGGCTGGTTTAAATCATATTTGTCTGACAGATTCCAGTTTGTTCATCTAAATGATAAATCTTCTTCACTCTCAAGGGTTACTTGTGGAGTTCCACAGGGTTCTGTGCTTGGACCAATTTTTTTCACTATATATATGCTCCCAATTGGTAGAATCATTAGACAGCATGGGATAAATTTCCACAGCTATGCAGATGATACACAACTATATTTATCCATAAATCCTGATGAACCCAGTCAGTTAGGTAGATTACAGGCATGTCTGGAAGACATACAAACTTGGATGACTCTAAACTTTTTGCTTTTAAATTCTGACAAGACAGAAGTTGCTGTCTTTGGACCAGAAGATCTAAAAAAAAAAAACTGATTAGTCAATCACTTCATCTGGATGACATTAAATTGGCCCCCAGTAATAACCTAAAGAACCTCGGCGTTATTTTTGACGAAGACTTGACATTTAAATCCCATATTAAACAGGTTTTTAGGATTTCTTTCTTTCACCTCCGGAATATTGATAAAATGAGAAACATCCTGTCCAGGAGTGATGCTGAGAAACTAGTCCATGCATTTGTTACCTCAAGGCTGGACTACTGTAATTCTTTACTATCAGGTAGTCCACAAAATGCCATTAAAAGCCTTCAGTTGATCCAAAATGCTGCAGCAAGAGTTCTGATGAATAATAAAAAGAGAGATCACATTTCTCCTGTTTTAGCTTCCCTTCATTGGCTCCCTGTTAAATCCAGAATAGAATAGCAAGATCCTTCTTCTTACATACAAAGCCCTTAATAATCAAGCTCCATCATACATCAGAGATCTAATTGTTCCATATGTTCCTAACAGAGCCCTTCGCTCTCAGACTGTAGGTTTACTTGTAGTTCCTAGGATTTCTAAAAGTAGAATGGGAGGCAGATCTTTTAGTTATCAGGCTCCTCTCCTGTGGAACCAGCTCCCAGCTTTAGTCCGTGAGGCAGACACTCTGTTTACTTTTAAGGCCAGGCTTAAAACTTTCCTTTTTGATAAAGCTTATAGTTAGAGTGGCTAAGGTCATCCTGAGCTATCTCTGTAGTTATGCTGCTATAGGCTTAGACTGCTGGAGGACAGACTTACCAATTTTCTTCACTCTACTACTTCCTTTTCTCCTACTACTCTCCAGTTGTATTACAGTACATTCTGCTATTTTGACTGTTAACTTTGTGTTCTCTCAGTGTTTTTCTCTCCATAGAAGATATACCTGGTCTGGTATCCTGCTTGGCTGCAATGCCCTGTTGGACGGGGGGCATCGACTGGGATGATCCTCCCAGTAACTGAACATCCACTGTGTCCTGTTATCAACTTTTTACTTTCTTTAATATAGAAAGTTCTCTTATATCAGATCTTCTGTTCCTTCTGTGTTTCTGCTCTGTCTTCTCAAACCCCCAGACGGTCGTGGCAGATGGCCGCTCCTACTGAGCCTGGTTCTGTTGGAGGTTTCTTCCTGTTAAAGGGGAGTTTTTCCTCTCCACCGTCGCTACATGCTTGCTCAGTATGAGGGATTGCTGAAGGATTGCTGTGGTTGGAAAGTCTGCATCAACGGGGCCCAACCTCACACCAATGACTGACGCAATCTGCTGGGATTCCTTAAATAGGAAACTTTTTAACTGATTGAAATGTTTGTATGAATGTATTGAAATGACTTCTTGTTAAGTGCCTTGAGATGACATCTGTTGTGAATCGGCGCTATATAAATAAACTGAATTGAATTGAACATCTCACCTGTTGCTTCCATACATACAGTAGCAATCCTCTCATCAGTTCTGCCTCCTGGCTCTGGCCCTAAATCACATTTGAATAATGTTATTCTCTGCACAAATATCTCCTTTACACGAAGCCTTCTGAATCAATTCAGCTCATTTACAATATTGTAGTACTAAATCATTTAGCATCTCAGGAAACTTTTCATATACAGCAGTTTTACACCAACATTTACTCAATGAGACGCACTACCTTCCCACTCTTGACTTTTTGGGCTCATGGCTGCCACTTGGTGCTGTATCTTGCTTCCTGATGAGGGGCTACAAGTACTCGAAAATATTTTTTTCTTGCTTCAACTTTGACTTTCAATATGGCCGCTCATTGCATCAACAACAGTAACTTTTGGTGGAAACATGTTTATTTTACTAGACACACTTGTAAGAGTACGTCTGAAATCATTGTTACATGTTGAGCCTGAAGCTCTAAACGTAAAAAAATAAAGGTGATGTTTGCATAGGGAAAGTACATTTTAAAATAATTTTTATAAGAGGTACTACCAACAGCAGCTACATGGGCGCCGCCATATTGGAATCCTAACTTCTCCTACTACGTTAACTGGAATGCTGTTTACTTGTGCGGTGACGTCAAACCCAGCTCTTAGTTCAAACTTGCGAAGTAAATGGAATGCACCATTGAATCCCAATAAAGTACCTGGAAGACTGAGGTTAGAATATGACAAAATGTGAAAAAGTTCAAGGGGTGTGATTACTTTTGCTTTGGTGTTGATGACCTCTTCTCTTGCTTTTATCTGATGTGTAACATATTGAGGCCTTTTTTATTCAAACATTGTCGGCCCAGGCAACGCCCTAATGACATTTATCTGATTATATTCACAGACACGATTAAGCTTAACCTGGAACCATAGAGAAAATCTTCTAGCATATGAATGATAAGAACAGTTATTCTTTATAAGGAAAATTACCAAAGTGGTCTAATAATGTCTGTCAAAGTGTCTGGCCATGAAGAAGACATCTTCCTTTGCCAGGAGACATGGATAGCTTTTATAGGTAGTTTCAAAAACTTCTGAAACAGGATATTGAATATATGACCTAAGCGTTAGTGGTGTGCATTTTATTTCTGTTTGCTGCTGCTGTGCAGAAACTCTACTTGCGTAGAACGAAGTGTGATAACTCCAGAGCACAAATAAGTGAAAGAAGAGTATGATCTGTAGTGTCCTCTTCTTGTTAACCACTAATGTCTCCTTCTTAATCCTTTTTGACTAATAGCCTGACATGATGGATTGCTTGATGTTTTAATGTGGAGACCAGAAGTAACTGTATCTCCTCAGGACCTGCAGTCACCAAGCTGTCACAGAAATAGTAGTCTAAAAATATCCTGTTTGTGTGGCAAAGATTTCGGAAGCCCAATTTAGCCAGAGTCAAGTTTTGGAACAACAGCTAAGGTTCTCGTAATGTCTGGGTAGGGAAATGACACGAATTTTATTTGAGCAAAACGAAAAGGTGTTGGTGGGCAGTGTTTATATTTGTAGAGTCAGATTAAAGAAGAATAAAACAGCATTGTAATGTGTTTAAGAATGTGAGAGGCAAGCTTCTCACCCTGTAACTGTGGGTAGGCCCAGCCGCTGTCAGGAGGAAGTTCATTTCAGGCAATTGTACTTTTTAGCTCCTTCTTAGAGTTCATGAAGTAGGAGAAGGTTGGCATCTAGACTGATTGATAAAGAGACCGCTTTGCTTTTTACAAGGTTTTATATTTCACTACAACAGACCAGTACCACTGTATAATCAGTGCCTGAACTAGCCCATCAGTGTCCCGGTTCCTTTTCTTCTTGATTAACAAAATCTGGGTGTAATGTCCCAGGCGAAGCAAGGCAAGGCAATTGTATTTGTATAGCACACCTTCAACAACAAGGTGATTCAAGGTGCTTTACATGGTTAAGAGGTAATATTTAAAAATGGCAGTAAAACATAGACAAAGCATATAAAGTAAAAACAGCAATAAAGCAAGAAGCACACACACAACATATGATACAGAAAGAAATTACTCAAAGGCAGCTCTAAACAGATGAGTTTTTAGCCGTGACTTAAAAGAGCTCAGTGTTTCAGCAGCTTTGCAGTTGTCTGGAAGGTTGTTCCAGATTTGAGGAGCATAGAAACAGAAAGCTGCTTCTCCATGTTTGGTTCTGATTCTAGGGATGCTGAGTAGACTGGAATTGGAGGAGTGTACTGGTGGGTTTTTATAGTAACAGCAGATCTTCAACATACTTTGGTACTAACCCATTCAATAATTTATAAACTAGTAGACGTATTTAGAAGTCTATTCTCTGAGCTACAGGGAGCCAGTGTAAGGACTTTAGAACTGGGATGATGTGCTCTTCTTTCCTGGTTCTAGTGAGGAACACGAGCAGCAGCGTTCTGGATCAGCTGCAGCTGTCTGATTGACTTTATAGGCAGACCTGTGAAGACGCTGTTGCAGTAATCAATCCGACTAAAGATAAACGCATGGATGAGTTTTTTTGTGGTCTTGCTGCGACATCAGTCCTTTAATCCTAGAAATGTTCAGGTCTGAGTCCATTACTACACCTAAATTTCGGGCCTGATTAGTAGTTCCTAGCTGTATTAACTGGAGCTGTGTGCTGACTGTTGATTTTTCCTCTTTAGGTCCAAAAGTAAATACTTCTGTTTTGTTTCTGTTCAGCTGGAGAAAGTTATTGCACATCCATCCATTGATTTGCTCAATTCATTTACATAGGGTTTGGATGGGTTCAAAATCACCTGGTGACATTGTAATGTAGAGTTGAGTGTCATCCGCGTAGTTATGGTAGCTAATCTTATTGGTTGCTATAATCTTGCCTAGTAGGAGCATGTAGATATTAAATAGGAGGGGCCCTAAGATGGAGCCCCATGGGCACCCCACATGTGATTTCTGTTTGTTCTGATGAAAAGTTTCCTATTGAAACAAAGAAGTCCCTGTTCTTTAGGTAAGACTCAAACCAGCTAAGTAATGCACCAGAGAGTCCGACCCAGCTCTCCAGTCGTTCTAATAGTATATGATGATCAACAGTGTCAAATGCTGCACTGAGGTCCAACAGAACCAGCACTGTGGTTCTACCACAGTCTGTATGTATGCGGATGTCATTAAATACTTTGACGAGGGCAGTCTTGGTGCTGTGGTGAGCATGGAAACCAGACTGAAAAGCATCAAAACGGTTTGTCATTGTTATGAAGCCATTTAATTGGTGAAACAGCTTTTTAAATAATCTTACTGATGAATGGAAGATTAGAGATCTGCATTAACGTGTTGTCCAGATTCTTCTTCTTTAGTAGTGGTTTAATAACTGCTGTTTTTTTACTTTGTAAAAAATTACTTTGTACTTTGTTTTTGCACAATGCTGTGAACAAATTAGAACTGCAAAGAGCAAATCCAGTAAAAAGTGAGGCATTCAATGTAGTACAACAATAGGTTTGTTTTGGCTATGAACAACTATAAATAATTGCATAGGGCAATTATTAATAAAAATATGTATTTTAGTTCTGCGATAGATTGGCAACCTGTCCAGGGTGTACCCTGCCTCTTGCCCCGTGACTGCTTAAAATAGGCACTAGCTCCCCCCTACCCTGCACAGGATGGACGGGTATAGATAATGGATGGAAGGATGGAACCACCAAGACCACTCAGGTCCTCCAACTCTAGCCTACTAAACATCCCTAGACTCAGAACTAAACATGGAGAAGCAGCTTTCACTTTTTATGCCCCCCTTATCTGGAACAGACTTCCTGACGAGTGTAGAGCTGCTGAAACTCTGAACTGCTTTAAATCGAGACTAAAACCATCTGTTTAGAATTGCCTTCAAGTAAATGCTTGATGTCATATGTATGAAATGTGTTCATGCTCTCTTGCTTTTTTGATTTGTGTATCATGTGTAATGTGTGTTTCTTTTACTTTTAATTTCCAATGTTATATTCCATGTGGGTTTTTTTTTATCACCAAATCATGTAAAGCACCTTGAATTACCCTGCTGTTGAACGTGTGCTATACAAATAAAATTGCCTTGCCTTGGATGTATTTTAGTTTAAAATGACCAGGTAGGGGCACCATCTTGATTGTCCAGAAAATAATAATAGCCAGATAGTTCGGTGTCAGTTAATGTTTATGACTATCAGCCTGATAAGGCTGAGGTAATTAGATGATAGATGAAGGAGTAAGCTCGTGGCGTTCTTTGAACAGCAAGTTACTACATATGTATATGGAATAATAAACAACTACTTTCCAAAATACAAGAGTTTATTCAGCAAAAGATTCAACTTTCCAGTCTAAATACTTTAATCAGCATACTCACTAAGCCAGTAAAACACACAACTAAACTACTAAGTAAAAGAAAAATGAACAATTAAACTAATGTGATGGAAATTTTTAATATTGCTCATGTTCTAAGTATCGAAGGTCATGAATTATAAATCTTATGACAAAAGTGTAACTTTGTGACCTATGGATCATTGTTTGCAACCATCTTGGTCATGAAGCACAAGGACTAAGTAAACTATGTGACATTTGGATCATTGCTTCCAGAAGCTTGTGTAAAAAAACAGAATGTGGTTGTGGGGAGATGCAAGAAAGCAACCTTTTTTCCCCAGCTCATTGTGTAACACCTTATCAATCAATCAATCAAACTTTATTTATAAAGCACTTTTCATACAAAAAAATGCAGCTCAAAGTGCTTTACAGCTTAGAATGACCCCACATAACCCACATTCCTATCCCTTCCCCAGAATTCTAAAAACAAAATGACAGTTATTCCCCATTCCAAAACCCATTTCCCAAACACACACAGACACACACAGGCACACATCCACACACAGACCCAAAACGCGTAAGATCATTGGTAGACACTAGGCTGAGCTCAGATGAGTCAGGTACGTAAGGAAAACGCCATCAGGAGAACCGTCTGCCCCAACAGCAGCAGGTCCACTGCAGCAGCCAGGGAACCGACACTGGGTGCCCAGAGGAGGGAGGGTGAAGACCGCCGCCTCCACCTGAGCACAACCTGAAGAGCACCCAGGCCACCGCAGCCGAACACCGCCCCCGAGGCAGAGGGCTCCCACAGAGGAAACACTGGAAGAAGGATTAATAAGTAAAAATGTAAAATAACCAGAGCTAATATAAGTAAAATAAGTAGTAATAAATATAATAGTAAAAACAGTTAATCATATAATAACAGAAATATATAATAATAAAACTCTGTTCTTCAGGTGATAAAAACCTATTTTAATGATATTTTTAATATGAGGGACAAAAGTCAGCTCAGAGTCAAAAATAACACCCAGGTTCCTCACTCAGGACCAATAACTAAAACTTCAGTTTTGTCCTGGTTGAGCTGGAGAAAGTTTTCTGCCATCCAGGATTTGATGTCTAAAATCAAATTAAAAAGTGCATCCATTGGCTTTGTGTCCATTGGCTGTGTGTCATCACGAGACACGGAGATGTACAACTGTGTATATTCAGCATAACTGTGAAAGTTCACTCCATGTCTCCTGATGACACCACCAAGGGGGGGCATATAGAGGTTAAAAAGCACTGGGCCTAAAATTGAACCCTGGGGCACACCACATGTGATGCTGTGGACCCTGGAGGAACAGGTATCCATACTTACGATAAAAGTCCTGTCTGTGAGGTAGGATGTGAACCATCTATGAACAGCACCAGAGAGGCTGGTCTGTTTCAAATGGGTTAAAAGAATAGTGTGGTCTACTGTATTGAAGGCAGAGCTTAGATCCAGTAGAACCAACAATGTCACCTTCTGAGCATCATAGTTTAATCTAAAATCATTTAAAATCTTTAGAAGGGCCGTCTCTGTGCTGTGGTTCACCCTAAAACCAGATTGAAATTTCTCGTGGATATTATGAGTGATAAAGTCATTAAGTTGAATTAAAACAAGCATTTCTAAAATTTTGCTTAAAAAAGGTAAATTAGATACCGATCGGAAATTGTTTAAATTGTTGATTAAAATCTAAATTGCTCTTCTTCAACAGGGGCCTCACTACCGCCCCTTTAAAGGTGGCAGGAAACACCCCCTTCTGAAGGGAACAATTCATCATGGTTAAAATCTCATCTCTAAAAGAATCATAAAATTGCTTACAAAATCTAGTAGGAATAGGGTCCAAAACACATGTGGTGGGCCTCACGGAGGAGAAAACTTTATCAAGAGTCCCAGCTTCTACCAGGACAGAACTGTCCAGCGTTTCCTCTGGTAAAGACACACACTCAGATTTGTCTAAAACCATGTTACTCTGAGAGGATAAAATATTACATCTGATGGTGTCTACCTTCCCTCTGAAGTGGGCTGCAAACTCCTCACAAAGAGTGTTAGAGGGGGTTTTCTGAAGTGAATTAGTGTCACAGTTAAAAATGTTATCAATTGTGGAAAATAAAATTTTAGGATTCTTTTTATGGTCTGAGATTATTTTGGAATTGTAAGCATTTCTTGACTTTCTTACTGCATTATTTAGTATGATTTTAATAGGTCAGTATAAATCTGCTTATTGATTTTGATCTTATTTTTCCTCAATTTTCTCTCCGCCGCCCTGCAATTTCTCTTTAGTTGTCTAAAGCCGCGTTCACACCGGTCAGCGCGTCCAGGCGTCAAATCGCTCAAACGGACGAAAGTCGACGCTTTAAAATTTAAACCCAGCTGCTTGCACACTTGTGGTCTGCGTCGGCGCGTCGGGCATCAGCGCGTCACGTCATTACGTCAGCGTGCGGGCGTGGATTTGTCTGTTGCTAGTTGTTTACAACATGGCGGATCTTGTCGGATCAGCAGCGCGTCTTCAACTACCGGCTCTCCCGGGCCCGGCTGGTGGTGGAAGATGCATTCGGGATCTGGTCTGCACAGTGGAGAATGTTTCACCGCAGACTGGAAGTCAACCCCGAAGTTGTGGAGAAGTGTGTGAAGGCGACGTGTGTTCTCCACAACTTCATGAGGGTTTCTGGAGATGGCCAGGTACCTGCAGTGAGGGGAGCTGCCGCTGCTCATGGAGAGAGACCACTTCCAGCTGTGGGGCGAATCGGAGCCAACAACGCAACCAGAGAGGCAGTGGAGACCAGAGAAGTTTTCATGGCCCACCTCAGTGAGGAGGGGGCAGTGCCATGGCAGCCGGCAGAATAGTCATGTCCATACAGGACTGACCCAAAACGGCTCTTTTAAGAGCCACCCAATAAAAAAATTAAGAGCAAAACTTTCTGAAAATTTCCACATCTATATTTACTATATTATATTTTAGTAATTTGTTTTTCTCTATACATTCATATATACATTCACAAATCCCTTTCATTTATGGATTATTGTTTGTTCTGTACCTATATACTTTTGACCTGTTCACCTGTACCTCTCGTTTCCAGGTAATGACTGACAGACTGCTCTGCTTTCTCCCACAAACTCGTCTATGGATATGGTGAAATCAATCAAATAAACTCAAAATAGTTCTTGCTTTTGTACTTCTGTGATATTTTATATAGTCAATAAAAAGGTATATTTCATTAAGGTAATTATTATCTGTTATTAAAAATAATATTTTCACCCAAATGGCATTACATAGGACACTAGAATTAAATTAAGGAAAGTAGCTGACCAAAATGTTACATATAAAAATATTTAATATAAAAAAATACATACAACATATATACATATAATAAAACAATAAAATAAAGAACAGGAAGAGAAAGGACCTTATTTGGAGGAAGTGCGGTGGAAGACAGGAGGGACACAGAAAGGAGTCTCCTTCCTCCCCTGAAAAAGGTGTCAGCCCGATCAGTAAAACTACTGAGTATTGTCCAAATGGGTCAAATTGAGTGTTACATTAATTCTTTCAAAAATCAGTCTATGAATGTCAAATTTTAGGATGTCTCTTTCTAGAGGTGACGCCCTTTTCAGGAGAGGATGAAGAGAGAGAAGGAAGTGCATGTCATCATCTGCAGGAGGAGCAGGAGCTGGTTCAGGCCGGGCCTTGAGCGCATCAAGCAGCTTTTGCTGGAACTCTGTTGGCACTGACAAGTCCTGCTGCCTCTGCCTTCGTTTTCTTGGAGGGCCTGTGAAAAAACACAGTAGAAAAATGTGTTAAAAATGCTTACAATTATTTTGAACAAATATACAAATTAGATAAAATTATAAGCAACATTTTAAGTCTGTATGAAAGGCTGAGTGTGAATTCCAGGGTATACACAGACATTTCAGAAAGTACAAAAAGTAATTCGCCAAGTGTCTGGGAACCCAAAGAAACAGATTGACATCTTTGAATAAAACCTAGATTCCCAACCTTTCCAAACAGCACAACACACCTGCAGGTGCTGGAGCAGAGGAAGGGCCAGGCTGGTCAGAAGAAGAAGCAGCAGCAGAGGAAGGGCCAGGCTGGTCAGAAGCAGAAAAGAAAAGGGCCAGGGGACTCTGGTTCAGCCATGTCACCTGCCTCCATGTTAGCTGGATCTGTCAAGACAGAAAGGAATATTATTGACCCTCCTGTTTATTATGCTTTATACCAAGATCACAAATACTTCTACTGCTAGCACTAATAATAAATAGCAAAACTTTGTAGTAGCAAAATGATGTAGGTTTCAGCTTTACAATAATTATTTTCATGTTTCTGAGCACGTTTTTGTGTGTGTTTGTGTGCCACTATGTCTGGGTTTTCTTCTCAAAATCACCAACCTTCTGCCTCTAACCGCCCTGCTGCTTCTTCTTCTGGCTCCTCTGGGTGGTCGTACCCCTCCGCCTGCTCCTCCTCGACCCCCATGTTGCTCGATGTTTCCCGGGGGGCGATGAAGGGTTCGAGGAAGGACAGGACAGAGAGGTACTTCCATTTCAGCACTTTCCCTCCTTCTGCTCCGCTCTTCCTTCTCTCTTTCTCCTTTCTGCTCTGCCTGACATATGTGTCCCTCAATGTCTTCCACAGTTTTTTGCAGATCTCGTCTAAATACACAATGGGAAACTGGTAATGCGTATTTAGTACCGTAGTTGCCCTAACCGCTTTTGGCTAGCGTAGCGTTAGCTAACATAACAAGAAAGTTAAAAGAAAAAATATTTTTTTCTATGTTTAACTGCTTACCTGGCACTCCAATATCCTCCGATATCTTCCTCCAAATCAGATCCGATCTCTTCCTGTCTTTGTAAAAAGACGAAGACGGGTCATACAGTTCACGGACATTACATACAGCGACGATCAGTTTGTCCTCCATCTTGAATAAAAAATTTGCCGATTCCCCCATGGAAGGAGTTACTACGTCAGTACAACGAGTCGCTCTGATTGGTTGACGCCGCGCGTCTGCTGCCCGAAAGTTCAATTTTCCCAACTTGAGCAGCAGACGCCCCGACGGACCGTCGGGGCGTCCGGGCATCAGCTGCGCCGACGCGCGCGACTTGCTGCTTGGCAGCTTGGCGCCCACTAGATGCGTAGATCCCATAGACTTGCATGTAATCTAGCTGCCCTGCTGCCTGGACGCGCTGACCGGTGTGAACGCGGCTTAAGGTATTCATTTCTCCATGGTGATGCATGTTTAGGCTGTAGATGTTTAACTTTAGGTGGAGCAAGCAGGTTGAGGGTAGATCAAAGTCTGCTGTTAAAATCATTGACAATAGAATCACAGGGGGCGGCTAAATTAATAGGAGTCTTTTTAAAAGCTTCAAGAGAACCAGCAGCCACTTCAGGGGTTAGATGGCGCTTCATTACAGTTCTCACAGAGGCCCCAGGCTTAATCAAACTGGTGATGTAAGAAAACACACAATAATGATTGGAAATTCCGCAACATTCAACAACAGAGGACACACTGGTGGGCAGGCCATACGTGATGACCAAGTCCAGAGTGTGTCATAGGTTGTGAGTCGGCTGTGTGACATGCTGGGTAAAATCCATTTTTAAGATGTTTAAAAAATTTGTTGATAAAGAGTCTAAAAGGTTATACACGTGTAGATTAAAATCACAAGCTAAAATGATCCTTAGCTTAAAAAAGTGGCTAAAATGAGATTCCTCGAAGAATGTCTGGGCTCTCCCTTAGAGATAGGGTGAGAAGCTCTGTAATTCGGAGGGGGCTCAGAGTAGAGCTGCTGCTCCTCCACATCGAGAGGAGTCAGTTGAGGTGGCTCGGGCATCTGGTCAGGATGCCTCCTGGACGCCTCCCTGGTGAGGTGTTTCGGGCAAGTCACACCGGGAGGAGGCCCAGGGGAAGGCCCAGGACACGCTGGAGGGACTATGTTTCTCGGCTGGCCTGGGAACATCTTGGGATTCCTCCCGAGGAGCTGGAACAAGTGGCTGGGGAGAGGGAGGTCTGGGTCTCTTTGCTTAGGCTGCTGCCCCCGTGACCTGACCCCGGATAAGCGGAAGAAAATGGATGGATGGATGGATGGATGGATGGATTAAAACTGGGTTGACCTAAAACTAAAACAAACCTTCAACTTGTCAATTAAAATATCTAGATCAAGAAGACCACCACAGCTTGGAAAACTCTTTTTAAAATTCTATGGAAACAGATGCCATTCAGCAACAAACTAGCTGAAAGTAGAACAGTGGACTCAGTGCTCAATTCAATTCAATTCAGTTTATTTATATAGCGCCGATTCACAACAGATGTCATCTCAAGGCACTTAAAGCTGGAGTAGGTAACTTGAATAAAAGTAACTTTTTGTGATATTTCCTAAAACTGTACATATGTCCTGAAAGTAGGAAATGAGATTTGTAATCTGTTCAAAAAAAGCAGCTCAATTGGTCACGCCTACAGCCCCTACTGCGATTTGCAAGAATCCACCGCGCACGGTAGAAAACAGCCAATCAGAGCCAGAGCAGCGTCTGATGGAGTGTCTGACATCTGTTTATCACTCCTCACACACACACACCGCTACCCGCCCTTCGCTCTGCTACGCAACCGGCTGCGCTCTGTCAGAACCAAAGTCAGAACAGCTTTTTGACTAGCGGCAAGAAGCTAGGAGTTAGCTATGGCTGAGCAACAGCCACCTAAAGAGAAACTGCCCGATCATTTTTTCTAACTGTGGAGATGAGATTATGTTTTGCTCTTACCGGTTTGCACTCCATGTTGCTTACACCACTTTGCTGCTTCTAGTTGTTTAAGATCTGTGGCAATTGTTACGCCAGTAGCGCAGCTGAAGGAGGGAGGAGGGCATTGGAGGCGGGGCTTGAGTGCATCGGAGAGGGAGGGGGAGTGATGTGAAGCTTGTTTGAGTTTAAATTTTCAAACAAAGTATGCTCTCCTCTCTGAGTTACCTACTGCAGCTTTAACAAGGAGTCATTTCAATACATTTATACAAACTTTCCAATCAGTTACTTTCTATATCCTAGAAAACGACAACGAAATCCTAGGAACGACAATTAAACCTGCAGACTGAGAGCGAAGTGCTCTGTTGGGAACATATTAAGGGCTTTGTATGTAAGAAGAAGGATCTTAAATTCTATTCTGGATTTAACAGGGAGCCAATGAAGGGAAGCTAAAACAGGAATAATGTGATCTCTGTTTTTAATATTCATCAGAACTCTTGCTGCCGCATTTTGGATCAACTGAAGGCTTTTAATGGCATTTTGTTGACTACCTGATAGTAAAGAATTACAGTAGTCCAGCCTTGAGGTAGCAAATGCATGGACTAGTTTCTCAGCATCACTCCTGGACAGGATGTTTCTAATTTTAGCAATATTCCTGAGGTGAAAGAAAGAAATCCTAGAAATCTGTTTAATATGGGATTCAAATGTCAAGTCTTGGTCAAAAATAACGCAGAGATTCTTTACGTTATTACTGGGGGCCAATTTAATGCCATCCAGATGAAGTGATTGACTAATCAGGTTCTTTTTTAGAACTTCTGGTCCAAAGACAGCAACTTCTATCTTGTCAGAATTTAAGAGCAAAACGTTTAGAGTCATCCATGTTTTTATGTCTTCCAGACATGCCTGTAATCTACCTACCTGACTGGGTTCATCAGAATTTATGGATAAATATAGTTGTGTATCATCGGCCTAAATTTGTCCCATGCTGTCTAATGATTCTACCAATTGGGAGCATATATATGGTGAAAAGAATTAGTCCAACCCTGTGGAACTCCACAAGTAACCATTGAGTGTGAAGAAGATTTATCATTTACATGAAGAAACTGGAATCTATCAGACAAATATGATTTAAACCACCCTAGTGCTGTTCCTTTTGATCCCTGCAACATGATCCCTACAATTTCTCTTTATTTTTCTGAGGTTTTCATTTTTCCATGGTGGTGCAGCTTTAGAGTGTAATCTTTGAACTTTAAGTGGAGCAAGCAGGTCAAAAGCGGACTGAAGCCTACCTTTAAAATCATTGACAATAAAATCACAGGGGGCAGGTAAAACAAAAGGAGGATTATTTTCAAAAATTTCCAGAAAACCTGCAGCCACTTCAGGGGTTAGATGGCGCTTCCTGACAGTTCTCACAGAGGCCTCCTGCTGGATAAAACTGGTGATGTTAAAAAACACACAGTAGTGGTCAGAGACAGCCAGGTCGACAACAGAGGACACACTGGTGGACAGGCCATACGTGATGACCAAGTCCAGGGTGTGTCCTCTGTTGTGAGTCGGCCGCATGACATGTTGGCTAAAATCCATACAAGTCAAAATATTAAAAAAATCTGTTGATAAAGGATCTAAAAGGTTATCCATGTGTAGATTAAAATCACTAGCTAAACTGATCCTTTCAAAGGAGTTGTGCAGAAGTGATAAAAAATTCTTGAATAAAAAGTGGACTCTTTTTAGGAGGCCTATAAATTGTGACACATAAAATCTGCTAAAAACAGTTGCATTATATTCATAAGTAAAATAGTGATCAAATCAAACAGGTTTGGCAGAAAATGTTAATGAAAAGCAGTTCCGCCTCCCCTTTTGCTATTCCTCGTTGAATAAGTGAAGTTAAAATTTGTTGGGGAGGCCTCTGTAAGAACAACAGGGGCATCTGCACTCAGCCACGTTTCTGTTAAAAATAAACAATGACGATTATGGTCTAAAATCAGATCATTTATTATAAAAGTTTTGTTCAGCAGAAAGCAAACATTAAAAAGTGTCATATTAATAGTGATTGGAGATGAAGTGACTGTATGATTTACTGGAAGTGGGGGTTTTGGTAACTTTTTGAGATTATTGGGGTTGCATTTGTTCAGTTTATGATTTTTAGTCCACTCTCTGCTGATAATAACAGGTATGAATGATGTAGAACAAGGTCCAGGGGGGGGCAGGGGCAGCTAGGGGGGGGTGCGTCGGCATGCCAGGCTCAAAGCCAGCGTGCGGGTTCCCTGTCTAATAAGATGGAGCCCATCTGGTCCAAACAGGTGCTTCCTGCCCCCAAAAATTCTAAAATTGTCTATAAAACCAATACTGTGAACGACGGTGGCAGAAGAGAGCCAAGTATTAAGAGATAAAAGTCTGCTAATGACAATAGTTCCCAACACTGATGTAGCTTTAATAGTTGTTCACAGACTAAAGCTGGTAGTCTAAAAACAGTAAACTAAACACCTGTCTTGACAAACGTTGTCAGGTTTTAGCACAGTCAAGCTGGAACTCATATATCTTACGAACTTCCTGTTCTCTGTTATATTAACAAATCCCAAACTAGTCAATATATTTTGCCCGACACCACTTCCTCTTTTCAAGCATGAGCTTCCCAAACTAAAATACGGTAATGCTTAACTCCTTGAATAATCCTTTAGGAATTAATAATCCTTTTATCGTCCCACAAAGGGGACATTTAGCTGTAACTGCAATGAAGTGACAGGACACAGAAGCATTTAGTTTCACACAAGGAAAGTATAAAGTATAAAAACCAGACTTAAGACTGAAGACATTAAGGACAAAATTACAGAAGCAAAGTACGGTGCAGTTATTAAAATAAAGTAGCATACTCAAATTTAAACGTGCAAGTGAGTTGGATAATTTGAAAAAATAGAAATGTTTCACGGTTGTGCATTAAAAGTAAATGTATTTTTTTCTAAGAAGTTAACAGAATACAAACTGTGAGAAACAGATGAGCAAATAACGGCAGCAGAAACTTTAATTAGGTAATTTAAACAGTGTCCTGAGTAAAACATTTTTTTAACTAAAAGCAGGGGGATTTGTTTTATTGAACTTCTAACTAAGGTGGCTGCAAAGACAATCCTTAGTGTAATATCTTTTAGATTCTAAAAATGCAGGGTCTAAAGAACCCATGCAAGCAGGAATGGCTAGAGAAACTGGAGAGCACTGGGGTGAAGAAAACAAAACTAAGGAAATGAAATAACTAAAACCTTACATCATAACAACATTGGTGTTGATTGGGGATGGCATTGGTAGTGGGTTTGGTATTGAAGTACAGATTGACCCTCTAATTGTTATAATCTTTTCAGTGAAAAAGCTGGTAAATTCATTGCAGGCTCTGGAAGAATTTAGTTCAGGGGCTACTGTCATTAAAGGATTAGTTAGTCTATCAACTGTTGCAAATAAAGTCCATGCGTTATTAATGTTTTTGTTGATGATTTCAGATAAGAACGATTCCCTTGCATCTTTTAGAGTTGATTGATATCTGTTCAGTCTGTCTTTGTAGATCTCACAGTGAACCTGGTGTTGAGTTTTCTGCCATTTTCTCTCGGCTCGACCACATTCCCTTTTTTCACTACAATGAATTGCTTGTCCACTGAGACTTCTTTCTACCTGAGACTACTTACACTTTAGTTGGAGCAATGGAATCAGTGATGGCTGATATTCTCGCAAGGAAATTATCTACCGGCTTGTTTACAGAGTTTGAGTTGGGAGATGAGTGGGATGTGGCGGGAGGGTTAATATGTTTAAAAGTTTCAACTGAGCTGTCCCCTAGAAAACGCTTTTTTATAGTGGTCTTACTGTGGCTGGATAATTTAGCAGAGATATTACTTTCAAAGAAAACACAGAAATGGTCAGATAATGCAATATCAATTACCGAGATGTTGGATAAATTTAAACGTTTGCTGATAATTAAGTCCAGAGTGTGGGACAAGAGGAATACGACTTTTGAAGACCATGTCCAGGATCCGTCTGTTAGTGGTGGCTCTTGATACATTAACTCCAGCCTCAGTCCTCTCCTTGTGAAGGTCCCCAACACTTTTCAATGGCCTTTTCCTGGCAATCCTCTCCAGGCTGCAGTCATTCCTGCTGCACCTTTCCCTTCCACATAACTTTCTATTACTGTGCTTTGATACAGCACATCCAATTCTCACATTCTTTTGCAATTACCTTTTGAGGCTTTCCCGCCTCATGGAGGGGATCAATGATGGTTTTCTGCACAACTATTAGGTCAACAGTCTTCCATATGATTGTGATTCCTACTGAACCTGACCATTTAAAGGCTCAGGAACCCTTTGGATGTGTTTTGGATTAATTAACTGATTAGAGTGTGACACTTTGAGCCTAAGATATTAATCCCTTTTACAATATTCTAATATTCTAATTTTCTGAGATTTTGAATTTGGGGATTTAATGAGCCCATAATCATCAACATTATAACAAATAGAGGCTCAAAATGTCTCGCTTTGCATGTAATGAGTCTATATCATATATTAGTGTCACCTTTTAAGATGAATTACTGAAATAAATGAACTTTTGCACAATATTCTAATTTTTAGAGTTTCACCTGTAGGCATACAGTCTGCTGATCGTGGATCAGGTAACTGTTTCTGGCCGATGGAATAAGTCTTGAACCTGACGTATTTAAAACTCTGCAAAAGGAATCTTTGCATTACAGATTCCACCAAAGAGAGAGATGCTGACCCTGTTGTCCTGCTGTAGGCTGTAGGAGGAGAGATTGCTTAGCGGATGCCGCTGAGCTGAAAGCTGCCCATTTGCCCAAGACTAGTCCAACAAGAGGAAAGCTGCTGAGCCGAATGGACAACCCAACGTTCCGAGCTAACGTGGGCTAGCCACAACTGTTGCTAGCCACACATCCTCAATTCATTCACGAACACATTAATGCACACATTTATGGAGGACCAAAACTGACCTAAATATATATATATAATTATACGTGCATTTTCGTCAATAAATGTATAGATTTTGTTTTTCCTTTTCCTTATACGTGCATTTTTGTGAAGAAATTTATATATTTTCTTTGCCATTTCCTTATACATGCATTCCTTGTTTTTACATTCCCTCGTCTCCTCTTTTTCCTTTACCTTATGCATTTCTGCCTCATTATGCAAATGAGGACGGCTGCCCTTCTTGCTCCAACTCCTCTGCTATTGGTCAATAAACAGGAAGGAGCAGGATCCATGTGCAGATTGACTGTGCATGCCTGCACTTTTGGACTTGTTTTATAGGAAGTGAAATCGTACCAGAGATGTCCCAGATGATTGCAGAAGAAGTCTTTACAATGAGGGTTTCCTTTTTAGTATTCATCCTGATTGATGATTTCTCACAGTCTCTCTTTTTTTTTTTTTTTTTTTTTTTTTTTTTTTAAGAAAGAAGATGAAGAACAGAGGTAGAAAACAAAAAGTCAAGAGAGAGGGTGAGTTGAAACTACAAGAGAGAAAAGGGAACAAAGAGAACACAGGAAAACATTGAAGTCTGCCTCCATACCCACAGGAACAAAAGACAAAAAACCTGAAAAGGGAACATGACAAAACAACATTGTGAACTAAGAACTACACAACCACATCACACAAAAATGGATATAAAAATACAACAACAATGTCACAGATAAACTCATGGTACCGATTAATCAAGATCTAGTAATGATAACCTCAGCCCAAGAATATATCTGTAAAGACCAGAGACCCCATGTGTGTGTGTCAGCATGCTGGTGCATATAAGGTTTCTCCATACGAGTGTTCGATAGCTGGTGTGAGCAGGCATCAATCTGTCTCCCAGGAATCGATGCAGACATGAAGGAGGTTGGAGCCAAGACGTCCAAAGGACCCCCAGAGCCCCAGGTGGACCAGGGCAGGGCCGACCACATCCCCCAAGAGAGGAGCAAAGGAGAACCCCAGGGGAATGTCCAGCGGCTACGATGCAAGGGCCCGAGGGGGGGCAGCAGTGACAAGCCCACGGGCCCCGCCGGCAACCGGCTATGCCAGGGCGGGCCTGTCCATGGACCGGGAGAGCCGGGGCCAAGGGGTGCCCAACCCCCCAGCAGGGACCCGACAAGGGACCGGCTGACGAGGGGCTCCCGCCACCGCAGGGGCCGGGGCCGGCCGCCAGCCGCCACGAACCGCCACCACCTTAGGCCAATCCTCACTGCCAACATCCCAGTGCCCCACCCCTGCCCCACGTCGGGGCGCCCCATCGTAGCCACCATCGATAGCCACAGCAGAGCGCTGAAACCAGGCATCCAGCAATGGCCAGGTCCGGTCCAACCTGCCAATGAACCGGCCACGCACGGTGCGCACAGCACAGGTGATCGGACGAGCCCAGACGCTGGATCTGTATCCCACCGAGCCACCGAATTGGCACCACCCAACAATCCCAGACCTGGCACCCCTGAAAGAGGTGGCCCAACCAACCAAGGGAAGACATCTGCCCAGCGCATCGGCCAACCGACACACCGGCCCTCCCAGGCCCGGCCAGGCATGCACCAGGTCCAAACCGGATTGACCACCAATGCACCAGTGGGCAGGGGAATCCTTCACTGGCAGGGAGTGACGGAGGGGAAATAGGCCCCCCCATTAAATGTTATGCCTGAGGTGCACCAGGCGAGAGGGCAGCCCAAGACCTAACCTGACAGGCAGACAAAGACATACAGACACAGTCATACGTTCCCTCCCTCTTAAACACATACATTCTCACTGACTCACCAAGACCCATCCCCAATACACACTTTATGCTCCCAGGTCCAGGTACCAATGCCCCAGTAGAGCAACCAGCCCCCGGACCCAGGAGATGGACCCCCTACCTTCTAGGACAGAGACAAGCAGACCGCCAAGGGCCCCACGGTGGCGAAGCATCCCGACAGCCCAGGACCCCAACCAGACCACCTGTTCCTCCTCCGGAACCCAATCCCTGATGGCCCGTAGCGAACAGGGGTGTGAAAAGACCCCTAGCCTATGAACGATGTAAGATTTCCTATATAATTCCACAGGCTTTATGAGCTACTGGTGTGAATTCCAGCTCTATGGGATAATTTTTGGGTTCAAAAGAGGGGGGATGCATTTTTTGGCAACCTCATAATTTGCCCTGCCGAGAAATGTATCCCCTGCTATATCAAAGAATTAGCAAGTTATAATAATAATAAGACTGCTATGAATGATGTAAGATTTTCTATAAAATTCCACTTTCTTTATGAGCTACTGGTGTGAATTGCAGCTCTATAGGACAATTGTTGGGTTAAAAAGAGAGGAGGTGTTTACTGTGGCAACCTTCAAATCTCCATTTCCAAAGGATGCCCTGCTATTTTAGAGATTTATGTGTGGGATAAATATTATTTTATAGAACATTGCATGATCTTTGGGCTGCTGATGTGATTTTCAAACCTGTCCCATGTATTTTTGGGTTAAAGGATGGTACACTATAGGGATAGTTGAATATTTGGGCTCTATTTACAGTTTTTGAAGAGGGGTATACACAAACAAACAACCAGGGAGGAGTTTTTTTTAAATACTTTATTGATAATTAAATTAATGAACTTCATAACAACAAAATGTCCAGGTACTGACTCCCCCCAGAACAAAACAGGATTTTATTCCATAATGGACATTTAGGGGGCATATGGTCTATTTTACATAATTTATGTGGGCTATTAATTAAGAGTTTTTAGACCAACCGATTACAAAATTGCGTACTCTGCCATTAACAGCAGATAAAACCTTTTCTTATGTAGGCTACATTGTGTCCTGTTTTCACCCATATCAGCCTTTAATCGCTGATTTAAAAAGTTTAGATGTTATACAATGCTTTAACTATCACGCTGTTGGTAGAAAAAGCGCAGAATGTGACCCATAAACACCGAGAGATACTCCTGAGACACTGTGACGTTAAAACAGTAAAGTTAAACGTATTCAGATAAAAGGTGTCAAAGTCGTCCTTTTTTACATATATCTGCCATAAAACAGTACATTTTCAGGATGTACATGCATAGGAAACATGGTAATATTACAAATATATTTAAAAGTTGCCGCGTCGCTGATATTTTAATCCATTTCCATTATCAGGGAGTTTTGGACGATGCGCGATCCTGCGGCAGGGGATGCAATTTTTGACAGGCATGCATTTCTCGGCATAACACCGGCTCAGGGCGCCGAGCCAGCGCCGCCCGAGCCCGGTGCTGCTGAGGCAGAGGGAGACAGGATTGGTCCAGTCTCTGAGTGGTAATGCTAACTTAGGCTAACGTTCAAAACAGATGAATGTTGATCAGATCGATCAGTCGTAAAACTGCCAACGTCGCTTTGGTCACTGTCCATGTTTCAGTGTCACATTAAGCGACCTGTCATTGTCCTCCAGAACACACCCCCACGTCCCCCCTCCGCTTTTCCTCTAGCTGATAACTTACCGCCTTCCAATTCCTCTAGTCTATTTGGAGCTTCCTTTAACTCCGACACAGACCGTCTTTGCGCTCCCTCCATAACTGTACTTCTTTTTGAAGGAGGCAGCTGTGAGGAGCTCTGCACCATAGGGAGCAGAGCTTTTAGTCGCTCTGCACCTCGTCTCTGGAAATCACTCCCCCCTAGACATCAGAAACACTGACAGCTTCACCCTTATCAAGTCCAAACTCAAAAGTCATCTGTTTAAAACTGCCTATAACTTATGATTTCTATTGACAATTTACTTAACTGTTTCCATGTTGTTTTTATTTATCTTATTTATTCTACTGGTTTTTATTTAGTTTTTTTTCTTGTGAAGCGACCTTCCGTGTCCTGAAAGGCACTATTAAATAAAAAAATGTATTATTATTATTATTATTATTATTATTATTATTATTATTATTATTATTATTATTATTATTATTATTATTATTATTATTACTTTGGTTGCTAAACTGAAGCCAAAAGTGCAGGCATGCATCCTGCTCCTTCCTGTTTATTGACCAATAGTAGAGGAGTTGGACCAAGAAGAGCAGCCCTCCTCATTTGGATAATAAGGCAGAAATGCATAAAGTAAAGTAAAAAGAGGAGACGAGGGAATGTAAAAACAAGGAATGCATGTATAAGGAAAAGGAAAAACAAAAAAATATATTTTTCTTAACGAAAATGCACGTATCAGGAAAAGTAAATACAAAATATATACACTTCTTGACGAAAATGCACGTATAAGGAAAAACAAAAGATATATATTTCTATTTTTTATCATGTCAGTTTTGGTCCTCCATACACATTACCCTGGTAATAGAAAACTACACTGTAGCCACAGCTGCCCTGGGACACACTGACAGAAGCTGCCGAACACTGGTCCCACCAGTCCCTCTGACCACCACCACCAGTAGGCAAGGAGGGAGAGGTGTCTTGCCCGAGGACACAACAACCAAGACGGATGGACCAGGGGTTTGAACTGTTAACCCTCTGGGTACAGGACAAGTTCCTACCTCCTGAGCCACGGTCGCCTATAATCCATTAGCCTGTACTACATGCCAAAAATGGCTTTGTGCACCGTAGATGCTAATGAACGACGTTTACTATTTGTTTCTTGCTCTTATAAACAATTAGGATTGTTATTTACAGTATTCAAAATAGAGATCAGCTTTAAAATAGATTGTTTAAAGACAAAAGTAGTCTTTTAAGTCTATAAAATCAAATCAATTCTCCAAAAGCTCATTGATTTCTAATTCAGTAAAGTATTTAATGAAACATTACTCCTCCTTTCCTGTTGAAACTGAATGTGGGTTTATTGCCGTGCATTTTGGGATTATTAGTCCTTACTGTCTCTGTAGTCCAGTTCCATGGCTGATAGCCCAACCTCAGTGTCTTGCTCTCATTTGCCTCACTAAATACAATAAAATGCAACTTAACTGTGGATTTCAAATGGCTGCGCAAATAATGTATAGTGCTGTCTTGAGCATTTTCAGGTAGTCTCATCTAAACCTGACTGTTTGGCATTCGAAAACACATCCAGTGTGAACTGTCATAATGAAAACTTCCATCCATCCATCCATCCATTTTCTTCCGCTTATCCGGGGTCGGGTCGCGGGGGCAGCAGCCTAAGCTTGATAAAGAAATTTGCCTCTCTTGGTTATAAACAATGGTATCAGGACTTTTCATTTTGCTGATACTGACACTTTTATTGACATGAATACCTACTTTTGAGGAATAAACTAGCTATTTTGAGCAAGCGACACACTTTTGCAGGTTATTTACCAGATTTTGGAGTTTGTACTGTAATTGTTTGGAGAAATGCACTAGCTGTTCTGAAAATGTTAATAGTGAACATAAAACGTTGTCTAGCACTTAGCAAGACCAGAACTTTCGAACAAACAAACAAACAAACTGCTTAGTCAATCATTTTATCTGGATGCCATTAATTTGGCTTCTTGGAATAATGTAAAGAACCATGGTGTTATTTTGACCAAGACTTGACATTTAAATCCCATATTAAACAGGTTTTTAGGATTTCTTTCTTTCACCTCCGGAATATTGCTAACATTAGAAACATCCTGTCCAGGAGTGATGCTGAGAAACTAGTCCATGCATTTGTTACCTCAAGGCTGGACTACTGTAATTCTTTACTATCAGGAAGTCCACAAAATGCCATTAAAAGCCTTCAGTTGATCCAAAATGCGGCAGCAAGAGTTCTGATGAATATTAAAAAGAGAGATCACATTTCTCCTGTTTTAGCTTCCCTTCATTGGCTCCCTGTTAAATCCAGAATAGAATTTAAGATCCTCCTTCTTACATATAAAGCCCATAATAATCAGCTCCATCATACATCAGAGATCTGATTGTTCCTTATGTTCCTAACAGAGCACTTTGCTCTCAGACTGCAGGTTTACTTGTAGTTCCTAGGATTTCTAAAAGTAGAATGGGAGGCAGATCTTTTAGTTATCAGGCTCCTCTCCTGTGGAACCAGCTCCCAGCTTTAGTCCGTGAGGCAGACACTCTGTTCCTTCTGTCTCTGCTCTGTCTTCTCAAACCCCCAGACGGTCGTGGCAGATGGCCGCTCCTACTGAGCCTGGTTCTGTTGGAGGTTTCTTCCTGTTAAAGGGGAGTTTTTCCTCTCCACTGTCGCTACATGCTTGCTCAGTATGAGGGATTGCTGTGAAGTGAATGACACAACACAGGAGACTGTCTACTGTTGCTACATATTGGTCCAGGAGGAGTGAATGCTGCAAGTCAATGACTTGATGCAATCTGCTGAGATTCTTTAGAAAACTTTTTTACCACTTGGAATAATAAACTGAACTTGGCTGCATTGCTTAATAACAAGAATTACATTGGAATATATGTAACTGACATTCAGTCAATCAATCAAACTTTATTTATAAAGCGCTTTTCATACAAGAGTTGCAACTCAAAGTGCTTTACAGACTAAAATGATCCCACATTAACCATATTCCCATCCCTCACCCACAGATTTCAAAACGTGATCTCAGTTATACCCAGTTATATACTGAATCTAATTGTATGATGAGATTCAGTTGACTATATTAAGCTGAACTGAAAATGTAAAGCTAAAAACTAAGATTTATTAAAAACCTACGAAGAGATTTATTTTCGAGTCTTTTCATCTTTGTGATTCTGAATCATTGTAGTTTACACGGAAGATCAGGTGATGTGTTCTATATTTGACTAAATCAACTTTTTAAAATGTTGACATTTTACTGCAAATATAAAAAACCTACATGGTGAGGGTTACCGACCCCAGCTTGAGTCAGATGTCCTAGACAGAACATAGTTGTGTCTCTGGTTCCTTTTAGTGCTTCACGTGCGCTGAGACGGAATGTCCGGCGCGCTCTGGTGTCACTGGAGTCTGTCTCGCTGGACGCAGAGCTTTGTGCACAGCACCATCTCTGGGCGAAGGAAGCAGAAGTCCTGCGTGGCTCCATCCCCGCTGTCTGCTTCGTGTCAGACACCAAATGTAAGCTTAAACCCGCCGCTGCAGACATGAAGACTGAGAGAAGATGCGCCCAAACGCTGGCAGCTAGCGGACAGGTGATAGATCTGCTCCAAAAAGACGCGCAAGACATCTTGGAGACGCAGGACAAAACCAGATATGTCATTTTGGAGTCCGAGGACGAGAGGGTCTGTCGCTTTGGGCAGAGAAATCAAGTGTCTGTCGTTGTTAAAAACAGTGGATTTGGAGTTGTTAGCGAGTTGGAACCAAACTCTGACCTGAGGGAGATGCACGCCGAGGAAGGAGAAAATAGCAGAGGTGAGAAATGTATGGAAGATGTCAGAAATCTCCCCTCTCCATCTTCCTCACCTTGTTTGAAAAAGAATGAGACTAGACTCCAAATAGGAGTGAAAAGTGGGGAGAGCGCAGTTACGCACACCAACATATCCAAAGGACAGGGCAGTAAGGCAGAGCGCGATGAGGAATCCCACAGCACCAACAGCTATCTGAGTGGGAGAAGTGAATGGGAGGACTGTGAAGAGGTGGATAATGTCAGTCTGGTGCTTTCTGATGAATCCGCTCAGTGCGTAACCGAGGACCATTACATTACCACGCACGAGATTCAGCTCTCAGAGCTCTCTGATCATGAAGGGGACTACGACCTGGGCATGGGCTCTACAGCCAGCTGGGACATTGAGGATGAGAACCAGGTGTACCCGTTTGTAGATTACTCCCTTGAGGGCAGCGGAGCTGCGGGTGAGAGGGGGGCCGTTCCTTCGCCCCGCTCTCAGGGCGCCGCAGCAGCAGCGGTCAGCACTCTGCTTGAAAGTGATCTGTGCGATTCGGCCAAGTTCTGCGGCTCAGATGAGCCCGAGCAGAAGCAACACGGTGGCAGCAGCAGGGGACAGATCCACCTGTCAATCAGAACCACATCCCGAGCTATAAATGACTCCAGCAGCATCCAAGAAGAGGGAAATATCCTTTATCATGCCAGGCGCGCCAGAGACATGAGCCGCTATGTGTTTAGGGGAGTGGATGGGAAGGCAGAGACCTTGTGTGACAGGGCGAAGTCTTTCATAGCCGCGCCCGGACGCCTGCACTTTGGCGGCAGACTGAGGGGAAAAGAGGTCACCGAGTATTCTAGCGGCACGTCCAGCGCTGTCAGCGAGCTGGACGACGCTGACAAGGAGGTGCGCAACCTCACAGCCAGAGCCTTCAAGAGCCTGGCCTACCCTTATTTTGAAGCCATCAATTTTAGCACCTCCAGTGAGTCCTCTGCATCAGAGCATGGCCTGGGGATAAACAGGTGGTCCACGTTTCTGGATCTGAAATATGGCAACGTGAACATGTCTCAGGGACTGGACCAAAGTGTGATTTCCTGTCAAAACTCCGCGACCTCATATGAAATAGCCAAAAACCGAGACAACAGAGGTTATAAGGGCATCAAACCGCCCACCAGTAAGATCTTTTCTTTGAATGCCAACCCCCACAGCGCTTCGTCATCAAAGCAGATCCAGCTGATGGGGAAGTTTGGGCAGGGCCACAGTGGAGTGATCAGACTCACAGAGACTCTGAATTTCCGTTGCAATGTTAAATCGGGAATGTCTGGGGAAGAAAGGCGCACTAACTTTGTGCAAAACGCTGCAGGATCACGTTCCACGGATGAGGTTACCAAGAGTCTGCAGAGCAGCCAGCAGAGAGGGGCCAGCAAGCTGCCCTCTAAGACCATGGAAGACATGCATAAGAAAGCCATATTCGCCTCCAGTTTGATCAAAAATGTTATTTCTAAGAAGATGCAGTTTGAGCAAGAGCGCAGGATGGAGAGAGGGGAGATCAGTGAGCCGCACCAGGCGCCCTCTCCGTGCTTTGTGCAGCAGGAACACGACAGTAAGTGGAAGCAGGGAAGCAGGGAGCTGGAGAGACAGAGCTCTAAGTTCTCCGAGAGCGGCTCTGACTATGCCATAATGTGCATGGAGGAATTAGGAGACTTTGTGGAAAGCGGCTCATGTGATAGTAAGAGGCAAGACGCGTGTGCTCCCGCAACTGAAACTAATTTAAACTCGCCCAATGAAGCTGGGATTGATACTAAAAAAGGCGCACTGCTTCGCAGCCAAAATAGCGCATTCAGATGCTGGAAGGACGAGGATCTAGGGTTTCAAAAGGATCATAAAAACCATCAAACTCCGGTGGACAAGCTGCCTCCAGTTGATGACAAAGATAGTGAGTGGGATCCGTCCTCAGCGGGCTTCGGTAAATTGACCAAAATGTCTCATTTGTTTGTGCCAAGTATCCAGCTGCTGGCCGGTGACGGAGAGGTGGGCCCGCAGCTGCACAGGGGAGTTAATTCCCGGAATGGAAGCAACACGTTATACATCACAGACTCCAGGAGCTCAAACACATCCAAATCCCCGGAAATTAAAATCAACCTGAGAAGCGTCAGAGACAGTAAAACGGAACAGTTTGGCGTCTCCAAGCTGCGCGCCCCAAATATCACTTCTAGCCCATCGACCCTGATCAGAACAGATGTCTTCAAATGCCAAGCCTTGACTGCGGCTCTAAAGGGTGAGTCCTCAGATAAAGTTCCACACTTTATGGTTAGAGACATCAGAGATAATAAAGGGAAGTTACAAACTCCCATTCACCAAGTCAGAGATGTGCGTAAACTGGTTAAAAGTTCTTATCACTTTGTTTCTTTGGATAAGAACGAAAACAAATCAATGTTATTTAGCTCTGAAAGCCATCCAGAGCAAAAGCAGCAAATACACAACAGTAATCCTGACTCTGTGTCCCCCATGGTGATAAAATGTCAGTCTGTAAATACTAAGAATACTGAAAAACCTACAGGACACCTTGGGTTAGTTAAACCGGAGCAGTCTGACACATGCAGATCATCAAGAGAGGGCGCTAAGAGTGCTCCACCCCAGAGAGCCTCAGGGAGAGCAGAAAATATGTCAAACAGCTCAGAGGGAAGCGCTGTGAGCTGTGAGAGCAAAATGGGCCTAACAAAGCAAGAAACAGAGATGGCAGAAAATAAAGCAGAGTCGAAGGTGGCAAATCAAGTGGCCTTGGAGAAACTTCAGGCTGCTGTGAAAACCATGGAGCAACTTTACGTGTTTGATAAAAATGAGTGGAAAAGAAAGAGAGAGCCCCAGCCACTGACAGACAGCCATGTGCTGTCAATGTTAGCCAGCGAGGAGCAGCAAGAATCCGAGGAAGGAGGAGGGAGAGGGTTCAACACAGACAAAGCAGTCAGAAGAGACTCCTACCCCAATATAGATAAGCTAACCCCTGCATTATCAGGACCCCCCAGCACTGACAGCTCCCTCAGGTGGCTGGATAAAGACTTACTTAAAGTGTATCCGACATCCAACAGCAATGATGAAAGGTTGGTCACTAAAACAGTGCAAACAGTTAGCACCACAGGGAGCAAGAACAATTCCAACTTTAGCTCCAAACCCAAGGCCTACACAGCTGCTAATGTTCTTCAACCAAACACCATCTCACACACATCTTTCAGTGGCAAAACCTTTCCACCAAAGTCCCCTAAACTGTCTATGTCATCAAAAACCAGTCGGACAGGAATTAGCGGGAAGGAAGATACTGAACCAAGGGGAACGAACCGATTTGAGCATCAGTTTACAGGTGCATCAGTTGACAATGAGAACTACCTAGCCATCCCGGTTAAATCTCAGCCCTGCATCAACAAAGCTGCTGCTTCTGCAGATAAAACACCAGTAAAGCCATTTAGCCATCAGTCACAGCCAACCCCTCCTACAGGACACGAGGAGCATGCCTCTAGAGGCCAGGAGGACCACAATCAGATGACAAAACGTTCCAGGATTGTAATGGAGACCCATTCACCAGAGATACCTTCTGCTACTATTTACCACTCCCTGCCAATGGCTGTATCTGCCAGTCAGCCACAGATGTATTGTTTTTCCCCAGCAGTGACTCCAGCCCCCACCTTGGACCCCTTTCTGGCCACACAGAGGAAAATGCTGCTGGATCCTACGACTGGAAACTACTACTTGGTGGACACGCCGGTGTCCCCAGCCACAAGGCGTCTTTTTGACCCAGAAACAGGCCAGTACGTGGATGTACCTATACCACAGCCTCCGATGACACCGGTATCCATGCCTATCTCACCGCTGGCGCTCAGTCCTGGAGCATATGGTCACACCTACATGATTTACCCAGGCTTCATGCCAACACCTTCAGTAATACCTGCCCGAACGCTGGTTCAGTCACAGTTGTCCGTGCCATCAGAGGCAGAGAGCGTGGAGAAGGCTTCCTCACAGCAGACTGAAGGGATGTACCTGGAGAGTCCCTTCTATATGGCAACTGGAAAGCCCCCCCAGGCAGCTTCAGGGAATCAGCCACAGGGCGCCTCCAACAGGCCACAGCATGGATTCTCCAGCATCAATCAACCAGTCATCAGCATCACCTCCCAGCAAGGGCCAAGGATCATCGCCCCACCCTCTTTTGATGGGACCACCATGAGTTTTGTGGTAGAGCACATTTGAATTGCAGCTCAGCTGGACAGGTGAGTCCTTCACATTTTCCTTTTTTTCCATCTCCAGAGGAACTGGAAGTCATCATCCATCTTAATTACTTTATTTTGGTCATTTTAAAACTATGCTGCCCTGCTGGACAGATTCCTTTCCATCTAAAGGCATGGATGTTTTTTTTTATCTCAGCAGTTACTTTCTTTGGGGAAAATAAAAATGTAAGCATAAAAAAAACTGAGTGACCATATTTTAGAGAAAATGAGCAGGAGTTTAAGCTGCAGGAATTGATTGGATCATTAAAAAAGTCACTGAAAAATAATTTGATCCTGACCTTATATCTAATTATAAAAAATGGTAAATGGACTGAATTTACATAGCGCTTTTCTACTCCTCCTGACCAATTTCACACATTCATACTTACAAAGGCGTACAAATTTCTACACTGATGCGCAGATCGGTAGGCAATTTGGGGTTAAGCCACGCCCTTACACAAAGGTGGGTAGAGTACCCAAAAATTGTACTCAAGTAAGAGAAGCACTACTTCAACATATTTTTACTCAAGTAAGAGTAAAAAAGTATTTGGTAAAAAAGGCTACTTGAGTACTCAGTAACATCTGATCGAATATTTTTTTTTATTATGTCATCAAAAATTCAAAGTTATGGGAAAATTCAGGTATTTTGAAAACAAAAAAAAAATGGATACAAATAAATAATGACAAAATAACAACTTCTAAGCAACAGAAACAACTGTGGCTACAATGTAGTAGCTTGCCACCATCAACGTGTGAATGTGTGCATGAATGGGTGAATGACTGAATATAGTGTCAAGCGCTTTGTGGTCCTCTGACTGAAAAAGCGCTATACAAATGCAGGCCATTTACCATTTTGCAAGTTATACTTTTTCAATACAATACCAACACTTACCATAGGTAATGTAAATATGTATCTTACAACAAGGAAAAAAGTACTTCCAGGAAACAATTTATGGTGTTTACTATATATTCATTGGCCAGTGGCCAGGATGTTTTTTTTTTTTTAGCCTTCTCCAAAAGCAACCAGGGTTTAGCCATTGTCGTGATCCTGCTGTGTGTCTGTGAGTGAGGCATCTTTTTTTCAATAGAAGATCATTGTGACTGCCGCTGCACACCTTCACTTATCTCTTCCATCCATCACCCTGCAGAGCAACAGATTGTGTACTCATCATACTTATTTGATCTGGAGATTGCTGTACAAAAACAAAATATGGTTCACAGACTCTGGGATAAGATGTTTACTCCATTTTTGAATCACCAAATCTACCACAGAAAAGTATCTCTGTCTCTCTGGCTGCACTTGATTCCACAGAGTAAGGAAATATTCCGGCATGGTTTTATGTTGCGACCAGAGGTGGGTAGACTACCTAAAACTGTATTCAAGTAAGAGTAGTACTAAAGTAAAGGTTTAAAGTAGCCATCCAAGTATTTACTCAAGAGTAAAAGTACATAAAAAGGCTCCCCAAGTACTGAGTAACAGTTCAGAACATCAGATCAGTTCTATTGGCACTGATTATTTAAAATTATTTCATCAGACAGACAAAATATAAAGTTATTTGCAAATTCTGGTATTTTAAAGAGCACAGTGAATGAATTAAAACACATAAGTATAATTAAAACATAAATTTAAAGCAGAAGAAACAAATTTTCAAATCAAACATTTACAACATAAACTGTATTAAATTAATACTTGTAGGTAATGTATCTGTGTAAGAAAAGGGTTCCAGTGACAATTAATTGTGTTTACTGTATATTTAATTGATCTCAAAATGACTCATTAGCTAGAAAATAACATTAAAGAACAAAGCTTGTGTACAGACAAGAGGTCTCACTTTATCACAAACTGTAGGTTTGTGTCCTTGTCTGGTGCATTTTTGGTAAAAACATGTTGGTTTTCATTCAGTGAAATTACTCGAAGTAGGTAGAGGATCCAGAAATTTTACTGAAGAAAGAGTAAAAAGTGTGGTGCAGTAAAACGACTCCTAAACGTCAAGTGAATGTAACTAGATACCCACCTCTGGTTGTGACAACATAAAACATATTATTAGCATATTATTACCTTAAACATGTTATTAATATTATAAGTAGTATAGAAACATTATTATTTTATCATACTACCAATTTCACTTCCACCTCATAAAATCAATAAAGAGTTATTTTACTGATGGCATGAAGTTGCTTTATTATGGGTTCTAGAAGCTTATTATTATCGTACGCCACCGTCGAACTAAAACAACAAATACAATGAGATAGTAAACGGTTGAAATAAGAATATAAAACAATACACCATATAAACGCATGCCTCGCTGGCTGACCCATGCTTAGAGGTAGAAATGAAGACCTTTTAGGTAACTTTATCAAACTTTAAATCTTCTCTCACCAAAACTGGCTCTCTTGCCTTAACTTAACATGCTCATGCTTCATCATATACGTGCATCTCTCTCAGGCGCACCAACAGAACCAATATGCGACACAATAGTTCCTACTTGAGAATTTCACAATAAATCCTGATTACGTATCAATATGCACAACATAAAAGAAAAAACACATAAACTAAAATTGTGGCAGTAAAACACCCAACAAATCACAAGTTATGTGAACGGGGGGTGGGTGGGGGGGGCGTTGTTTCCATTATGTCTTCTGGTAAATCTGCCATTCGTTAATCCTGAGTATTTCTTCTATACTTTCTGCAGGTTGTACACTTGTAGTTATGTGAGGCCACAGTATTGCTGCATCCTGTTATCCAAAATCCATTGGAGCTCAGCTCATTGACTGTTATTCCTCTTCCTTGATACTGCACCTTTTGGTGAAAGTGTTCAATGAGTAGAGATGACATGACTTGATTTAGGGATAATGGCAGGATGCTTGACATGGGGGTGTAGACTAGCTCTTGTTAAATGTCCTCCCACCCTAAGTACTCCCTGCTCATCAACAAATTGACTTAAGCTAAACAGCTTGTGTGTCTTGTCATTGAGAAGAATGTCCTTTCCTTGAGTTAAGTCTTTGATTTCCTTGCCGTGTGTTTTCTTGTGCAAGTTTTATTATTAACAGTTCTGCTTCTTGTCTTTCCTTAACCCTTGTGTTAAACACAAGTCTTTTGTTTGTGTGACTCCTTTAAGGTCTTTCACAAATTTTGTTAGATGAGCAATAGCTTTAACAGCTCTTCTCCCGTGAGTCGTATTGAACACGTACTGTTTTTACCTCTGGGTTGCCAGGCATGACTTCAGTTTACTTGTCATTTTCAATGGGTAGTTCACCTTGCCACAAAAACATCGGACCTTCGAGCCAGATGAAGTTGAGTAGCTGCTGAACACTTAGTTCGCTTTTCAGATGGTACATTGTGCCACTGATATGGGTCTGTGAGTGACCTTATTTTTTGAATCCTGTTTGCCATGAACACATGAAATCTTTTTCCATCGTTATTCAAGTATCCCAACTACCTTGGATTCTGTTAAAAAATGTTCTTGAAGATTATCGATCTCCAGTTCATTTTTCAGCATTGCACGTGTTCTTGCTGCAACTACTAGAGCTGTTAACTCAACTCTAGGAACAGTAGTGACTTTGGTTGGAGCTACACGTGCCTTTCCCATGACTAGAGCACAGTGAACATCCCCTTTGGAAGTGACTGTTCTTAAATAACTACATTGTCCATAGCCTGTCACACTAGCACCTGAAAGTGGTGTAATTCACAATGTGCAATGTCTAGTTTGGCAGGCAAGATGCATCCTTGAATTCTCACCTTCGACAAGTTTTAATGGTCTAGGAGCCAGGATTCGCACAGTATCCAGAGTTAATCCGAAAGGGGCTTGTCCAATCCAACTTTCGCTTGACAGCTTCTGCAGGATTTGTTTCCCTCTTAGGATGAAGGATGCCACAAATCCCAGTGGGTCATAAACTGATGCTACTGTGCAGATTCGATGTTCTTTCACTGTTATTTTAAACTGAAACTCGTCATAAGAAACACACCACTGAACACAGAGTGCCCTTTCCATCTGTGGCTCTCCAAGTGTCAGGTCTAAATCCTTGATGCTTTCAGCACATTCTTCTCTCGGCAGTGACTTCATCAGATTTCCACTGTTTGATATGAATTTATGTAGTCTCAGGTTACCTGTGCTACACAGCTCTCTTGCTTCCTTGACTAGTGTAATTGCTTCTGCTTGTGACATGACACTTACAGGTCAATCATCTACATAAAAGTTCCTTTGTATGAACTTAACTGTGCTTGGAGTGAACTTGTCTTCACCTTTTCAGGCTAGATGTTTTAACCCAATGTTGGCACAGCCAGGTGAAGAAGCAGCACCAAAAAGAATAACCTTCATTCGAAAGACTGAGGACATAAGACTTAGGTCACTGTGCTCCCACCATAGAAAACATAAATAGTCCTGGTCTTGAGGCATTACATGAAACTGGTGAAACATACATTCCATATCACACATTATAGACACTGAATCCTTTCGGAACCTACAAAGCACTCCCACCAAGGTGTTTGTGAGATCAGGCCCTTTAAGCAGATGCTCGTTTAGTGAAGTATCTTGATATCGTGCATAGCAGTCAAAAACTACACGTATCTTGCCAGGATTTTGAGGGTGGTATACCCCATGGTGAGGACTATACCAGGCAGAGGTATTTTTAAGTTCTTTCTCTGGTACTTTCTCTGCACCACCGTGTGCAGTAATGTCCTCCATGAAATTTACATAGTCTGTGTAGTACCTTTGGCTCTTCTTGAATCTGCGTTCAAGACTGCTTAACCGTTGCATTGCACTTGACATGTTGTGAAGATTTGGTCTGTCAATTTTGAAAAGAAGTGACATTTCATAATATCTTGCTTTTCTTTGATTCCTTCTTGTAGCCTTTTTATGAAGCAGAAGTCTTCTTGTGAAATGCTAGTCTCTTCTATTTCTCTCTCTATGAAGTCTGACCCAAGGGTTTTGATTATGTCTGGAAATGTTACTTCCTTTATGTGTGTCTTGCAGATGTAATGAACTTCATTCTTTAGCCTTGTGGTTTGTTCAATGTCTGGGATTACTTGTCTCACAAGAATACAATGACTGACTCCAATCACAGTAATTTATGATACTCCATCCTAAGTCTTTTTTATGGGCATATGGCTGGTTTTCTTTACCCCACATACCACATCTCTGGGCATTAAGGCTTGTGGGGAGTTATAGCCTAACAGAAGTCCTATTTCACAGTCCAGCGGTGGAGCGATATTTTCAGCAAGGTGCCCCAAGTGTGCCCATGCCCTTGCAGTGGCTGGAGTAGGTATGATGTAATGGGATTACATACAATACTTGCCTCCATTGACAAGATTGTTACAAAGAAACTAAAATGTGGGAACTATTTGTACTCAAACTGGTACTTTCGGTTCCATCCCTTACTTAACCAGTCTGGTAGTTTTGCTGTAAGTCTTTGATTCTCAATACTATCGTTGAGGATGCTCAGATTCTCATTGTACGTCAATGCAGATTGACAGCCTTGTAAAAAATACACAAACTGTCTTAACTCTTTTCCTGTAATTTTTGACCAGGTGTGCAGCTTGATCTGACGACATTAGCAATGACAAAAGGCTCTTCAAATCGTTCATTGAACATACCCTACCAGCTACATATTTCTGCCAGAAAAATATATTTTCTGCAGTAGGAATGTTCTTTCTCTCTATTAAAGTTTGAAAGGATGCCTTCCAATGTTAAAACTTAAGTAGATTGCCACTAAATACTAAGGGCTCTGGAATAGGTAGTCTGTTAGGTTCTGTTAAAAGCCTTACAAGCTCACCTGTGCTCTCATGGGTAACGTTTTCCTCTCTTAATGATTGTTAGGGTTGATTATCAGCACCTTTGAGGTCAGTTACATGTATATTTGCAAGGCTTGGAGTGATACTTTCTTACCTTACTGAAAGGTAGTCCTCACCATGTAATTTTGCCTCTGCTGCATTGAATCCCTTCAGATTCTCCAGTCTATCAATTTCTCTTTTTAGTTCTTCAACTGACTTTCTCCCTGCTGCCCTTTCCTTTTGTTGTTTTCTTGTCGCAGCAGCCTTTTCCTTTTCTCTTTTTAACTTACACTCAGTATCCTCCTTCTCCTCCAGGAGACGTTGTGACATTGCTGCTGTCTCCACCACACTTGTTCTGCAGTTATACGTTTGTCTTCTTCTTCAATTATTCATATTTTCTCCTGATATCTGTCTTGCTCAGTCATTATCTGCAGCACAGCCTTTGTGATTTCATACTCTGCTACAGCATCTTGCCTTTTAGTGGAAGAACTATTCAAAGTAACTCTACTTAATTTAGAAAGTACTGAGCCACCAGAGGATGTAAATATAGAGCCAGCTTCAGACCAAATGATCTGCTCCTTGAATGTGAAACTTGATATTTTGCAGAACTACATTGGTCACTGATGTGCATTTATCTACCTTGGAACGCATATGAAGAGGTGGTCCATCAATTGCTCAATAATCATCATAAATCTTATTGAGATCAGCTAATTCTCTTTTTACAATTTCCATGTGACCTTCAAGGGTGTCAACTGGATCTTCATTGTCACAGATTTTTTAGCAACCTTAATTAATGCTTTCCATCTGTCATGAATACTGTCAAAGTGTCCTTGCAGTCCATGTAACTTTACCTTATGATGTTCACTTCCCTTTTCTGTGAGCGTGCGGACCCTTTCACTTCTGCGCTGCTTTACGTGTGTCAGGTGCGTGTCTCTGAATTACGGATGGACCCAGGCTCAGACGTTGTGAAAGGTGCAAAAAGGGATTTATTGAAGGACACTGGCAGGAACGACAGGCAGGCAGGAGATACAGTGTGGCAGGACACACACAGGAAGGCGTGACAACATCAATGATCCGACCAGGAAGGAGGATGCACTTATTGCGTGATGAAAAAAAATCTCCCTTTAACTGAACTTGAGAAATGAATTATGAACTTGATTGCATTAATTCCCTTCTCGTTACCTTGTGGTGCTATTGTTGTCAGGCTTCACACAGTTCCTTATTGTTTCTCCATCTTTATGTCACTTTTCCAAACATTCACTTTAATGCCTGCCTTCTGGATGTCTTTATGACAAAGCAACTGGTGAATCTTTGTGTCCATTAACATTTGCAGCAGCTTTATAGGCAACAGATTGGTCCTGGGTGCAATGACACGATGTCGCCACCAGGGGACAGGGAATTATGTTGGTCCGAGTTCCACTTTCACTTCCACCTCTTCTTCGAATCAATAAAGAGTTATTTTACTGATGGCATAAAGTTTCTTTATTATGGGTTCTACAAGGTTCTTTATCATCATACTACGCCACCGTCAAACTAAAACAAAAACCGGTTGAAATAAGAATATAAAACGATACACCATATGAACACATACCTCTCTGGCTGACCCATGCTTAGAGGAAGAAATTAAAACCGTATAGGTAACTTTATCCAACTTTAAATCTTCTCTGACTTAAACTGGCCTTTCTTGCCTTGACTTTACATGCTCATGCTTCATCCTATGCGTGCATCTCTCTCAGGTGCACCAGCGGAGCCTATATGCAACACAATAGTTCCTATTAGAGAATTTCACAATAAATCTCGATCATGTAAAAATATGAACAAAATAAAATAAAACACATAATCTAAAATTCTGGCAGTAAAAAACTAAAATAAAAGTATTGTTGTTAAAATTATGGTTCCACTTCCATCCTTTGAGCAATCAGATAAAAGGCCTCTCCAAACCAAGCCCCCGGGCTGAATTTCAACACCAGCCCACCCCTTCCAAGAACCCTTCACCAGGACAAAAATATGGAACATATTTTACAAGTTAAAAAGGAGAAAACCAAGAATTGAGCCTTGGGGTACACCTGTATTATTTTGTTTTCCAAAACAATTATTTCTTACCAGTTATGACAACCTTGTTCACAATTTACCATGTGTTCTATACCTCTCTTATCTTAAAATGTATGCTATATATTTTCTGAACAACATAGTGATGGTACAAAATGTCTACAAAATTCAGCAGCACGTGTCCTGACGAAGACCAGGAGGCGGGAGCACATTACACCTGCCTTAAATTCATTACATTGGCTCCCCGTATGTTTTAGGAACGATTTTAAGATTCTTTTAAGTGACTACAGTAAATGGTCTTGGGCCTTCTTATCTCTCTGAACTGCTTTTACCATATGAATCTTTGCAGTCTCTGCGCTCCTCTGGCAGCCGTTTCCTTGTCACCCCAAAAGTTGGGACACAGTTAGGACACAGGACTCACGGTGAGGCATCTTTCGTGTACAAAGGCCCTCACCTTTGGAACAGGCTGCTGGAGGACCTCAGGGCTGCAGAGAACGTTCATGTTTTTAAGAGCAGGCTCAAGACTCACCTTTTTAGCCTAGCTTGTAAGTGACTATTATTGATTATAGTCTGTTTAACTGCTCTGCATGTTTTACTTGCTTATATGTTAATCAGTGTTTTACTACTTAGTCTTATCATATTTATCCACTGTTTATTTTTATTCTTTAACTTGCTATTTTAAACAGAGCCCTCTGCCCCTGGAGCGGTGGTTGGCTGTGGTTGCCTGGGTGCTCTTCAGGTAGCGCTTCGGTGGAGGTCTTGGCCATGCCTCCTCTGGGCGCCCTGTGTCAGTGCCTTGGCTGCTGCAGTTAATGTGCTGCTGCTGGTGCAGATGGGTGCTTTGATGGCGTTTCCTTATCTGGCTCATCTGTACTGGGCCCAATGTCCTGTGTTGTTCTTGAGTGTCTGTGCGCATGGGGGTTGGGGGGTATAATTGTGATCATGCTTTTAAATCTATGGGGGAGGGATGGGAACATGGTTTATGTGGGGTCATTTTAATCTGTAAACCACTTTGAGTTGCAATGTTTGTATGAAAAGCACTTTATAAATAAAGTTTGATATGATTTTGAATTAAAAAAAACTGCTCTTTCTCCTTTAACCTGGTCTTGTGGCTTGATTTGATTTGATTTACTTGATAAATCAGTAGTTAACTGTTCCTGTAGAATATTGAGGACCAAAACCCAATTGTAACGATTAAAGTGATTGTGTGATTTTAAGTAACTTAAAGGTCTTATTCACTCATTTTATTTTTCAATAAATCTGCTGTGGTCTCTAGTATGAATGAATGCCTTGTGAGTCGTTTTCTGTGTAATAAATGCTCTGCTGCTCTTGTTTCAGGAGGTTGCAGTTTGTCAGAGGAGTGGGTGGGTGGGTGGGAAATGTCAGGATCACGAGTCTAACTCATTAATATTCACAATAGGCAAACGTCTCGCCTCTGATTGGCTAACAGGCCAGATGTGGAATGTCGCCTCTCTGGTGGGGAAGGAGCCGGAGCTGGTGTGCGAGGTTGAAAGGTTCCGACTGGACGTTCGTCGGACTCGCCTCGATGCATTGCTCTGGCTTTGGAACCCATCTCCTCGAGAGGGGTTGGACTCTTATCCATTCTGGAGTTGCCCCTGTTGAGAGGCGCCAAGCATGGGTGGGAATACTTGTTGCCCCCCATCTTTGCGGCTATATGTTAGGATTTACCCAGGTGAACAAGAGGGTGGCCTCCCTCCCCCTACTGGTGGGGTGACGGGTTCTGACTGTTGTTTGTGCCTTGGCTATGTGCTGAACGGCAGATCAGATAACCGACCCTTTTTGGAGTCCTTGGAGGGAGTGCTGGAGAGTGGTCCTCCTGGGGACTCCCTTGTTCTACTGGGGAACTTCAACGCTCACTTGGGCAATGACAGTGAGACATGGAGAGGTGTGTTTGGGAACAATGCCCCCCCTCCCAATCTGAACCTGAGCGGTGTTTTGTTATTGGACTTCTGTGTGCGTCATGGTTTGTCCATAAGGAACACCATGTTCAAACATAAGGGTGTCCATATGTGCACTTGGCACCAGGACACCCTAGGCCACAGCTCGATGATTGACTTGGTTGTCGTTTCATCTGATCTGTGGCCGTATGTTTTGGACACTAGGGTGAAGAGAGAGGCAGAGCTGTCCGCTGACCACTACCGGGTGGTGAGGATGCCGGACAGACCTGGCAGGCCCAAACGTGTTGTGAGGATCTGCTGGGAACGTCTGGCAGAGTCTCCTGTCAGAAGGAGTTTCAACTTTTACCTCCAGCAGAACTTCGAACATGTTCCGGGGGAGGCGGGGGTGGGCAGTGTTCCATGCCTCCATTGTCGAGGTGGCTGACTGGAGCTGTGGCCGCAAGGTGGTCGGTGCCTGTCTCTCCCTTATAGATAGGGTAAGAAGCTCAGTCATCCGGGAGGGGCTCAGAGTAGAGCCGCTGCTCCTCCACATCGAGAGGAGTCAGTTGAGGTAGCTCGGTCATCTCGTCAGGATGCCTCCTGGTGAGGTGAGGAGACTCAGAGGAAGACCCAGGGAACGCTGGAGGGACTGTTTCTCAGCTGGCCTGGGAACATTTCTATATTCCTCCCGAGGAGCTTTCCCAAGTGGCTGGGGAGTGGGATGTCTGGGTCTCTCTGCTTAAGCTACTGCCAAGTGGACGGTCTCAGTGGGCAGATGAGCTGCTGCTGAGATCTTGCGAGAGCTGTGCGTAAGTAATATGGCGGTAAACTGGTAAAACAAACAAACTCGGGTAAAAACAAACCATAACATTTGAGCCAAATATAGCAAACGTTTAATAATAATAACCATTATTTTGTATTTCTCCATAAACAAACTGGACGAGGAAACCTTGCACAGCCTGGAAAGCTACTTGGACGAGTGCTTTGACAACATGCCGACAAGCACTCCATCACAGAAACGCACCCGTTCTGAGGCCAGCACCTCCACCATCTCTCCAGAGAAAAGCTACAGCGATGTCCTGGACTCAATAGATAAGAAGCTAACCAGCCTAGACGCCCGTCTGGCCCTGGTTGAGGTTGCGGGACAATCTTGTTTTTTCCGGGATCCCAGAACAGGCTGAGGACGACGTTGAATCCACCGTCCGAGATTTTTTCCAACATCAGTTAAAGCTCCCAAGCGACACGGTAAAAAACATCACTTTTCACCGCGTCCACCGGCTCGGAAGAAAGAAGCCCAACAACAGCCGGCCGCGACCTATTGTTGCTAAATTCGAGCATTACAAGCAAAAAGAGCAGGTCAGAGGCCGGGGCAGAGAGCTGCGGGGAACGAATTACGAATTACGAAATATATCAGTGAAGGCACCAGAGCTACAGTAGTGGTAGATAAACTGTATGTTAATGGGCAGCTGTTCAGGGACCCCCAGCTTACTCCTTGGCTTTATTAGTCATGTAACACTGGTCAGATAAGAGTTGTTTTATCAGTCAACTATAATGTAATGTTAGCACAGCTCTGTAAAGTTGTTTACATTACTCAATGTGGGCGGGGCCAGGGCTAAGCACTGGGATACTGGCTCTTTTTTCTTTTCTCATCTTCACATGTCTATCACCAAATGTCTTTGTCACTCCTTTTTCCTTCTTTTATCACTCACACACACACACAGAATTTTTTAATAATATAACTATTTCTTTCTCTCTCACCCTCACCCTTCACACCTTCACAACTTTCTTCTATTTCTCTCTTTCTTATATCTCGGCTTTTGGATTTTCAATCAGGCAACCCCAAGCACAAACTAATAATACACCTGTGTTTATCTGTTTCTATGGTGATATGGACTTTAAAACTTTTATCTCAAAACTATGACTACTCTAAGGTTTGTCACGTGGAATGTTCATGGAGCTGGCACCAGAGAGAAAAGAGTTAATATTTTTAACCAGCTTAAAAGATTGAAGGCAGATGTCATCTTATTACAAGAAACCCATAAAACTACCTCAGCTGCAGATGATCTTAAATCCCTAATGTGTTTTCTGCATGCTATAACTCTAGACAAAGGGGAGTAGCAATATTAATAAATAAAAATGTTAATTTTACAGTAATAGATACAGTTACAGATCCAGAGGGTAGATTTATTATAGTAAAGCTATCTATACATAACCAAAAGTTATGTATTGTCAGTATATATGGTCCAAATGTTGATGACCCCTCATTCTTTCATTCCTTCTTCTCTGTGCTCCTTGAACACATGGATTGCTCACTTCTTCTTGGGGGCAACCTCAAATTTGGTTTAAATGAAGAAATAGACAGGCTCAGCACAGCAGGGACTCAGCGCAGCTGGAAATCTATAGATATACTCAAACACAGTACATGAGTGATTATGGACTTTGCGATGCATGGCGATCTCTTCACCCCAATGACAAAAAATATACTTTCTTCTCAAATGTCCACCATTCATTTTCTCGACTGGATTATTTGTTAGTCAGCAGCTCACTGTTGACTGACATTTCAGAGACTGAGATACACCCTATAGCTGTTAGCGATCATGCTCCTGTTTCTCTCACTTTAGTAAATAAAACAGAAACACCTCAAAGCAAAAATTGGAGATTTAATATATCCTTACTTAAGGATAAAGAATTTATTAAATATTTCGAAAAAGAGTGGGCCTCATATTTGGAATATAATGACCTCCCTGGTACGTCGCCATCCATTCTTTGGGAGGCAGGAAAAGCTGTGATTAGAGGTAAAATAATCTAATTCTCATCAAATAAAAAGAAAATGGAAAACAAACGTATTCAGGAATTAGAAGAAACTATTAATTCATTAGAAGCTTCTCTAGATGAGGAGAGAATAGGCAACATCTGTAAAGCAAAGCTAGAATTAAATCAAATTATTAATAAACAAACCCAGTTCTTAATTCAAAGACTTAGGATAGAAAACTTTGAACATTGTAATAAATCAGGTAGATTTTTGGCTAACCATCTTAAAATTAATAAAGAAAAAACAACTATATCTGCTATTAAAGATCAGACCGGGAATACAGTATATGATCCTGGAAGAATAAACAACACATTTAAAGAATTTTACAAGGCTTTATACTCACCGGAGATAAATCCATCAGATCATGAAATTGAACAATTTTTGGATAACATAACACTACCTAAATTATCTGAAAGTCAAGTGATGGCCCTGGATTCACCACTAACAGCAGCTTAACTCCAGGAGGCCCTCCAAGGCATGCCCAATAAAAAGGCTCCAGGCCCAGATGGATTTCCAGCAGAGTTCTATAAAGAATTCTGGAATATTCTGGCACCAACATTCCACAGAATGCTGCTGGGAAACCAAGGAAAATGGCCGACTCCCACCAAATATGAATTCTGCCTACATTAGTCTTCTACTAAAATCAGGTAAAGACCCTTTGTTTCCCACTAGCTATCGTCCCATATCCCTTATTAATGTTGATCTTAAAATAATCTGCAAAGCCCTCGCAAAAAGGATAGAGAAAGTAACCCCTCTTATAATACATCCTGATCAAACTGGTTTTATTAAAGGGAGACATTCATCCACAAATTCACGTAGATTAATAGATTTAATAGATTTTTCTTACTGTAAAAACATTAAAACTAATATATTATCTTTAGATGCAGAAAAAGCATTTGATAGAGTTAACTGGAAATTCTTATTTGTAACCTTACATAAATTTGGCTTTGGAAATTCTTTTATAAAATGGTTGAAAATATTATACAGTTCACCAACAGCATGTATCAGGACAAATAACCAAACATCATCTAGGTTATATCTTCAGAGAGGTACCAGGCAGGGATGTCCTCTCTCACCCTCCCTGTTCGCTATTTTTATTGAACCACTAGCTGCAGCAATCAGGCAAACTCACAATATTAAAGGCATAAAATGCAGTAACATAGAACATAAAATCAGTCTTTATGCAGATGATGTATTACTTTTTCTCCAGCATTCACAAACCTCTTTCTCTCAGGTAATCGGGTTGATAAACTCTTACTCAAATGTTTCAGATTATTCTATAAATTGGTTAAAATCTACAGTTCTTCCAATCAATTGTTCTGTCCAGAATCTAACTAATACACAACTGCAGTAAGGGAATATTACCTATTTAGGTATCAATGTCTCACCAAGACTGGCAGATTTAATAAAGCTAAACTACATCCCACTTTTAAAAAAAGTGGAAGATGATCTTGCTAGATGGAAATCCCTACCCATATCACTTATGGGAAGGGTTGCTTCAATAAAAATGATGGTTTTGCCCAGAATCAACTACTTATTCTCAATGATCCCAAGTAAACCATCACTAGACTGGTTTAGATCTCTGGACTCCTCTATCTCTAAATTTCTTTGGAAAGATAAACCCCCACGTATCAGCTTAAAAACACTGCAGAAGACCAAAGAAAAAGGAGGTCTAGATCTACCAAACTTCCATCATTGTTTCTTAGCCAACAGGCTCCAATACATCTCAAGATGGTTAAAACATAGCTACCTAGACGAGTCCTGGATAGACGTAGAACAGACACTATGTAATAAGATAAAACATTCAGACCTACCAATTATTAGCTCAAATATAAAACAATATGAATGCTTTAAAAGCATAAATATCAGCTCCTCTCTGACAGCATGGTGGGAGTTTCTAAAAATGACAGAGTCCACAATAATCCCATGCAGACCTACACCCATCTGGAATAACCCCGACATCTTGCAAAAAAAATTTATGATACGTTTTCCAGTCTGAAGGTGCAATGGAATTGAATACCTGGAACATATATTTGAAGGAACAGACTTTATCCCATTTATTACATTAATTACACAATATGGAATTGATAAAAACAAATTCTTAGAATATCAACAAATTAAATCTATTATTAAAGGTAAATTTAGGCTCAATACAGTTGAATTAAAAATTCCAGCAAGAGTTTTAGATTTTCTTAATCTCAACCCCCCCAAATTGCTGTCTAAAATATACAAAACTTTATCTACATTAGATGAATCAATAGCCATCCCTATTTCAAAATGGGAGGTGGATTTATCAGCCAGCTTTCACCAAAACGTCTGGTCTCAGATATGTTTAAGAGCCTTTAAAATAACAAACAATCCTCATTTGCAATTAATACAAAACAAAATCCTTCATAGAGTACACTATACAGGTCAACAAATGTTTAGGATGGGTTTTACATCGTCTAATACCTGCTTACAATGCACAAGCAATATAGCAGATATTTATGTTCATGCGCTTTGGTTCTGTCCACCTGTTAAGAAATTTTGGTGCCAGATATGTGAGGACTTATCAAAGTTTGCCTGTTAGGAAATTTAAATGATGTCACCATGGACACAAAGTCAGTTCTAATAGTTCACATTGCCTTATGCATCGCTAAGAAAACTATCCTCCTGAACTGGAAAAATAAAAAAGCTCTTAATATTAATCAGTATAGAAATCTCTTGTTGGACCATATTGGTCTTGAGACGGCCTCTGGCTCCATATCTGATCAATCTCTCTGGGCTCCTTTGATCGGCTCCATCACCTAGTAGGGGTGGGGGGCACTTGGTTTTGTCGTTTGGGATACTGTTGCTGATGTGGGGGTTTTGGGGTTGGAGGCGTCTGGGGGGGACCCCTGGGGGTGGGATCACTGGGCGGATGGGGCGCTGGATGTCATGGCCGGCCTGGGGTTGGGCTTTGGGTGGTAACTCCTGATGGCTGCATGCGGTGCCTTAGGGGGGTTGCACTGGCGGACATGGGTTACTGGCCTGGTGGCCGTGCTGCGCCTGGGTAGGGTCTGTGGTGGGCCTGGGTATTCGGGGCTCTGGGGCGCCACGCCCCCTAGCTGTGGTCCTGGCTGGGGGTCGGCCGGCGTGGGGTCTCTGTTGCCTGTGGGGGTCGGGGCCGGCCAGCGGCCGGCATGTGCAGCCGCCTCTCTCTTTTTCTCTGGGCTGATTGTCATCGCCGGTCCCTGTATGGCGTCTCGCCTTGTTTGCTGGTTGGGGTGCCTGGCTGCTGGTCGCGGTGGCTGGGTGGCATTTCTGGGCCGGATCAGTCCTTTTTCGCACTGGACTTGGCTCCTGGGTCTTGGTCTTTGTGCGGGGCGCTGGGGTCAGGCATTTGGTCGGGTTTGGTCGGACTTGCGGGTGGAATGGCCGGGTGGTGGACATGCAGGGCAGGTGGGTGGGGCGCTGGGTTTGGTCTCCTGCCGGGCCGTTGAGCAGCAGTGGTCGCTCCACAAGGAATGGGGCTGGTGGATGTCGGCCTGGTGGGTCGGCCGCCCGGCTCATCGGTTTGCTCCTGGTCTGGGCAGGTACGTCGCCGTGGTTCGGGGTGCGGGGGCCTCCGGTGTGCGGGTGGCGCTGGGGGCCTCCTTTGCTGGTGGGGAGGCTGTTGCTGTGTAGCGACAGGTGCTCTCCCCCTATGAGGGCACTTGGACGGGGGGGAGGGGTGTGCGGGAGGGGGGCGAACTCAACCTAGGTGTCTAGTGTCTTTTGTGTTTTGAGAGTAGAGCGAATGTCAGGGTGGGTTTAGTTCCCCTTCTGGGATGGGGCTGGGGGGACTGCCTTGGGGTCCGTGGGGCTTTGTGGTGCTGTGGCCGTGGGCCCCGGGTCGAACGTAGCATGGCCTTCCTCCCCTGGTGGATCCCGGTGAACAGCGGTGCCTATTGGGGTCAGTGGGGGAGCTGGCTTCCTGGGAAGACATTTTGTCTCCCAGTCCTTCACTCCCCATCCCTGGACACCTCTGTCCACCCGCTCCATCACTTTACCACTCATATAGGATCTTGGGGCATGGGCACATCACTGGGGTCCTGGGTCCCAATTTTAATATACAACTTAGACACTCCCACTTATAACATTCTCACGCGACACATATGTAGGGACTTTGGGGTGGGCACACTTTTCGGCATCCAGAGGGGGAGCGGTTCAATTAGTTTCACCTCTGGTGCTGGTGCCCACTGTTAAACCACATATAGACACTGAGAGCTCGGGGTGGGTGTTGGGGGATGTGTGGCTGTCTTTCCCACATCCCACCCCTCTGTTTTAAATGCATATTATAACAACACGCATCAACACCATACTCGTGCGGGAGGATGGAGGCGAGGGGTCTTTTCACACCCCTGTTCGCTACGGGCCATCAGGGGTTGGGGTCTGGAGGAGGAACAGGCGGTCTGGTCGGGGTCCTGGGCTGTCGGGCTGCTTTGCCACTGTGGGGCCCTTGGCGGTCTGCTTGTCTCCGTCCTAGAAGGTAGGGGGTCCATCTCCCGGGTCCGGTGGCTGGTGGCTCTACTGGGGCATCGGTACCTGGACCTGGGAGCATAAAGTGTGTATGGGGTGTGTGAGTGAGGGTACAGCGTCATTTTTTTGGGTGTCTTGGTGAGTCAGTGAGAATGTATGTGTTTAAGAGGGAGGGAACGTATGACTGTGTCTGTATGTCTTTGTCTACCTGTCAGGTTGGATCTTGGTCTGCCCCCTCGCCTGGCGCACCTCAGGCCTTACACTTAATGGGGGGCCTATTTCCCCTCCGTCACTCTCCGCTGGTGACGGGGGCCCCTGCCTGCCGGTGCATCGGTGGTCAATCCGGTTCGGACCTGGTGCGTGCCTGGCCGGGCCTGGGGGGGCCGGGGTGTCGATCGGCCGATGCGCTGGGCCGATATCTTCCTTTGGTTGGTTGGGGCACCTCTTTTAGGGGTGCCAGGTTTGGGATTGTTGGGTGGTGCCTGCTCGGTGGCTCGGCGGGATGCGGATCCGGCATCTCTGCTCGTTTGATCACCTGTTCTGTGCGCACCGTGCGTCGTCGGTTCATTGGCGGTCTGCGTTGCGCGGGATCAGGACCAGGGAGCTGGTGCAACTTGGTGTCCAGATGCTGGCTTTGCCCGGCCTGGGGATGCTGTCCGTCCCCTGCGGCTATCGGTGGGGCGCCCCGACGTGGGGCAGGTGTGGGGCGCTGGGATGTTGGCGGTGGGGATTGGCCTAGGGTGGTGGCAGCGCGTGGCGGCCGGCCGCGGCCCCTACAGTGCCGGGGGCCCCTCGTCGGCCGATCCCTTGTCGGGTCCCTGCTGGGAGGTGGCGTGCCCCTGGGCCCCGGCTCTCCCGGTCCATTGACCGACCGGCCCGCCCTGGCGCGGCCGGTTGCCGGCGGGGCCCGTGGGCTCATCACTGCAGCCCCCCGGGCCCCTGCATAGTAGCCGCTGGACGTTCCCCTGGGGTTCTCCTTTGCTCCACTCTTGGGGGATGCGGTCGGGCCCGCCCGGGTCCACCTGGGGCTCTGGGGGTCCTTTGGACGTCTTTGCTTCGATCTCCTTCATGTCTGCATCGATTCCTGGGAGACGGATTGATGCCTGCTCACACCAACTATCAAACACTCTTATGGAGAAATCTTATATGCACCAGCATGCTAACACACACACATAGATGTGGGGTCTCTGGTGTTTAAGGATATATTCTTGGGCTGAGGTTATCATTACTAGAGCTTGATTAATCGGTACCATGAGTTTTTCTGTGACATTGTTGTTGTATTTTTATATCCATTTTTGTGTGATGTGGTGTTGTAATTCTTAGTTCACAATGTTTGGTTGGTTTTGTCGATGTTCCTTTTTCGTGTTTTGTTTTGTTTTTCCCCCTCTCTCTGCCGTCCTGTGGGTATGGAGGCAGACTTCAATGTCTTCCTGTGTTTTCTTTGTTCCCCTTCCTCTCTTGTATTTTCAACTCACCCTCTCTCTTGACTTTTTGTTTCCTACCTCTCTTCTTCATCTTCCTTCTTTCTTCTCCTTAATTTTCCGTCTCTGTGTCCATAACATCAGGAAATAAAAACCCCAACAATTCATAATAAAGATTTTTCACACATATATCAAGTGGAGGACTATAGCAAAAGCTGTAGTGCTCCGCTTGTGAAAGTAAATCTGTTGGGCTTCTACTTGGTACTCAGACACCAATTCTGAGCTCCACACTGCCAAACAGGACACGTAAAAAAAAAAAGCTACTGCCCCCAACCCGACCCCTGACAAGCGGAAGAAGATGGACGGATGGATGGATATGCAAACGTCTCGCCTCTGACTGGCTAACAGCAATGCGACTCTTCAAACAAATAATTAAATTAACTTACTTCACTGGTGGTGTTCCAAGACAAATTCCAACAGTTTCTTCATCACCTGCTCTTTCTTGGGTAAAAAATGCAACACTGATGTGCTATGTTCACAAATAAACCAAGCCCTGTTCTGCCATGTTGTGGAGTTGTTAACAGTTAGCGTCATTGCTAACAGTTAGCTTCGACTTCTAGCTTCTACTAGCAGAGAGAGAGCTTTTACTAGCCGGGAGAGAGCAGAGCATGCTCTGCTCTCTCTCGGCTGCAAAATCTGCCTTCCCGTGGGCGGTCACAAGCTAAGGACAGTTCTGAGCAAAGCGCACGCTTTTCACAAGTAGATGTAGCCAAAACAAATAAAGCTGAAATTATTTCTACAACCCACAACCCTCAAATCTCTTAATAAACACTCAGTAGCCTTTATCTGATTATTTGGATAAAAATCGTGAGTCAGGTTTATTGCATAGCACATTTTATTTAACAGGGCAATTAAGAGTGTTTTACATGATGAAAACATATTGCAGTAACAAAACAAAGTAATGAGAGGTTGGAATATAGACATACGTTTATCTTTGTCTATGATTATTAATCAAAAGTAATTTTTAACAAATTAGTTTGTAGTCTTTTTTAAATGAAACACCATGTTTCAGTTTTGCAGTTTTCTGGAAGTTTGTTCCAGATAAGAGGAGCATAGAAAGTGAAAGCTAATTCTCCATGTTTGGTTCTGTTTCTAGGGATGATTAGTGGACTTGAACCAGAAGATCTGATTGGTCTGGAAATGTATTTTGGTGCTAAGCCATTCAGTGATTTATAAACTTATGAAAGTCTTTTTTCTGAGCTACAGGGAGCCAGTGTAAGGACTTTAGACCTGGGGTGATGTGCTCTACCTTGCTGGTTCTAGTGAGGAACACGAGCAGCAGTGTTCTGGATCAGCTGCAGCTGTCTGATTGACTTTTTAGGCAGACCTGTGAAGATGCTGCAGCAGTAAATCAATCCGACTAAAGATAAACATATGGATGAGTTTTTCAAGATCCTGTTACTACATTAGTCCTTTAAACCTAGAAATTTTCTTCAGGTGATAGAAAGCTGACATTGTTATTGCCTTTATGTGACCCTGGAGGTTCAGGTCTGAGTCCATTACTACACCTAGATTTCAGGCTTGATCAGTATTTTTAGCTGTCTTAACTGAAGCTGTGTGCTGACTCTTGATCACTCCTCTGTAGGTGAAAAACTAATTATTCCTGTTTTGTTTCTATTCAGCTGGAGAAAACTGTGACAGATCCATGCACTGTTTGCCCTATACATCTACTCAGTGTCTGAATGAGTTCATAGTCACCTGGAGACATTGTAATGTAAAGCTGAGTGTCATCTGCATAGTCATGGAACCTAACCTAGTTGGTTGTTATAGTTTTGGCTAGTGGGAGCATGTAGATATTAAACTGGTGCCCCAGGGCTCCATCCTGGGGCACCAGATTAACATGTGATGTGTTTCACATGTGATTTTTGTCTGTTCTGATGAAGAATTGCCTATTGACACAAAGAAGTTCCTGTTCTTTAGGTAAGATTCAAACCACCCAAGTACTGTACCATAGAGTATGACCTAGCTCTCCAGTCGTTCCAATAGTATATCCTGATCAACAGTGTCAAATGCTGCACTGAGGTCCAACAGAACCAGCATTGAAAAACATCAAAGCAGTTGGTCATTGTTAGGAAGCTATTTAACTGCTGAACCAGCTTTTTCAATATTCTTACTGATGAATTGAAGATTAGAGATTGGCCGGTAGTTCTGCATTAATATGTTCTCCAGAATATTATTCTTTAGCAATGGTTTAATAACTGCTGTTTTTAATGCCTGGGGGAAGACACCTGACAGGAGGGATGAGTTCACTATTTGAATCAGATCAGACCCAATGACAGGGAAAGCTTTTTTTAAGGAAAGCTGTGGGTAGGGTGTCATGATCAACAGTGTCAAATGCTGCACTGAGGTCCAAGATTGAGCATGGAAACTGGACTAAAAAATATCAAAACAGTTGGTCATTGTTCGGAAAATATTTAACTGTTAAACACAGCTTGTTCAATATTCTTACTAATGAATGAAAGATTAGAGATTGGCCTGTAGTTCTGCATTAACATGTTGTCCATGTTGTTCTTTTTTCCATTTTAATATTCTTTCTTGTGTATTTCTCCCTTCTTCTCTATTTGTGTTTGTGCTTACGTTTTCCTAACTTAGTTATGTACCTTTTCCTCCCTGTGTCTCTTCTTTTTTATATTCTCACCTCTCCTCTGCTTACCAGTTTGCTCCCCGTTCCCAGCTGTCTTGCATTTTCTAATTGCTCCCTGCTTTCCATCTCCCAGGTGTCTCCATTTACCTCTGATTGCCCCTCTGGTTCTCTTTGTCATTTCTCAGCTTCTCTGTATTTAAGCAGTCTTTCTTCTGTCATGCTCCGCTGTTCCACCAGTTCTGTCAGGAGGAGTGGGCCAAGATTCCAGCAAACTGTTGTAGAAAGCTGCTGGAGGGAGACCTGAAACGTTTGGTCCAATCAAAATGTTTATAATTCATTCCTGAAGTGTATTAAATATCTGGTTTCAACGATGCATTACAGTTTCCATTTAATTTTTTTGTTTTGTGTAAGGATGATAAAGGTATACTAACGAATCATAGTCATTCCTAAGCTATATAATGCATGATAAGTGAAACAGCCATGGTGCAGTTATAAGGTTTCCAGCCTAACACCTCTGTAAATCAAAGACTCACTCACTTTCATTGGGAAATAATCAGATTATATTGACATGAGAGTCTTCATTAACTGGAATGTTGCATGTTTGTACGAGAGTGTGCAGGAGGAAAGGGTCAGGCGTGTGTTATCTGTGTGCACTGAAAAGCCTCAGCTGCTGCTGGATATCAGGATTCTGGCTGGCAGTTCAGAGCTGCAGCAGTATCAGCTGGCTTTTTATAGGAGCAGTGATTTAAAGACAGAGAGGGTGAGAAGTCAGGTTCATTACATAAACACTGCATGCAACACAGCAGTAAATAGTCTCAGCTGCAATCTGGAGGAACATTTGGAGTTCCCCTTCTCATTTGACAATGACACCCACATACTGGAGTGCTCGGTTATGTTTATAAAGTAATAAGATTGTCTGCCTTATATATTCTCTATAGGGTGGAAAAGGTTGCACTGAGCAGAAGGATGCATTTTTAAATACAACCGAACAGGTAGACAGAGTGAACTCTCAATACGGTTTTGCCCACTTTTTGAATTTACAGGTGTATCTTAGAGCAGGAGACTTCACCAGGGCCTTTCCTCCAGTCAACTTAACTTCAGGAATCTTGGATGAACTTGAATTCTGGGCAAAAGTGGCCCCTGGTGGCAAGGTGACATACTTCTAAGATTACCTTCAGGCTGAACCTTCTGGTTGTGAGGGTGCTACAGCTAAACCCAAAATTATACACACCCCTGGCAAACCAACATATTTTACTTGACTGGAAGTAATAATTATTTTTGAATCCGCCCAGTCAGAGTCCTGACTTGAATCAGATAGAGAATCTGTGGAGGGTGCTAAAAATTAGTGTGATGACCAAGAGGCCTTTAAACCTCAAATGCATTGAGCTCATCACCAAAGGATCCATAAATTCATTTTCTGTACATGCTTTACTCTTGTAAGATTATTTGGGGACAAGGTGAGTATCTCTTGGCGTTGATGGGGAGAACATGGTGGCCGGTCCATGTCAGGGCAGACAACAATGTACACATGCCTCCCACCTTGGAGCACTTTAGATTGGACAGTTATATTTAGATGTCTCAGAAGTTTGTAGACAGAGAACATCCAATGTGGTCACATGAAAAACCTGAGACCACATATGGCAATAAAAGAAATTGTGGATTTGTGTGCAGCCATATGGCAATGACGAGTAACCAACAGATTTCACTCATTAACATTCCCAGGTCGGAAGGGAAATCCCACAAAACCTCACGAGATTAAAACATGACTTTGGAGTAAAGAAACATGGCAGACGCTTCCAAGGTGCATCCCTGCCTGTCACCTCACTTTCTGATTGGCTACACCTCACATTCAACAGGCTGCATGCTTTGTCCTCTGAACACATCACATGCTGTGTTATCGGGCCAAGGCAATCCAACATGTTGAAAATCCCCGATTTGTGATCAGAGCGGTCCTGATGTCCTTCTGAGCAGACCACACACAGCAGGAATATCTGTTAAGATTATCTTGAGAGCCATCCCGTTAATAGGGGCATGTCGGAGGGGAAGAATCAGGTCAGATATAGCATAATTATCCTACTGTGTCAAACAGGCTTAACTTTATAATGTCCAGTTACACTTCAACTGATAAGTAAATGAATCAGAGTAGCTGAAGTTATTTTCTGCATATTATATAAAATAACGAAATATCCTGATATATAAATACAGTATTAACTATCTATATTTAGTTTAAGACCTGATCTTTGGTCAACGTGTGAATGCTGCACATCATTATATCTGTTGGTGTCACTGCATGGCTGAGTAGAGGGACTTGGGTTTTATCTGAACATGCTGTATTCATAAGAACTTTCTCTCTCTTGTTGTTTCTCCCCTGTAGGACTGGAGCTTTCGTGGACACTGGTTTGCTCTGGGTTTATCCTCATCACTGTTTTACATTGATGTTAGATCTGCTGAGCAATATATTTGTTGTTCAGGTATTTGTATGTAACTGCTCTTTCACTTTTTTTACTTTCTACAAGACTGGAAGTCAAGCTTTTTTCACCACTGTTAAACTAAGAATTGCCTCAGAAGGGAGTCTTTATCCGCTCCTGAAACTAAATAGGGTTTGATTTGGGAAATTCTTTACTATGTCAAACTCTTACTTTAAAATGGAAATAAATCACTTGTCTCAAAGACATTTCACACAACATCTTTATACAGTTATGAACACAAGTACCTCTTACCTGTATCATTAGATTTACTGAACAGTTTTTAGTTCATCATGATTTCTTATGTGTTGGTGCTTTATGATGCACACAAGTCAGTGTTTATTCAAGACACTTTATGTGCATAATTTACATTGATGCACATTTTTTTAAATATGTATTTTAAATGAAGTAATCTCACTTGTTGCCTTTTATTTATATCCAGTTTCTTTAGGAATGTGGAGCTGCTGGACAGTCCTTGTTACTGATGAATGTTAAAAAGATGTTAGGCATCACCATTATTCCAGACTATTCTTTTATAATGAATGCGTTGAGTAACTAACTCTGATGAATGCATTTGTTGTAAGACTGCAAGCCGTCTTATTAAATTATATTTCATACAGCTCAATACTCCCATTTTTAGACATTTCATTCTTTGCGATTTGTTGTCTTTACATCTCTTGAGGGTAGTGTACTCTCTGTATACGTTGTACATAGTTTTTCCACAGTAGGCCTGATACTGGCACACTTCACTGAGTTTTTAAAGTCTTACACTGAGATTTTGGCATGAACTTTCTGAAGAGATAGTAGGACTTTGAGGCGTAAGTGGAAGTTGGGTTTGCAAGATGAGAAAATGAATATTTGGGACTTTGTGAGGAAAGTGAAGGTAAAGAGTGGAAGGGTATTTCTATAAGTAGGGCAAAAAGCTTTATATGACCTCCTGATATGTTTTTCACTTTGTTCAACTGAATATTTTTAGTTTTTCCTCTATAAAATGACTTTACAAAGTTAGGTCCTGACCTTCTTAATGTAAAATTGTTATATGTTGAAATATATAAATAAAACAGTACTTTGGAATTGTAAATGTTTATTACAAATGTATAATGTTAATTTGTGGTTGTTTGTGCTCTTATATTGTGGTTTATTATGACACAAAAATAAACAGTTCTGCAATCTTGTTTCTGCAGTCATTTGTTGACTGACACACTGAATGTTGAAGCAGCAGAAGACCACACTGGTTGCCACTTCTCTCAGCCCAGAACTGGAAACTAAGGGCATTTCCACCCAACTGCTGGTTCGGTACCAGAGCCTGTCTTGGCATCGGTTCTTTGATTTTCCAGCACCAAAGCACTGCTGCTTAACCAATTCCCTGCTGGGCTAGAGGTGATGCTAGCTAGAAACAGCTTTCTCCCACACTGACACGGTGACACAAACAAGGTGTGAAGGCGGGATTACAACTGCTTAGCGTAGCGAGGCGAAACACACAACTGCTATTTTCATTCATAACAATGGAAGCTATAAATATTCAGAGTTGGTCTGATAGTGTGGAAGCAGAACGCAGCTCTGGTAAGGGCACAATGATCTCCTCCATCTTGTTTTTGTCTCCCCATGCGGGAAGATACAGGTGTGTTACAACGCTTTAGATGACGTTGTGCCGCAGCACTGACTGGGCCCTGCGTCCGTGGAAAAGGAACCGGTGCTTTGAAATAACACCAACTAAGCTCTGGCTCTGGTACCAGCACCAAACTAGCACTGGTTCTTTTTAGGTGGAAAAGTCACCTAAAAAGAACCAAAAGAAGACTGTACAATTTACACAGACTCACTAAAACTGGACAGTAACAAATTGACAAGCTGAACCTGAATCAATGAGTCAATTTCAGCTGAAACATTCAGATGGTAGGGTCAGAATTTGGTTTAAATAACATGAAAGCATGTATTCATTCTGCACTGTATCAGCGGTTCAGCCTAATGGTGGTAGTGGAGTGGTATGGGAGATATTTTCTTGGCACACTTTGGCCCCTTATATCAAATGAGCATCGCCTAAGCAACACAGCATTCCTGGGTCCTGTTGCTGACCATATCCCTTTTTGACCACAGTGTACCCATTTTCTGATTGTTGCTTCAATTCAATTCAGTTTATTTATAAAGCGCCAATTCCCAACAGATGTCATCTCAAGGCACTTAACAAGAAGTCATTTCAATACATTTATACAAACATTCCAATCAGTTAAAAAGTTTCCTATTTAAGGAATCCCAGCAGATTGCGTCAGTCATTGGCGTGAGGTTGGGCCCCGTTGATGCAGACTTTCCAACCACAGCAATCCTTCAGCAATCCCTCATACTGAGCAAGCATGTAGCGACGGTGGAGAGGAAAAACTCTCCTTTAACAGGAAGAAACCTCCAACAGAACCAGGCTCAGTAGGAGCAGCCATCTGCCACGACCGTCTGGGGGTTTGAGAAGACAGAGCAGAGACAGAAGGAACAGAAGATCTGATATAAGAGAACTTTCTATGTTACAGAAAGTAAAAAGTTCCAGTCAGATAATATACCATGTCATCAAGCTCCAAAGTTCTCAAATTGGACTTCATGACTTCTATAGCCTCCATGCTCACCAGATCTCAATGCAACAGAGAATGTGGGGGAACAGAAGAATGTCATTATGAATTTCAGTTGACAAATCTACAGCAACTGTGGGATGCTATCATGTCAATATAAACAAAATCTGCTCTAACACAGGAAAAGATAGATAGACAGAGATTACAATAACACAGTAATGCTTGAGTACATAAATATGAATACAAAATTAATTTGGACTGGAGCACCTTTTTCCCCAAAAATATGAAGCAAATAAATATATATAACAATAGAATGCAAAATTATATTTTACAATAATAATATTTAGAGCTTAGCACACACTCCCTGATGATTTTGATCATGCTCCTTTGGAAAGAACACAGCCACAGCTAAATACCAAACTCCAGAGTGTGATATTCCTGTTAACAGGTCGTGTAAAACTAACTTAGCATTGTTGATGTAGAGCAGTAAGTGAGCATTAAAAGGTTCCTCTGCTGCCTGGGGATCCACACAGTAAGTGGCTCAGTGGAGGATGGAGGTGGTGGTAGAGTGCATGCAGGGTCAGGTTGCAGAACTCCAACTGTATATCCTCAGTCATCCAATCTGAGTGTGTCGATGACACATGCCATCACACCCACAGCCATACCACTCACTCACATAACCCTGACTAATGTGCAATGCAGCCCGCAATTAACACTCTAACAGGCTTAAAGGGCTTTTATAAACACTGGCCTTTAAATAGACACTTTTTTAAATATCAGTATTTACTCTGTCCAACAATTGTATCTTGTGGGTAAACTCTACGTAGGTTGGAGAAATTACAAATTATAAACAAAACATTACAAAGCTGGGCTTCCTGTCAGCGATCCAAGATGACGTGTTAACTTTTTTTTACCTCTCCCAATCAGAGGAACGAAAACTCCACTTAACTAAAAAATTTTATTCTACCTCTTAAATCATAATGAGTGGATCATAAGGAGTGCAAAAGGGAAACGAAACCAGCAGAGGAGTGCTAAAAATAAAAATGAAGCAAATACCGATCAAGACGACAGCGAAGACGGAGCTAGCTCCATAGAGCTGACCGAGGAGGACGAGGAGCTAACAAAGGCCCAAGCTATTATGTCTTTGTCAAACAACATAATTGAAATGAAAGACAAACTTAAACAAGAACTTGCTAGCCTTGAGTCTGAGATGAATCAAAAACTACAGAATGTGACTGTGGACGTGCGAAACCAAGGGACAAGACTATCTCAGGCCGAACAGCGAGTAAACGAGCTTGAAACCGTGAACATGGATATGAGAGAGGCACTACTCCATTGCCTTGCCCAGCAGAAATCGCTTCAGGCTAAGATGACCGAGTTGGAGGGAAGGTCACGGCGGAATAATATCCGTATATATGGAATCAGAGAAGGTAGCGAGAAGGATGAAATGGTGACTTTTGTTAACCATTTCCTGAAGAAAGAACTCGCCATCGGAGAGGACGTAGACCTACAGATACAACGTGCGCACCGCTCATTAGCACCGAAACCCAAAGACGAACATGCACCCCCAAGATCCATTCTGATTAACTTTCAGAGATTTGACATCAAGAATAAAGTCTTGAGAAAAGCTTGGGCGAAGAAAATTATTTATGATGGAAAGGTGATATCATTTGCTCACGACATGCCAACTGGGATTTACAACAAGCTGAAACAATACAAAGACATAAAGAAGACTCTAAAAGAAGCAAAGATACATTTTCAAACACCATACCCTGGCTGGATGAGGATTCACTGGGAGGACGGACCGGGCCTGTACAAGAACGCGACAGAGGTGGTGTCTCCTCATTCTCAATAAATCCTAAACTTGGCGTAGAAAGTTGCTTACGTAGTTTTCAGACCCCATTTTGTGCGTAAGCAAGCTTTATAAATGAGACCCCTGCTCTGTAAACTTGAGAGCAGAATTGCAGTAAGATGCTTCTGGTGCCGTTGGATGTTTTCAGTATTTATGGCCTCGAGGAGCCCTTTGACAGATCTGGATGACTTTCTGGCAGAGGTCCTTATCTGCAATAACCTCAGTTACACCGTACAACTTCAGATTCCATCTTCTAGAGTATCTCTCCATGTAACATGGGTTTCAATGGCACTGACATGCTTCTTTTTCCCCTCCATAGCATGTTCGAGATGTGAAACCTTCCCTTGCACCTCACTCATTTGTTTGCAAACATTATTTGAATTTTTTTTTAGATTCAAGGTTTCTGCTGAGTTCTTTTAAATCAGAGCATTCAACCCATCAGACCGTGAGTTGATTAGCTGAGATAAAGCCCCAATAATGTCATCAGCCAGCTTGCTATTATATTTTTTTATTTTATCTCCAGTGTTTTAGGAAGAAGGGGAAATTCTTCAAACTCCTCTGTTGAAAGAGTCGCTGCTTCAGTAGAAGAGGCATAGTTGTGGCAGATTTCAAGTAGAACGATGAGGGTAATCACCATCAGCATATCTGCTTTCACTATGGTGCTTTTTCTTTTGCCACTTGAGGTGAGCATGTTATAAAAATTCTCCAATAAAACCTGAAGTCATAGTCAATCAAGAATACGTTCATGGTACTGGATAATATGTGCTGAGCAGCTCTGTGGGATTCTGCAGCACCTCTTCAACCTTAGCCTAACTCAGGAGAAGGTTCCAGTGTTGTGGAAGACACCCTGCCTTGTTCCAGTACCCAAAAGAACTCACCCATCAGTCATCAATGACTATAGACCTGTTGCCCTGACATCCCACATCATGAAGGTCCTGGAGAGATTCCTGTTGCCACCCCTGAGTAAGCAAACAAGAACGTATCAGGACCCACTGCAGTTTGCTTATCGCTGTGGAGTTGGAGTTGAAGATGCCATCATCCACCTGCTTCAACCAACCCACTGTCATCTGGACAAAGCAGGCAGCACTGTGAGGATCATGTTCTTTGATTTCTCTAGTGCATTTAACACAATTCAGCCTGATTTGCTTTGTCAGAAACTCCTGAAGACACAGGTGGAGCCCTCAGCAATCGCCTGGATCAACAGACCACAATTTGTGAGACTGAAGAATTGTGTGTCAAACCAGGTGGTCAGCAGCACAGGAGCACCACAGGGGACCGTACTCTCACCATTCCTTTCTACTCTGTACACCTCAGACTTCCAGTACAAATCAGAGACCTGTCATCTGCAGAAATACTCAGATGACTGTAATTGTCGGGTGTATCAGAGATGGACAAGAAGCTGAATCCAGAGAGCTGGTGGACCGCTTTGTGACATGGTGTGGAAACAATCGTCTCACCTTGAATGTGAACAAAACAAAGGAGATGATTGTAGATTTCAGAAGAAACAGGGATAAGTCAAACACTGTTTCCATCATGGGAGAAGAAGTGGAGGTGGTTGAGGAGTATAAATACCTCAGAGTTCACCTTGACAACAGACTGGACTGGAGACTGAACAGTGAAACCGTCTACAAGAAGGGACAGAGCAGAGTGGACTTCTTGAGGAAGCTTAGGTCCTTCAAGGTTTGCAGCAAGATGCTGCAGATCTTCTACAAGTCTGTTGTGGAGAGTGTAATCTCTTCAGCCATCATCTGTTGGGGTAGCAGCATCAGAGCCAGGGACTTAAAAAGGCTAAACAACCTGATAAAGAAGGTTCTGGTTCTGTTCTTGGGACAACTGTGGAACATCTGGAGATGATGACGCAAAATAAAATCATATCAAAATCTTCATAAAATCAAGAACATTATTCAATTCAATTCAATTCAATTCAATTCAAAAATACTTTATTGATCCCAGAGGGAAATTAAGTGTTGGTATAGCTCATATAATTAATTCTTTAAGGAGTTGTTGTAGATGATTATGGCTGTGGGCAGGAAGGATTTCCTGTAGCGGTCTGTGTTGGAGCGAAACTGAAGAAGCCTCCGACTGAAGACGCTCTGTTGTTGTGTGACTGTCTCATGAAGAGGATGCTCAGGGTTGTCCATAATTTTTTTGATTTTATGAAGAATCCTTCTTTGCATTAACATCTCCAGATGTTCCACAGTCGTCCAAAGAACAGAACCAGCCTTCTTTATCAGGTTGTTGAGCCTTTTTAAGTCTTTGGCTCTGATGCTGCTACCCCAACAGATGACGGCTGAAGAGATTACACTCTCCACAACAGATTTGTAGAAGATCTCCAGCATCTTGCTGCAAACCTTGAAGGACCTAAGCTTCCTCCAGAAGTCCAGTCTGCTCTGTCCCTTCTTGTAGACGGTTTCACTGTTGCGCCTCCAGTCCAGTCTGTTGTCAAGGTGAACTCTGAGGTATTTATACTCCTCAACCACCTCCACTTCTTCTCCCATGATGGAAACAGTGTTTGACTTATCCTTGTTTCTTCTAAAATCTACAATCATCTCCTTTGTTTTGTTCACATTCAAGGTGAGACGATTGTTTCCACACCATGTCACAAAGCGGTCCACCAGCTCTCTGGATTCAGCTTCTTGTCCATCTCTGATACACCCGACAATTGCAGAGTCATCTGAGTATTTCTGCAGATGACAGGTCTCTGATTTGTACTGGAAGTCTGAGGTGTACAGAGTGAAAAGGAATGGTGAGAGTACGGTCCCCTGTGGTGCTCCTGTGCTGCTGACCACCTGGTTTGACACACAATTCTTCAGTCTCACAAACTGTGGTCTGTTGGACAACCCTAAGCATCCTCTTCATGAGACTATCATAAAACAACAGAGCGTCTTCAGAAGCTTCTTCAGTTTCGCTGCAACACAGACCGGAACAAGAAATCCTTCCTGCCCACAGCCATCATCATCTACAACAACTTCTTGAAGAACTAATTAGTATCAGCTACAACATCAACTAATTCTCCTCTAGGATCAATAAAATACTTTAGAATTGAATTGAATAAAAAGCTGCCTTTCAGGTTAAGATAGGATTTTGACATTGAACTCAAATAGACTTTTACAGTGCCATCTTGGCTCCTTTCATGTAAAAACAAAGTTCTCCATAAAACAGTCAGCTCCATTGCATGCAATAGCAAGTCAGAAGAAACAGAAATCCTACCGGACAACACCTTGTTATTAACAAGTTACTTTGATGTTTGTATATAAATTTATATAAAATGTAGAGACATTAGTTGTTATAGGTTTGTATTGCTAATAGCAGCGTCAGAAATCAGAAATCCCACTGGTGTTTTCACTTTCAACTCAACCGTTGTTGATAGGATTGTTTCTATCAGCAGGTCTACAGCTCCCTCCAGTCCCTTTACCTCTGATTTCACATTTCATTTGATAATAACTTTTTCTTTGCTTTTGGGGGGGTTGCAGTTTTCATACCATCATAAAATGAACAATTGTGATTAATTCTTTTGACTTTTTTTGTGACATTGCAAGAAAAAAAAAAGCTTTATCCACCTGAAGATGAGCAGAATTTTTAAATCAACCAAATACTCTATTTTTTTTTTTTAGCTGATTCCATACAAGATGATCACATGTTTTTATAGTCCAGCCAAGATCCAAGTTTTAGAACGTAACTAACGTTTACTTATACTATAAGCACAGTGCATTTTTTTATGGAACGAATATTCTTTGTAACTGTTTTTGATGGCAAAAATGTCATATTCTTCAGTAAAGAATTTAACCTTTAAGCTGAAAAAGGACCATTAAAAGTCAAATAATTTACATTTTTATTTTAACCACAACAAAGAGATTTGTGGTCACAACTTTTCAAAGGTTTTGAGTGACATAAATTACCACTGAAACGCATTTTAATGCTGTTGATTTTGATCCACAATTATTCTTTTAAAGTACCCACTGGCTGAAGAGAATGTGACATTTTTACTTGAATTCCCAAATCCAACGTCCTTTAACACAGCATGTGTTTCGTAGATTTATTCACTTGGTCTGTTTTTTTCTGGTGTAGTCATTTGGATTAGTGAAGTTTTTTGTTGTTTTTACACGCTATATAATTTTTTTTTATTTGGGTTTTATTGAATTGATATTCGTACACTATGGACCAGCTAAACCCTACATCACTCAAATTTCTTCTGTTCCTGAAGGCATCTGTCGCTCCTGATTGACGTCACATATGCGCCATTAACAACACGTGTGTCTGGAAGAGGAAGATTTGTCTGTTGTTCCGTTTTTCTTCCTTGTGGTGATTGATTCGAGCGTTTTACAGGACTTGTGGGTGAATCTGCAGCTCCAGCAGTCAGATGGGGGATGTTAGCGGGGAAGCTGCAGCTTCTGCTGGGCAGAGCAGTGAGAACAAGAGCGGGACTGGAGATGCTGCCTCGGGACACCAGACCCTGTCCAAAAGGCAGATGAAGAAGCTCCTGAAGCAGCAGAAATGGGAAGAGGAGAGGGAGATGCGAAAGTAAGCACTACACTGAAGCTCCGGTTAAAGCTGGACCAAACTTAGCGACCAACTGTCAGCTGGACCTTTTCCTTTATGTATGTAACTCTGAATCTTCTTATTTATTGTTGATGTGCTAGTTTGACATCATGATAAATTAGTCTGGCCAGTTGAATGGTTTAAATGAAGCTCCTGTTAGGTGATAAACATGTATTCTTATCTTAAAGGCCTTGAACATGATTTGAGTTGTGATGAGGCATTTTAAGACTGTTTAACAAAGTGAATATGAATAAATCCTTATAATACTGTTTGCAGGAGTAATAAGGGACTGAGGATGTCCAGTTTGTGGGACATGGGCCCTCCTGGATCTGCAGCCTGTTATGGAAGTTAGAGGCGCAGTGCCACACATTACATGTTACTACATATCAGAAAGCTGTTTTCATTGGGTTTACACAAACACACACACTTGTATTTCTGGCCATATTACGACTCCTTTGACTTCCATCCGTTTTAGTAACCCCAAACATTACCAGTATATTCCTCAACTTAACTAAAACCTAACTCACACTGTACCTCTAACCTTACAAAAAGGGGGTCCACCGCATTAAGCCCAGACCGTGGCCCCTATAAGCCCCACCGGTCCTCAGAACGTTAGTGGGAATACCAGAGAAGGTCCTAAATAGGACAGATAAACAAGCATATGTATATTGCAGCTTAAAGAACAGCTTTCTGGATCATCAAGAACTTAAAACTGGTGGGTTCAGCTGCAACATGGAAGCCTTTAGTACAGACATCCAGATGTCCAGTCAGGAGGCAGCGAGGTCTGTGATATAAATGTTGGGTTAAAGAAAGGTGAGTGTTTTTGTGGTATCAGTCAGGGTGTTTCTGCTCCAGGGGAGTGGGCTTCCTCACACGCTAAAGTTAGTGAAGAGTAAGCACTCTAAATGTTGACTCAAAATGGACGCCTTTTGAACTTATAAAATGTTTAATTTATGTTCCTCACCATATCACTGACATATGTAAACAGCTGGATGAGAAGTCACAAGTTTCAAATGTATATATTGGTCCAGTTACATCGAGCATTCAGCTGTCTGCTACACAGTGATCGTCCTTTCCTTGTATCTGCACCAGACAGAAAAGAAAGGAGAGGAAGCAGCAGCGCAAACAGCAGAGGCAGAACACCCAGCAGGAGAACGGAGGAGATGGTCCGAGTGCCCGGAAACGAGCCCGCAGAGAGGTGACACCCAGCTCTCTGAGGCTGCTGGTGGACTGCAGCTTTGACGATCTTATGCTCATCAAGGTAAGCAGGTTCTGACGTCACCAGAACATGTTTCAGTGGACTCAGCGGTACAGACCTGATTACTTTCACTGTTGCTGTTCTTCAGGACATTCGGAAGCTCCACAAACAGATCCAGCGCTGCTACGCTGAGAATAGACGAGCTTCTCATCCTGTTCAGGTCAGGGATTAATACGTTACGTGTGAGTGTCTGAAATCATGGACAAGTGGAGCATCGTCTTTTTCCCTTCTCCAGTTTTATCTAACGAGCCTGGGAGGACAACTGAAACAGAGCCTGGATGAAAAGGACAAAGGATGGGTGAACTGGAAGGTACCTGCAGCCAGTCATCTATTTTCCTTTTGGAACTCTGCTGACTTTTAAATAAGGGATTTCAGATCTTATCCTAGGAGGCTTAATAGTTAACCCAGCCCTGGTCCTTCAGGCACACTGCCCTGCATGTTTTAGATGTTTCAATGCTTTAGCACTCCTGATTCATATGATTGTAGTTCAGGAAAAGCCTGTTAATCAGCAATCAGTTGAAATCAGGTTTGCTGAGCCAGGGAGCCATCTAAAACATGCAGAGCAGTGTGCCTTGAGGAGGTTAATGAGTCTCCAGCATACACCAATCAGAATCTTCCATCTTATATTCACAGAGACTAAACAATACTTTTGAATGTCCTTCGTAGAGGGTCAGGAGAACAGACACACCTGCTCACACAAGTTCATCAACCTAATGATACTGAGCTGTGAGGAATGTCTGCAATGATAGAAAAATCTCTCCATGGTAGGACACATCAGGGATGTAAGAAAATATCAATATGCCAATATATCGCGATATGTTATCTCACAATCTTGTATTAATATTCAAAAGCAATGTATCGATTTTTATGTTTAGAATTTGAATGGAACCATTATTGAGATGGAACCAAGATTAATAGTATAACTGGTAGTTTTGTGGCTCTTTTCACCTTGGTTCCAGTGGATCAACTAGATCTAGTAATAAACCTGGATGTGTTCAAGTATGAAACAGGTTGGAGTGTTTAGAATGGTGGGACAGTTTTTCTACAGTTAAATACGGTTTTAAAAATCACAATATATTGTCTTACTCATAGTATCACAATATATTGTATCGTCCCCCCTGTATTGTGCACATATCGTATCACCAGATTCTTACCAATACACATCCCTATCCAGAATACACCCAAACGTCTTCAGTCACTCCTCGTTTAGGCTCCTTTGCTGCTTATTTTTAGTCCTGTCTTGGTCCCAGACCTTCTTTAGAGGAACGGGGTTTTCTTTAGGCTGTTCAACATAGACAAACAGGAAGGAGGTGCACATGTTTGGTTTTTTTCTTTAATGTGCACACAATCACAATTTTGCATTCCAACTCAAAAATATATAAATATATAATATAAATGTCCCCTAAAAAGTTGAACCTTGATCAACTTCTGGCATTATTCTGGCTGAATATTTGATCTTTTCTATTGAACAGAACTGGTAGAGCTTATTTAAGCCGGTGGGTATTCTTTCTTTGGTCAGTTGTGAAACAGGTTAAGCAGTCGGATGTGTGTTGTGGATCATTGTCCTGTTGGAACACTCATAAGTTTTACAGCTCCCCCTGCAGTTGGCATGTCAGTGTGATGTCTAGACCGGCTTTTTTTGGAGGAATTCAACAAAATCTTTTTGGGATGATTTCAGAAAAAAAACTATCAAAAGGAACCCAGGAGAGGGAGCCTAATTTTGACAAATAGTAAATCTTGGTTCGAACCTGCCGGTAATTTCAACTTAGTTCTAAAATACTTCATTTATCCCAAAGGGAAATTAAAAGTTGTCGTAACTCAGATAATCCAAGTATCTTCAGAGTCGTTGTGGATGGTGATACTGTACCATACCATACCATTTTTATTTGTATAGCAATTTCAAACACAACAGGGGGTTGCACAAAGTGCTGAACAGTTGCAAAACCATGAATTAAAATAAAAATGAGTTACAATAGAAAAACACAGATGAGCATATCAACACAGTTAAAAGTAGTAGAAGGGGAAATGAAATAACGGCAAGAAAATGTAATCAGAATAAAATGAGATGAGGGTAGAAAGGATCTCCTGTAGCTGTCAATCTTGCAACAAATCTGAAGAAACCTCTGACTGAAGACAATTGGTGTGTGACAGTCTGAGGATCGTCATGACATCCTAACAGCTCAATATTCAGCCAGCAGAGATGATATTCCACAGTAACATGTCCTGGATGACATCATCACATGGTGGGAAACTCTGCTAATCCATCTCACTAGCTTTTGCTGCTTCCCTTTAAATCTCTGTCTTGCTCTGCATCCATGAAGTCTCCTTTTTACCTCCTCTGGGATATGGGGTCATAGTTCAGGAATTTTAGTTTTTGAGATGCTAATCAGTCGCTTCTAGTTGTAAAACAATACCTTGTTGCCATGGTTATGCATAATAGCAATTGTCCGAAATTTGTTGCGCAGCTTCCAAAACCAGAGGAAACTATTGTCCAAACATCAATCACCCAGCCCAAAACTTATGAACAAAAGTCAATAAAAAGAATAAAATGAGAGCGTAAAAGAGCTGCTCCAACATGCTGCCACCATCAGGGGCGGGATTAAAAACACACAGTATAGCATCAGAATATGTAATCAAAGAATAATAGAAAAGTAAAACTAAATCAAAAAACCAGAAATGTACTATAGATTAAATTGTATTATACTTCTATATTGGGTCTGAAATCAGCTAATGGTTTGGTGTTCATCAGAATGTGCTGATAAACAAGAACTAATTTTTCCTTTTCTGGGAATGTTGCCATGGTAACTGAAGTTTGTGTTTATGATCTCGCCTCCATTCACTCTTCTACCCTTCCTGAAGTGGTGAGCTAACTGGCTTATTGTTGTGTGGATACACTGGGACCAGCGTTGGGTTCCAGGGTGTAGCATGGGTTCAAAAATGTGGGATGAATCAGACGTCTGAGACGCCTCAAGGTTTTTCCAGGTCTTTTCCCCTGGAACATAGAGCAGCTGACCCCTCCCCCACTAGTTGCTGTGGGCCTTCCGGTAGCTGTGTTTTTTTTGGACTAAATCAGAATAATTATCTAAGCTTTTCCCTTCATTATGCAATATATAAATGAGCTTTTTGGTAACAAAAAGGTTCCTAACCAGAAGGGCGCCACCACTCACCAATCAGCCAGACAAGCAGCCTGCTCTTGGCTCTTCCTCTGTTTGTGCTTCATGTATCTCATACCTGGCTGTGGAAGCCCTTCTCTATAACATAGACTTACAGCCATCTTGTTTTGGGGTGTGTGTAACTATGCAGTCTTGTGTGTGTGTTTGCTCCCATTGTGTTCAGGACATCACCATTAAAGCGGAACACTACAGCAAAGTTGTGGCCAAGGATGAGCTCGTGTACCTGACCTCGGACTCTCCCAATGTGCTGGAGGAGCTGGACCAAAATAAGGCCTATGTGATCGGAGGCCTGGTGGACCACAACCACCATAAGGTGTGCCCTGCTTCACAGCTGCTGCCAGATATAGGTATCAGTCATCACTCCTGGACTTAATTATGTTGCAGGGCATTACTTATGAGCGGGCAAAGGAGCTGGGGATCGACCATGCACAGCTTCCTTTGAGCAGTTTTGTTAAAATGAACAGTCGAAAGGTTCTGGCAGTCAACCATGGTAAGTAGTGACATCCGTTGATGGGAAAACAATCCTTGTTTTTAAGATTTAGGGATGAGAGCCATGGGAGAATGTTTCTTTTTGTTTCTGCTGAACCATTTTTCACTTGATTTGGTCATATCTTTGGATCATTATCCTGCTGAAACAGATATTTCTTAGTATGGGTGTGTTCCTTACTGACTACATTTCCTTTAATGAAAGGTTGGTTTGTTTAGAATTTTGGGGTGTGATGATGCTACTGATGAATTATTTTTTAATTTAATTTTTTCACATCTTTTCAAGGGGAGCAGGTATATCTAATATAATGAAAAACCTCATTTTTCAAAACTCCTTTTATTATTTAGATTCGTTACACATGGAGGGAAATGTTTCAAGCCTTTATTTCTTGTCATTTTGATGATTTTGGTTTGCAGATAATTAAAAGCTAAAATTCAGTGTCTCAGAAAAAACTAGAATATCATTTAAGATCAATACAATCAGGCTTCTGAAAAGTAGGTTTATGCACTCAGTACTGGGTCTGGGCTCCTTCTGCATGAATTACTACATTGATGCAGTGTAGGATGGAGATCAGCCTGTGGTTCTGTTGAGGTTCAGGAAGCCCAGGTTGCATTGATGGAACCTTCAGGTCATCTGGTGTGTTGGTTCTGGTGTCTCTCTTTCCTCTTGACAATAATCCATAGATTATGGGGTTTAAGGTCAGGCCAGTTTGCTGACCAGTCAAGCACAGTAACAGCATGGCCACTGAAGCAGTTTTTGGTACCTTTGGCAGTGCGACCAGCACCAAGTCCTGAAAAAAAGAGGAATTTGAAGTGCAAATAGAAATACTACAGTAACACTCCTGCATAATGCTGCACAATGGATGCAGGCGCTCATTGAAGATCAGCCAGTGTCAGGATGGTGGGAGCTGATGTAGATTCTCTAAAGCAGTGCTATCAGATCTATGAGCTGAACTGGGTCTGATGTTAGATCTACTGACCTGCTGGAGCAGGACATCACCCCCGGAGCACATTCTGGCTGTGGCACACCTCTCTTTGCCTGCACCTTCTTTTTTATGTAAGGCACACTGCTGCATCAACCATCAACACTGTGTCACTTGCAGCTCTTCTTTTATTTGTGACCCCCAAATAATACTTTGCACGGATAATACTTTTTAAAAGTAGACTTAAAACGCACCTTTACTGTCAGGCTTTATTTCAATTCAGTTTCAATTCAGTTTATTTCTATAGCGCCGATTCACAATAGATGTCATCTCAAGGCACTTTACAAGAAAGTGATTACAATACAATCATACAAACATTCCAATTAGTTTAACGTTTCAGTTAGGTTCCTATTTAAGGAATACCAGCAGATTGCATCGAGTCATTGACTTGAGGTTGATGCAGACTTTCCAACCACATCAATCCCTCATACTGAGCAAGCATGTAGCGACGGTGGGGAGGAAAAAGTCCCCTTTAACAGGAAGAAACCTCCAACAGAACCAGGCTCAGTAGGAGCGGCCATCTGCCACGACCGTCTGGGGGTTTGAGAAGACAGAGCAGAAACACAGAAGGAACAGAAGATCTGATATAAGAGAACTTTCTATGTTAAAGAAAGTAAAAAGTTGATAACAGGACACAGTGGATGTTCAGTTACTGGGAGGATCATCCCAGTCGACGCCCCCCGTCCAACAGGGCATTGCAGCCAAGCAGGATACCAGACCAGGTATATCTTCTATGGAGAGAAAAACACAGAGAAAAAGGTAACGGCAAATAATTCAACTGGAGAGTAGTAGGAGAGAAAAGTAGCAAGATGACAAAGTTAGGGGAAGGAAGGTTATTTTTCCAGCTTAATGTTCCTGATAAAGATGTGTCAGGTCACCAGAGAGACAGACGCCAGGGCAGGAAGATATCTACGAACAGTCTGATCTGGGAGGTCCTGGTTCATGCTTTACAATCAGACTGGCATGAACCAGTTCTCCAGGAGCTGGACATGAAGATTGGAGAAGACGTACTGCAGAGATAAACAGTGATAGCTGGATACTATTTAAACTGTTACTCAGAAAGGTTGGGTAGGGCGATGTAAGAGTAATCTCTGTCCCCTACATGTTCTGACCAGACATGTTTGTATTAAATATTTGAAACACCTTCTTGGACTCAGTCTTCTTTTATTTTGGAACCCTGAAGTATTTTCAGACATTTCAGTACTTTCTATATTAAAGAAAGTAAAAAGTTGGTAACATGAGAGGGAGGACGTTCAGTTTCTGGGAGCATCATCCCAGTCGATGCCCCCCGTCCAACAGGGCATTGTAGCCAAGCAGGATACCAGACCAGGTGGAGATTCTATGGAGAGAAAAACACTGAGAGAAAACAAAGTTAACAGTTGAAATACCAGCAAATAATACAACTGGAGAGTAGTAGGAGAGAAAAGCAGCAGAGTGGAGAAAAGTAGTCAGTCTGTCCTCCAGCAGTCTAAGCCTATAGCAGCATAACTACAGAGATAGCTCAGGATGACCTTAGCCACTCTAACTATAAGCTTTATCAAAAAGGAAAGTTTTAAGCCTGGCCTTAAAAGTAAACAGAGTGTCTGCCTCACGGACTAAAGCTGGGAGCTGGTTCCACAGGAGAGGAGCCTGATAACTAAAAGATCTGCCTCCCATTCTACTTTTAGAAATCCTAGGATATCTTTTATATATCTATGATTGCTGAAAACTATTACGTTCTGCTGTAATGTCATTTGATTCGTTTTAATTAGCTTTTTTTCCAATTTTGTTGCTACAAGAAATAATCATATAATTCTAACTTTGTTTATTAGGGATGTGTATTGGCAAGAATCTGGTGATACGATATGTATCACAATACAGGGGGGACGACGCGATATCTTGTGATATGAGCAAGACTATATATTGTGATTTTTAAAACCGTATTTAACTGTAGAAAAACTGTCCCATCATTCTTTTTTTCCGTTTTATATTCGCCAATACGTTTATGTTATGTCAGGGAATATCCAAAATCGCTCATTTGTGTGATGACACACAAATGAGACCCTCCCGTGAGGTACTGACTTCTCACCTGGCCGCACAGGTAGTGACTTTTTTTTAAGTAAAGCAACCGCAAAGCAGCACGTTTCTTTTATTTTGAAAATTTCCGATGCCGAGCCATATATTTCCTGTCTCACCTATCCAAAATGTAGAAATGTACGTGTTTCAGAGGTGTACTGCGTAGAAAATAGGACTGCCGCGTATATTTAGAAGAGTGCTGCGACATGTCGCTCCTCAGACGCGGCAGACTCGTGCTGCTTTCCCCTCTGGTGGAAAGGGCTCTATTGACTACAGCGGTGGCTATCAGCTGCGTATGACGTGCTGCTCCTGTAACGTGCTGCTTACGCGTCCGGTGGAAAGGAGGGGTAAGACCACGTCCACACGAAGCCAGTGCGTTCCTTATCCGATAATTTTGTTTCCTCGTTCTAAAAAAGAATTCCGTAAACACGGCGTCCTCTCAAGAAATATCTGCCAACACACGAAACCCACTGAAAACACTGTAGTATATATGCCAGACCAGTATGGGGCGCTGTCATACTGCCACAGAGATACACTATACATGGAGAAGACTTTGAGCATGCACATGACCTTGCGCACTGTATACGAACCAAAAAGAAGACGAAGAACGTTTGCCGGACTTGGCGTATGGTGTTCTCCATTATCGCTTGTTGCTCACCACAGTTGCATAGAAGTTGTTTCAGTTACGTGTGACGCCGCCGAAAAGTGATGTGATGACATCGTTTCACAAAATATATGGATTGGCTGTACACACGAAACTGTAAGGGTGTCGTTTTCAGATTTATCCACTTTGGGACCCGGTTTAAAAAAATAGCGGTTTCTGTCTCCCAAAACGCCGGATCCGTGTGGACCAAACGCTAATAGCCTACGATAAAAAATGTGTACGTATACAGCGAAACGCGTCTCCGTGTGGACGGCAATGAAAATCGATGCATTGCTTTTGAATACTGATAAATATTGTGGCATAAAATATCGCAATATATTGTTGTATCGATATTTTCTTACATCCCTAATATTTATTGTGTTTATTTGTTTTATCGCTTGTGCTGCTGCTTTTATTTTTTATTTTAATCTTTTTACTCTTGTTACACATTTTCTTATTGCTAACTATATTTTTTGTCTTTTATTGTGAAGCACTTTGGTCGCCTTTTGGCTGAGTACAGCTCTGTATAAACATTGATTGAAATTAAAACGGTTTTCATGCCTCTACATCACCCATAAACACCTGTTTCATTCTCAGTGAAATTACACTTTCTCGACCTCTCGGTTACCATGGTTACCAATGTAACGCCCCATATCAGCCGTCTTAAGTCTTTGCAGAATATTCACTTGGCACTTTGCATTGACCCCAGAAAGTGGATATGTAGAAGGCAGGATATGATCTAAAATCACCTGAGTACATTTCTACCACCAGCTGATTTAGAAAGCAGGAATTGTGTGAAGCTGTGCGTACTCCAAGTTTGATAGATCTCACACTTACTAGGCATAAGTAAACATTTTTTTTGGTTGAGCTTAAGTATGGTTTTAGTCAGGATTCTGGGCAAAGTTTTAGAAATGAGACCCCAGGTCTTTTTCTCTTTTAGCCCAAGTAAAATGCTTGTTACCCATGTGTAGGATTCACCTGAGCATGGTTACCACTTCACTTTTTAAGAATGTGCTTGGATCTCAGTGTTTGTCTCTCCATAGCAGGACGACCACTTTGAGGGCTGAGGCTTCTGAGTGTGGGGTAGGGTTGTCACGGTGTGAAAATTTAACCTCACGGTTATTGTGAGCAAAATTATCATGGTTTTTGGTATTATTTGGTATTATTGCAGTATTTTTTTTAAGGGAGCTGAATATGTTCAGAAAGCATTGATAGTCCTACACATACACTTTTTCAAAACTATTTCAGTAACAGTGTTTATTATATTTAAAATAATACAGACAAAGCCTTATCAAAAGTGCAACTTTTAACATCCAAGGAACAAGGGTTGAGCATGCAACTAGATAAACCCTCTATATCAGGAAAATATTGTCCTCAGTTATGTCCTTCCAGTGAGCTTTGCAGACTTTAGAAAATGTCATCAGGCAGTAATCATTGTTAAAGTCATTATAATGCGGCGAGAGTCAATCTATACTCAGCAAAAAAAGAAACGTCCTCTGACCTTCAACTGTTTTTACTTTCAATAAACTTAATGTGTGTAAATATTTGTATGAACACTAAAAGAGTCAACACCATAAGACATAAACTAAAAATGTTTCACAGACATGTGACTAACAGAAATAGAATAATGTGTCCTTGAATGAAGGGAGGCTCAAAATCAAAAGTACCAGTCAGTATCTGGTGTGGCCACCAGCTACTTGAAGTACTGCAGAGCATCTCCTCCTCATGGACTGGACCAGATTTGTCAGTTCTTGCTGTGAGATGTTACCCCACTCTTCCACCAAGGCACTTGCAAGTTCCTGAACATTTCTGGGGGGAATGGCTCTAGCCCTCACCCTGCGATCCAACAGGTCCCAGACGTGCTCAATGGGATTGAGATCCGGGCTCTTCGCTGGCCATGGCAGAACACTGACATTCCTGTCATGCAGAAACTCACGCACAGAACGAGCAGTATGGCTGGTGGCATTGTCCTGCTGGAGGATCATGTCCGGATGAGCATGCATAAAGGGTACCACATGAGGGAGGAGGATGTCTTCCCTGTACCGCAAGGCATTGAGATTGCTTGCAATGACAACAAGCCCAGTCCGATGGTGATGTGATATACCGCCCCAGACCATGACGGACCCCCCACTTCCAAATCGATCCCGCTCCAGGGTACAGGCCTTGGTGTAACGCTCATTCCTTCGACGATAAACACAAATCCGTCCATCACCCCTGGTGAGACAAAACTGTGACTCATCAGTGAAGAGCACATTTTGCCACTCCTGCCTGGTCCAGCGAAGGTGGGTTTGTGCCCATAGGCGGTGTTGTTGCTGGTGATGTTTGGTAAGGACCTGCCTTACAACAGGCCTACAAGCCCTCAGTCCAGCCTCTCTCAGCCTATTGCGGACAGTCTGAGCACTGATGGAGGGATTGTGTGTTCCTGGTGTGACTCGGGCAGTTGTTGTGGCCATCCTGTACCTGTCACACAGGTGTGATATTTGGATGTACCGATCCTGTGCAGGTGTTGTTACACGTGGTCTTCCACTGCGAGGATGATCAGCTGTCCTTCCTGTCTCCCTGTAGCGCTGTCTTTGGCGTCTCACAGTGCGGACATTAGCCACATCAGCAGTTCTCATGCCTCCCCGCAGCATGCCTAACGCACGTTCACGCAGATGAGCAGGGACCCTGGGCATCTTTCTTTGGGTGTTGTTCACAGTCGGTAGACAAGTCTCTTTAGTGTCCTGCGTTTTTAGAACTGTGACCTTAAATGCCTACTTTCTGTAAGTTGTTAAGGTCTTAACGATCATTCCACAGGTGCATGTTAATAGATTATGGTTAATTGAACATGCATGGAAAACATTGTTTAAACCCTTTACAATGAAGATCTGTAAAGTTATTTGGATTTTTACAGCATAATTGTTGAAATACACAATCCTGAAAAAGGTACGTTTCTTTTTTTGCTGAGTTTATATGCATTGGCGACCAACTCTTATCAGCCCCCTGGTAGCCCCATAATGCATAGCGTAATTTCAATATGGATGTATCTTTGGCACTGCTAATATGCTGGCAGTGGGCGCTGCGGCTGAACTATAGGGCGACTCGTTGCATTCTCCCTCAACCCAAAGTCCTAACATCATGCATTTCAGCTAAAACGCTAATGTTAACTTACCTTGCATTGACTATAGAGATGTGGGTGATGGTCACGCAGATGTGTCATGAGGTTCTGTTGCTGCCTTTCGCAGACACTTTTTTTCCTGCACGTTCTGCAAACAGGATAGCAGTCCTCTATCAACTGGTCCTTGGTATTCTTCAAATACCCAAAAAATACCCATGCTTCCGACTTTGTCTTCTTTGAGGGCGGATATATGTCCTGAGCGCTGCTGTCTCCTCCTTCGGCCATCATTTCAGCTTCGAGAAAATTTTGGTTGTAAACTACGAAGTGCGCATGTGCGGCAACATAAGCAGATGAGACGGTGGCTGGTAAGGCTCACCGTGCCTACACCGCGGACGCGGTAATCCACAGAGATAATTATTTATTTTTTTAAACAAGACTAAATATTACTGTCAACATTTTTACCGGGGTTTACCGCTACACCGGTAACCGTGACATCCCTAGTGTGTGGCGCCCGTCTTAACCACTACACCACGTGACTCCCCTACTTTTTACTTTCTTTAACAAAGAGAGTACTCCTACACACCGTCACCATACTACAATTTCAAACTTCATATCGATACTATGAAAAACACTTGATACCATTTTTGATTTTGCTGCAACATTTTTTTCAAGGCAAAGGGTTCTTTCTAGCTAAGATTAAAAAGTAAGATCACTACATGTTTTAATAGTCATAATGTATTATGACAATATTTTAACCTCCTTATTGAGTGCAAAATCAATAAGTGGGGGACAAAAAGAATGAGCCCACCCACGTATCGTTCCATTTTTTTAAACTGGCTGTGTGCTGCAAACTGTGCTGCAGTTCGGGGCCCGAATTTCCCGCGCAGTATTGTGACGTCAATTGATACGGCTTGCGCGTTCTGGACAGCTTTAAAAGAGGAAGAAAAATGGTCGCAGACCTCCATTGATTCAATTATGAGAATGGATTCTTCTCTTCTGCAGCTGGGAAACGACCAAGGACGACTCACAGCCCACTAAAAAGTGGCACTAAGAAAAAGAAGTGTCACTGTGAAGAGGTGTGTTTTTTTGTGAAGCGTTTGTGCGCGCTCCCGTACGGCTGGCTGCAGTTACTTGCAGCGCCGGCCGGTCGCGTCGCTCGTGAGCTTCGTTTCTTCATTCAGCCCCATGCTCCTTTAAGAATTTATTTTTAACTTGGATGAGAAGGAAGCTGTTGTTCAAAACATCCGGCATTTATTAATTGTAAGAATGAAATGGTATGTTATATCCGTTTGCTTTGCATACATACATACCTGTTGTATCTGATTCAGGGGTCGTTGTTGCTGCAGCACTCAGGCGGTCAAACACCGTGCATCTTTCGGTTTGTAGTTGGTGTATTTTGGCAAGGTGTTTGGTCAAATTACTTGTGTTCCTGCCTTTGCAAGCAAAGCTTTTATTACATATGTGACATTGTCGGCATCTATTTTCGTAAAATGAAGCCAAATTTTGGATCTTTTCGTTCGCTCTGCCATTGTATCTGTAAGGCAACCACACATGTGAGCGCGCAGCAGTCGCCACTCCGTCCCCACAGCGTGTGTGCTTGTTAAGGAGGAGTGGGCTGCAATACAGTGTTTGGCTTGTGTTTATATCTCCCGCAAAACATGAATACGACCTTAATTTTACCGTTAAGAGGACTGATAAGGCTGAAGCTTATCGGTCCGGGTGGACCGTCAGACTCAGCCCCGGGGCCAATTTAATACCGGGTTTCGGTACCCATCCCTATCCCAGAGGGAAATTAACTTAATTTATGATTACTTATGAATTGAATTGAAGATCTTTTAGTTATCAGGCTCCTCTCCTGTGGAACCAGCTCCCAGCTTTAGTCCGTGAGGCAGACACTCTGTTTACTTTTAAGGCCAGGCTTAAAACTTTCCTTTTTGATCAAGCTTATAGTTAGAGTGGCTTAGGTCATCCTGAGCTATCTCTGTAGTTATGCTGCTATACGCTTAGACTGCTGGAGGACAGACTGACTACTTTTCTCCCCTCTGCTGCTTTTCTCTCCTACTACTCTCCAGTTGTATTATTTGCTGGTATTTCAACTGTTAACTTTGTTTTTCTCTCCATAGAATCTCCACCTGGTCTGGTATCCTGCTTGGCTACAATGCCCTGTTGGACGGGGGGCATCGACTGGGATGATGCTCCCAGAAACTGAACGTCCTCCCTCTCATGTTACCAACTTTTTACTTTCTTTAATATAGAAAGTACTGAAATGTCTGAAAATACTTCAGGGTTCCAAAATAAAAGAAGACTGAGTCCAAGAAGGTGTTTCAAATATTTAATACAAACATGTCTGGTCAGAACATGTAGGGGACAGAGATTACTCTTACATCGCCCTACCCAACCTTTCTGAGTAACAGTTTAAATAGTATCCAGCTATCACTGTTTATCTCTGCAGTACGTCTTCTCCAATCTTCATGTCCAGCTCCTGGAGAACTGGTTCATGCCAGTCTGATTGTAAAGCATGAACCAGGACCTCCCAGATCAGACTGTTCATAGATATCTTCCTGCCCTGGCGTCTGTCTCTCTGGTGACCTGACACATCTTTATCAGGAACATTAAGCTGGAAAAATAACCTTCCTTCCCCTAACTTTGTCATCTTGCCCTAGATACATTCACTAGACAGAGAATATGTACTTAAATCCTGATTACATTGGAATATGCCCACAACAGTTCTCTTACATCAGATCTTCTGTGTTTCTGCTCTGTCTTCTCAAACCCCCAGACGGTCGTGGCAGATGGCCGCTCCTACTGAGCCTGGTTCTGTTGGAGGTTTCTTCCTGTTAAAGGGGAGTTTTTCCTCTCCACCGTCGCTACATGCTTGCTCAGTATGAGGGATTGCTGAAGGATTGCTGTGGTTGGAAAGTCTGCATCAATGGGGCCCAACCTCACACCAATGACTGACGCAATCTGCTGGGATTCCTTAAATAGGAAACTTTTTAACTGATTGGAATGTTTGTATAAATGTATTGAAATGACTTCTTGTTAAGAGCCTTGAGATGACATCTGTTGTGAATCAGCGCTATATAAATAAACTGAATTGAATTGAATATGAGCTGCTCATTGGAAGTTTTCCTTCAGTATTTCAGTTCACTGAACATTCTCATTTCTCCAGTTTTTGAGATCATCCTGGCTTATCTTGAGAAGAGCAGCTGGCAGGAGGCTTTCTTCACCGTCCTCCCACAGAGAAAAGGAGCCGTAGCCGTCAGCCAGGACAGAACAAACCCTCAGGAGAACGACAACGAGGATCAAGATGAAGCTTCCACTTCTGATTCGGACCTGGACGCAGCAGACCAAACAGAAATCAGACACTAAAACATTGGAGAAATGGCCACATCCCAGCATTGTTTCAACATCAGAGGAAATGAAAATATAAACTTTTTTTTAAATTTATTTTTAAACGTTTTGTTTTGCTGAATATTTATTGCGATTCATTTACTTTGCCTCAGCTTTTTGTATTAATGTCTCTGATTTCTAGGATATAATTTCCTTTGATATTTTTTCGATTTGGCCCTAAGAGCAGAAATGCCTGACCTATGCCAAGTTGACTCATTAAGAAATGAAATATTTGTAAAAGCAAAACACATTAGTGTTTGTTGCCTTTTTGTTGATCTGTTTTGGTAAAAAAGAGATTCAGACCTAACTGGACTGTATTGTAATTACATTTATGTTCTGGCTTTTCTGAAGCTCATTGGTCACTTCAGTACAGGTCCTGTTCACTCATTTCCACACAGAATCAGAGCAGATTTAAGTCTTTTATTCTGACTACTATTACTAACGCAGAACCTCACAAAGTATCATGTACAGTGGTGTGAAAAAGTATGCGCCCTTTTCCTGATTACTGATTTTTTTTATTTTAGTAGAATATCATGCAAAGGTTCATTTATTTCAACTTAAAAGGTGAAACTAATGTATGATACTGGGGAAGCTGTAGTTCAATGGTCAGCCTTCAACCCAGAAATCATGGGTTCAAGTCCTGCGTGTCCTTGGGCAAGACACTTCACCCACTGGTGTTGACCAGAGGGGCCAATGGTGCAAGATGGCAGCTGTGGTTACAATCATAGCTGGCTTCTACCAGTGAGTGAATGAATAATGGAGTTGTAAAGTGCTTTGAGGGTCTCAAAAAGCACTATATAAATGCAAGCTGTTATTATACTCATTTAATGCAAAGTTAGATAATTCAAGCCTTTATTTGTTATAATTTTGATGATTTTGGCTTACAGTTTATGAAAACCCCAAATTCAAAATCTCAGAAAATTAGAATATATGAAATCAATAAAACACTGATTTCAAATAGAATTGTGGGACCTCTGAAGAGTATAATCATAATATGTACTCAGTACGTATGTATGATTTGGGCCCATTTTGCATCAATGACTGCTTCAATGTGGTGTGGCATGGATGTTATCAGCTTGTGGCACTGCTGAGGTGTTAAGGAAGACCAGGATGCTTCAATAGCGGCCTTCAGCTTTTCTGCATTCTTCTGTCTCATGTCTCATCTTTCTCTTGGTAATGCTCCATAGATTCTCTATGGGGGTCAAAGTTCAGACCAGTTTGCTGTCCAATCAATCACATTAATCCCACTGTCATTGAACCAGGTTCTGGTACTTTTGGCAGTGTGGGCAGGTACCAAGTCCTGCTAGAAAATGAAGTCAGCATCTCCATAAAGCTTGTCTGCAGAAGGAAGCATGAAGTGCTCCAAAATGTCCTGGTAGATGGCTGTGTTGACTCTGAACTTAATAAAGCTCAGTGCACCAACACCAGCAGATGACATGGCTCCCCAAATCAACACAGACTGTGGAACCTTCACACTGGACTTCAATCATCTTGGATTGTGGGCCGCTCCATTCTTCCTCCAGACTCTGGGATCTTGGTTTCCAAATGAGATGCTAAATTTGCCCAGGTGAGACGTTTCTGATGTTTGTTGTTTAGGAGCAGCTTGACAAGAGGAATAGGACATTTGAAGCCCATGTCCAGGAGCTGTCTGTGTGTGGAGGCTCTTGATGCACTAGATGCCTCAGTCCTCTCCTTGTGAAGGTCCCCAACACTTTTCTATGGCCTTTTCCTGACAATCCTCTCCAGGCTGCACTCATCCCTACTGCTTGTGCACCCTTCCACACTTTTTCCTTCCACATAACTTCCTATTAAAAAGGTGAAACTAATATATGATGTAGACTCATTACATGCAAAGTGAGATATTCCAAGGCTTTATTTGTTATTTTGATGATTATGGCTTACAGCTTATGAAACCCCAAATTCAAAATCTCAGAAAATTAATTAATTAATCCAAAACACCTCCAAAGGGTTCCTGAGCCTTTAAATGGCCTCAATCAGGTTCAGTAGGAATCTCCATCATGTGGAAGACTGCTGACCTGACAGTTATAAAGAAAATCATTTTTGAGCCCCTCCATAAGGAAAGAAAGCCTGAAAAGGTCACTGCAAAAGAAGTTGGACAAAGTCCTGAATCAAATCACATTAAAACCGCAGTCCGGGGTATTTGAGGGAGAGATTTTTTGAATGAGCCCAAGAAAGGAGTGACGACTCATTCAAGAAGTCACAAAAGATCTCGCAACAACATCCAAAGAACTTCAGGCCTCACTTGCCTCAGTTAAGGTCAGAGGTCTTGACTCTGCCATAAGAAAGAGACTGAGCTGAAATGGCCAGCATGGCAATACCAAGACTAAAACACTGTTGAGCAAAAACAAAATTATGGCTCATCTAAATTATCCAGAAAACATCTTAATAATCCCCAAGACCTCTGGGAAAATCCTCTGTGGACTGACGAGACAAAGGTTGAACTTTTTCTAAGGTTTGTGTCCCATTAAATCTGGAGTAAAAATAACACTGCATTTTAGAAAAACAAAATACCAACAGTAAAACATGGTGGTGGTAGTATGATGATCTGGGGCTTTTCTGCTGCTTTAGGACCTGGAAAACTTGCTGTGATAAATGGAACCATGAATTCTGTCGTCAACCAAAACATCCTGAAGAAGAACGTTGGACATCTGTTGGTGACCTCAAGCTGAAACCAACCTGGATTCTGCAGCAGGACAACGATCCAAAACACACCAGCAAGTCCACCTCTGATTGGCTGATGAAGAATTGAATATAGACTTTGGAGTGGCCTAGTCAAAGTCCTGACCGGAATCCTATTGAGATGGCCCAACCAGGTATTAGATTTAAGGGGCAAACACTGTCACACAGGGAGGTTTGGATTTTGTTTGATAAAAACTTTCATTTAAAAACTGCATTTTGTGTTTCCTAGAAACTCAATAGTTAGGTAAATATTAGACAATATTTTAAACCTAGTAGAAACAGTTTGAATGTACAAAGTTAATGCCATATTCGAAAGTTGATAGTACATTCATAAAATTAATAAAAAATTAAAATTCATTTTCATCTTAAAAGGTCTATTTAGACACCATGTACACTGTTAATGTACTGATATGTTCCAGTTGTCACAGTTATTGAAAGTGGAAGTTTTGGCTCCTTTGTCTATTTTTCATGCGTTTTCTTAGCCATGATTTAAGATTGTAAACGGTTCATAAAAAGGTTTGGCATTGTTCAGCAACTCTTAATGCTTTATTCATATCTTGATCCCTGCCAGTTTGCATACCAGAAAGGACGGGGGGCAGAAGATGTTGTCTTTAAACTGGACTATATTTATTCACACCTGGACTCCAGTGGGCATGTGTGTAAAAGTTTGATATTATGAGTTTAGTTCAGCTTTTAATACTATTCAACCACATATCATGGTTGAAAAGCTCATAAACATGAAGGTGCCAGAGGTTTTTAGTTTATTTATATTACATTTTTAAGAGAACAGAACCCATTTTGTCAAGATGAACTCCAGCATAAAGTCAGGTAAAATACAGTTCACACTTCTATCACCATTCTTATTTACTATTTACACTGCAGTCTTGTTGCAAAGTAGTGAAATTTGCAGATGACACCGCTCTATTAGGTCTACTTGAACAGGACAATGATGGCCAATATAGAAAAGAGATAAAAGCCTTTGTTGAGTATTGCGACAGTCACTTTCTGGAGCTCAATGTCAAGAAAAGGAAAGAATTAGTGATTGACTTTAGAAGAAATAAGAGACAAACTGAGGCAACTGTAGAAAGAATGAGCACATACAAATACCTGGGTGTTGTTTTTAATGACAAGCTGACATGGTCTGATCATATTTAATCACTGCTGGACAAATTGAGTCCACGCCTGTACTGTATGAGGAAGTTGCAGTCTTTTAATGTTAATTCTGATGTAATGAATATGTTTGCTATGTCTGTTATATATGTGTGTGGAGCTACTGTGTTGTGGGATGGGGTGGGAATGCAGGGGTTACTGAGAAGAAAAGGATCGATAAACTGAATAAAAGGGTAAGAAAAATGGCTGGGCGGAGAATTACAATTGATAGAGTATACTATGACCGCCTGGAGAAAATGGCTACTAAGATTATGCAGGACTCTTGTCACCTCCTCCATGCTTGTTTGGACAGCAAGGTCATGAAGCGCAGTGGGAGGTTAAGACCACAAGCGACACGTACCAAGCGCTATGCTCTCTCTTTTATACCACAAGCGGTCAGGCAGCACAATGAGCATTTTAAACGTACATTTGTAGAGCTTATCTAGTTGTATGAGTATGTATTTATAGGTTAACTTACTACGTTGTAGTGTTAATTTCTATGTTGGCCATGATAGTGGGAATTAGCAATGTAATTTCCATTTTTTATGGATGAAATAAGTTTGATTGATTGATTATAGATACAAAAAGACAGATTGTATTCTATTGTTAATTACTGATGGCATTGTTTCCTTCAAGGCTGTGCTATCTGCAGTGCTGGCATCCTGATAGAGAACCCCACCATGAGAAGACAGCTGACCTGGGGCCTGTACCATGAAGCCGGATTAGGTGGCTAGCCAGCTATGTTTCAGCTTAGTTTCCACCAACCCTGGGTTTTGGGTACCATGAAAGTGGCTCGGCTTTGATCAGTGTTCGTTGCCATGGTATTTTACGCTGCACGGCTAACCTGCTCCGGGGCAGGTTATGTTCTGGATTCGAGATCTCAGACTGAAGTTTGACCAATCAGCTGTGAGCAAAGAAACATATATGTGACGTAACTAATTCCCAGCGTCTGTTCTCTGTTGCAATGGCTTCACCTTTTCCCCCTAATCCTGTGGACATCTCCGCGCAAATTGTTAGACGAGCACTTCGTAGAGAACGAGTTTTTAGGGACAGACAAAATCCATTGGACTTTCCTGATGCGTACTTGTATGAAAGATACAGATTTTCCGCGGAAGGAATGTCTTATCTCTGTGAGCTTCTTGAGCCGCACATAACAAATGTGACTCGTCGAAGCCACGCCCTGACTGTACAGCACATGGTATGTATTGCGTTGCGTTTTTTTTGCAAGTGGTACATACTTGTATGCGGTCGGGGATGCAGAGAATCTAGGGAACAACACAAAAAACGCTCTGCAGGGGTACATCAATAGCTTCATTGTGTTCCCTGGACATTTATCGACCATGTCCATAAAAGAGGGCTTTTATAAAAGTGCCGGTAAGATATCTTGATAGGGTGACATCACATGAACAAATTCAACATTTCAGACTTCTTCAAAAAAGCATATTTCACACTTAGAAATCTATTATACAGTAATCTGCAGCAGCTACCTGTTAAGAATGATTTTAAATATATGTTGTTTATTCCTATGATAGGATTCCCTAGAGTCACAGGAGCAATAGACTGCACACATGTTGCAATCTCCACAGCTTTTGGAGAACATGAGGCAGATTATGTGAATTGAAAGTCCTTTCACAGCCTTAATGTTCAGGTAGGGTTGCTATATAGCCTTTGTGAAGTTTTCTTTGCATTGAGATCAATCTTTAAATAAATAGTAACTAACAGGACAATAATTTAATGTACATTTCTTCTGCAGATGACTTGTGATCATGAATGCATGATCACAAGTTTGGATGCCAAATGGCCTGGCTCAGTGCATGACTCACGAATTTTCCAAGAGTCTATTTTGTGTCAGCGCTTTGAGGAAGGCAAGTTCAATTTGGTACAGTACACTTTAAATTTTTTATTTTAGTGGCAGAACTTACTCAATTTCCCCTTTTCTGTTCTATGACAGGGCGTTTTGATGGCCTGTTGGTAGGAGATCGAGGTTATGCATGCCAGAGGTTTTTGCTAACCCCCTATCCTGACCCTCAGACAGGGCCACAAAACCGCTTCAATGTGGCCCTCAGTAAAACCAGGGTCAAGATCGAGATGACCTTTGGCATCCTAAAGGCACGTTTCAACTGCCTTAGGCACTTAAGAGTGTCACCAGAGCGGGCATCACAGATAGTCGCTGCATGTGCCATTCTGCATAATATAGCCACTATCAGAAAGGAGCGATTACCACCTCAAGACCAGCTTCTCCCTGATGAAATTGACCCCATCACACTTGACCACCCAGCTGGCACAGCTGTCAGAGAAGCAATCACCACACAATATTTTACTTAATAAAAGCACAGTGACACTGCAGATATGTCTCACACGGTTTTAATGGTCATCATGTGGTTAAGGGGAAAGAAAGAGAGCAAGAAAAATTACATTAATAAACATTCATAATGTTCATACTAAAGGGTTACTTGGTTAAAAAAAAAAAGGTTCACATACTGAGATCTGTTTTTCCAGCTGTTTGATCTCCAATTTAATTTTCTTAATTTGGAGCCTCTTCAGCTCACAGTCCAGCTCCTTCAGTGTGCAGTCTAGTGCGAGGCTCCTTTTGTACAGGGCCCTGACTGAGTCTGTTTCCACCTGAAACAATTCCACCACAAACAATCACTACACGTTTTCTGGAGGTTGATCAAATCACAAAAAGTGGCATGACTTTCTACAAACACAGGACTGACTGTAAATCATGTCAAGGGTTTAAAGCATTACCTTGTTCACATTCCTTCTGTAGCCCATTGAGGTAGAGGCCTCAGTTTCTGGGGCAGGTTGTGAAAAATCCTACAAAAGAGATGTGTAAGGGCCAGTCACTTAATTATGACATTCAAATGTGTGCCATAATAAAAAGCTCAGTGCATTCACCTCAGCAACGGTCTCAGAACACACAGACAGAGTGTCTTCATCGTTTGGTTCACCCTAATAAATTAAGGCCAATGTCAAGCATAACTGTTATAAAGAAGGTTATGTTTGGTGTTCTGTCTGCTGCATACTGACCTCTGTGTGGGAGACTGTGTGCATGTGTGCTGGCTTCAACAGGGACACTGGATTTCCCTCTACTGCAGCACAGAGTCAGCCATTTTTAACTTTTTTTTAAAACATCAGTAATGCATTGTACACACATACCCAGTGTCACTTGCTTAGATGAGCCAGCAGCAGGGTCAGACTGTACAGCACATCCAATCCCATCCATAATCGGCCGCCCCTTGTTGCTCAGAGCCAACTCCTCTGCCACAGTGTAATCTTGAGGAGGTGGCCCTCCCCCAGTTTTCCTTTTTTCACATTTTTTTTCTGTTTGCTGCAAACAAGTGTTTCTGATTAAATGTTCAAAGAAAATAATAAAAGGTTATGGTAAATACTCACCACTTTAAATTATATTTTTATATTTTGTCTTGATCTGCTGCCAAGACCGTTTGGAGTTGCATCTAAAAATTAATGAATATCAATCTTTCTTAGGATGTAATAGCCTATACTTTCACATTTTACATACATAATATATATATATATATATATATATCAACACGAATACATTTTCATTTTAGCATTTAATATATTTTAATATGCTTAGCCTACTTAAATGTACATTAAATTGTTTAACCCACGCATTAACACAATCAGCAATCTTCCTCCACGATTGTTCTCTTGCTTTGGCAGCAGATACAGTGTTACTGCGTGCTTGAAAAATATTTCTAAATTCTTCATAATTCTGGAGAATAATGTCTTGCTCCTCCGTTGAAAAGTAGATAGCTCTCGCTCTATCCATATCGAACGCGATTGGTTGTTCAGTGTCGTCGTCACTCTTTTATGTGCACGCGCCTGTGGATTAATCATAGCTTAAGGATCAAAGCCTGAGTTGACAGAGAAAGTTGATAACCTGCGTCATGGTACCAATTAAGCCTGATTGCATCGGTTTGGTTTTGTTGATTCAAAACCAACCCTGTAACCCCGAGTTTGTTGAGCCACCTTCATGGTACAGGCCCCAGGTGGAACAAGACCTGGGTCATCTCTAAGAGTTCTCTCCTTTATCCAGGCCTTTTTGTCCCAGACACACAGCAATCTAAGTAATCGTATGATGATGATGTTGAAGGAAGGCAAATGTTTTTTTTTTAAGTCACTAGTTTAATAGTTATTGAAAGTTGAGTTAAGGTGTGGATCAGTAATGTGGATGATTGTTTACAGACTTTAGATTTTTCTGATGCTACTTATGTTGTAATGATATTTCAATTCAATTCAGTTTATTTATATAGCGCCAATTCACAACAGATGTCATCTCAAGGCACTTAACAAGAAGTCATTTCAATACATTTATACAAACATTCCAATCAGTTAAAAAGTTTCCTATTTAAGGAATCCCAGCAGATTGCGTCAGTCATTGGCGTGAGGTTGGGCCCCGTTGATGCAGACTTTCCAACCACAGCAATCCTTCAGCAATCCCTCATACTGAGCAAGCATGTAGCGACAGTGGAGAGGAAAAACTCCCCTTTAACAGGAAGAAACCTCCAACAGAACCAGGCTCAGTAGGAGCGGCCATCTGCCACGACCGTCTGGGGGTTTGAGAAGACAGAGCAGAGACACAGAAGGAACAGAAAATCCGATATAAGAGAACTCTATTATTATTATTCATTCATACATTTCAAATAAACTTTGCTCATCCAAGTTCTGTCCACCTGCCCAAAGGACATTTTATCGACAAAATCAAAGTTGCCCAACGCAGTGGTTAACAGCCCAATCTGGCAACACTGTTGGACATTCCTACTGTGGCGTCTCTACATTAGGGGCCAGAGGGGCGTGGCCTCACCAGATGTCGCTGTGGAGCTCTATGCACCAGTAGAACAGTGTCTTTCTTTCCAGAATAATATTATATAAAGACTGATTCCGTTACCAAGAAGATTCTGTTATAACCATCTGTGTATAACTATCTACGCCTCTGCCAGAATACTGACAAGCTCAGTAGACTAAATCCTCTTGAAGCAGTGATTGAGGCCGGCCCCTTAACGTTTGTTTAAATGATGAATATCTAAAACATTCATGAACATTCACCTTGTCATGTTATCAACTTTTTACTTTCTGTAACATAGAAAGTTATCTTATATCAGATCTTCTGTTCCTTCTGTGTCTCTGCTCTGCAGCAAAGTATAAACAAAAATGATTTAATGAAAACAAAGAACAGGAACTTACAGAACTCGGAAGGGTAAAAGGCGGGAAACAGGAATCAGACGGGCAACAAGGAAGGCAGGAACCAGAGAGGGAAGAGTGACGACGAACCAGCGAGTTGTGACTGAGTGAGGACTGTTTTTATACTGAGGGGAGAGAGAGGATGTGAGCAGAAAGAGCTGAGGACTAATTAAGGGAAGTGGTTGCAGCTGAGAGGGAGTGAGCAGGTGAAACTAATTAGCAGCTGGGATGGAAGGCAGAATGGCTAGGGAAACTGGGAGGAAGACCAGGGGCAAAACATAAGTACTAGACAGAGGATAATACTAAAGAGGAATACAAAATAGAAAGGAGCAAAGGGTGAAAAACATCTAAGAACAAGGAGAAATATGGAAACAAGAAAGTGCAGAAATAACTAGTAGAAACAAAGAATAACTAAACACGATAATAAAACCAAATAAGGAAAATAACTAACAAAAACACCTAGGAACCATGACAACCTGTGTCTCCAGGTCAAATCCTGACTTGACCCTCGAAGGTGTCCGGGTCTGAGATGATGCTCAAATGCTCAAAGGAATCTTTTTTTTAAAGATTCAGGTACCTGAACTTTAGTGTGTAAAGTTGAAGATGTCTGCGTGTCTGCACCAAGTGGTCAGGGGTATGAATTGCATTCTGTCAAAAATGAGGATGGTCTTTAGATTTTTCCACCAACGTTTTTAAAAACCGGTCGAAGACAAAAAATAACGCGACCCCTGATTTAATGTTAATTATATTATAATGAATTACTTCCCTATTATCTCTCTGGAATGTTGCACAGCTGACATCTATTTGATGCAGGGATTATTGTGCAGAAACTAAATATTGTCCACAGTCCCTGGCTTTAACTGTGTTCTCCCTTCCTGAATCACAAATCCATCCCCAAGAAAAGTTGGGAGATATTCTCACACGTTCTTTCTGCCAGGACAATACATCAACACAGTTCTCTTTGGGAGTCTTAAACAAAACAAATCATCTGCGTTGCAGGACTCTTAACTGCAGTGAGGTTAAAGTTCAAGGTCTGCAAAAGAAACACGTTTGTTTTTGTTGCGCATTGTTCTTCTGGGGCGAGTAAATCATTATTGTAGCCAACATCATTTTTTTCCTATGATGTTAATTTTAAGGATCCTTCCGAGCCAACTGCCTGATGCTGGTTTTCAGTGCCATTTGAAAAACAAGACAAACTGATTGAATTATTTTCAACACCATATCAATACAGAGCATATTGGGTCGATTATATATCAATAATTAATATTAATTGTCCCCCAGCAATCTTTAAACCACACTCAAGTTCATGGTTACTGTCCTCAGCAATTTTAAAAACAAAACCAATGCCCTTGCTATAACCAAACGGATAAGAGGGACAACGTGCGCTCAGTAGACAGCCGAGGGGCACAAATGCTACCCCCCAGGCTGAGATTCTGCTACCTTCCTCCATAAAGAAAGGCAGCAATGTGCCATGTGGTGTGCAGTCTGCCGGAAATTTATCAGAAGAAGAAGAAGAGATCCCACTAGCCTCATAGATAAAGATCTTTATATACGTCTATCGGTATCCTACCACAGCAGGAAGTGATCCACCCCGTTTTGCCAAATGTGAAAGTTGGTTGTGCAGCATAAGTCATATTAAAATATTGGAATAGCACACGTCACGTTTACGTTCTGTTGGATAGAAGTGTGCAGCCATCTAATATCCTTGCTAGCTACCAAGACAAAAAAAGAAGAATGAAGTAGATTTTTTTGATGAAGTCTAAATTTAGCGCGTTGCCTCATGAGCGAGAATTAGAAATGAAATATTTTGGACATCACCAGCGAGTGGATTTTAACATCATTCAAGGACTTTAAGAGATTATTATAGATTTAAAGGGGATTATTTGAATGATTATACAGTTATTGAAAAGTTTGCCCAGATGAAAGATATGCATTTTTTTTTCAAGAAGAACAACACTGGTGAGTGACCCTGTGTATTATGTAGATGTGTACTATTTTTAAGTGCTTCATAAAGGTGAGGGATGTGCTTAATTTAATATTGAATCAATATTAAATGAACCACATAAAATATCAATCAGTATTATTGATCAAGGTCAGATTGTATGCATCACAGAATAATTAGTTGCTGATATTAGGTGTTGAGTTGCTGTGCCCCACCTAACTTATCATGCCAGAGACGCCACTCATCTCATTCAAAAATTAAGATGCTCAGACGGTGATTTGAGGTTCGGGTGCGCCTTCTCCTTTGTCTGGTTAGGGTTCGCGTGGCAGCTTTAAGTCTTCATACAGGAGCTCACGTTGCTCTCCATCTTTCTTGCTGTCTGTGTCTGTGCCACTGCAGCAGCGCCAGCCGTTGTCAACATGTCAATCGCATCCCAGACCACGCCTAGCCCTCTCCCCCCGCTGGTCACCAGGCAACGCCTCCTTTTGGCGCATTTTTCAAACAGGAAATGTGGGCAGAGTTAGACTCTGGTAGGGGGGTGAGTTGCTCTTTAAGTATTCTTATATAATAAAATATAATCTTCTTAGTGAGTGCGCACTTTTGTTTTCCTTTTTCTCTACTTTTTCCCCAGTGCGCATCTGTTTTAGCATGCCATCCACTGCTTGCTTACAGATCTTTAGTTCAGACATGACCAACATCTTAACAGTGCTCACATGAGCCTGTGAAAGACCAAATCTTCCTGTATATTGTTGTTGCATCGGCTTCCTGTTCGTCAAAGAAGTCTATAAAGCACTAAATGGTCTTGGGCTAAAATACATTTCTTGAGTTGCTGGTCAGGTGTGAACAATGCAGACCCCTCAGGTCCTCGGAGACCTGCTTACTCATTGTTCCCAGAACCACAACTAAACAACGTGAGGCAGCATTTAGTCTCCCTGATCTGGGACTAACTGCCTGAAAACCTGAGATGTTCAGAAAGTGTGACTTCCTTTAGGTAAAGGCTGAAAACATTTTCGTTTTTTGGAGCTTTTGACTGAAGAATCTGATCAATTAACTGTTTTTTCTGTGTAAAGCATGAGACTGAAAACTAGAATTGGATGAAATATACAATTCAAATTAGGCTTCAATCTAAAGTTTAATACTTATATTTTTATGTAGTGCTCTTATGCTTTATGTTCTTTTTGTTCATCCTTCTATTTCCTGCAAATCACTCTGGATTGCCTTGTGTATATAAACTTGCCTTTACATGACTTCAGTAAAGGCCAGGCAACAAAATGAAGGGATACAAGGCAAGGCAAGGCAATTTTATTAGTATAGCACACTTTCAACAACAAGGTAATTCAAGGTGCTTTACATGATTAAGTGGTAAAATAAAAATAGCAGTAAAACACAGGCAAAGCATATAAAGTAAAAAGAGCAATAAAACATGAAGCACACACAGATTCATCAAAGCATTACAAAGTATATAATGTTAAAAACTGCAGTAAAACAAGAAGAATACACAATACATGATACAACAAAGAATTACTCAAAGGCAACTGTAAACAGATATCTTTTTAGTTGTGATTTAAAAGAACTCAGTGTTTCAGCAGCTTTGCAGTTTTCTGGAAGTTTGTTCCAGATTAGAGGAGCATAGAACCTGAAAGCTGCTTCTCCATGTTTGGTTCTGATTCAAGAGATGTTGAGTAGACTGGAATTAGAGGACCTGAGTGTTCTGGGGAGGGTTGGTATAGTAACAGTAGATCTTCAACATATTTTGGTGCTAAGCCATGTAATGATTTATAAACTAGTAGACGTATTTAGAAGTCTATTCTCTGAGCTACAGGGAGCCAGTGTAAGGACTTTAGAACTGGGGTGATGTGCTCTACTTTCCTGGTTCTAGTGAGGAACACGAGCAGCAGCGTTCTGGATCAGCTGCAGCTGTCTGATTGACTTTTTAGGCAGACCTGTGAAGAGGCTGTTGCAGTAATCAATCCGACTAAAGATAAACGCATGGATAAGTTTTTCAAGGTCCTGTTGCGACATCAGTCCTTTAATTCTAGAGATGTTCTTCAGGTGATAGAAGGCTGACCTTGTTATTGCCTTTATGTGACCCTGGAGGTTCAGGTCTGAGTCCATTACTACACCTAGATTTCTGGCCTGATCAGTAGTTTCTATCTGTATTAACTGGAGCTGTGTCCTGACTGTTTATCTTTCCTCTTTAGGTCCAAAAGTAAATACTTCTGTTTTGTTTCTGTTCAATTGGAGGAAGTTATGACACATCCATCCATTGATTTGCTCGATGCATGTGCTTAGCATTTGGATGGGTTCAAAGTCACCTGGTGACATCGTAATGTAGAGCTGAGTGTCATCTGCATAATTATGGTAGCTAATGTTATTGGTTGTTATAATCTGGGCTAGTGGGAGCATGTAGATATTAAATAAGAGAGGCCTCAGGATGGATCCCTGGGGCACCCCACATGTGATTTCTGTTCGTTCTGATGAAAAGTTTCCTATTGAAACATAGAAGTCCCTGTTCTTTAGGTAGGACTCGAACCAGCCAAGTACTGTACCAGAGAGTCCGACCCAGCTCTCCAGTCGTTCTAGTAATTATCATGATCAACAGTGTCAAATGCTGCACTGAGGTCCAACAGAACCAGTACTGTGGTTCTACCACAGTCTGTATTTATGTCTGTGCTGTGGTGAGCACGGAAACCAGACTGAAAAACATCAAAGCGGTTGGTCATTGTTAAGAAGCTATTTAACTGCTGAAACATAGCTTTTTCATTAATTTTATTGATAATTGGAAGATTAGAAATTGGCCTGTATTTCTGCATTAACATGTTGTCTAGATTATTCTGTTTTAGCAGTGGTTTAATAACTGCTGTTTTTAAAGCTTGGGGGAAGACACCTGACAGGAGGGATGAATTAGAATCGAGTTTTCTGCCATTTTCTCTCGGCTCGTCGACACTGCCTTTTTCCACTACGTACCAGTGAATTGCTTGTCCACGGAGACTTCATTCTACCTGAGACTTCTTTCACTTTAGTCGGAGCAATGGAATCCATGATGTCTGAGATTTTCATGAGGAAATTATCTACCAGCTTGTTTACTGAGTTGGAGTTGGGAGATGAGGGGGATGTGGTGGAAGGGTAAATACTTTTAGAGGTTTCAGCTGAACTGTCCCCGAGAAAACACTTTTATACAGTTATCTCACTGTGGCTAGATATTTGAGCAGTGATGGTACTTTCAAAGAAAATACAGAAATGGTCAGATAATGCAATATCAATTACCGAGATGTCAGATATAGTTAAACCTTTGCTGACAATTAAGTCCAGAGTGTGTCCTTTATTGTTTGTTGGTTGTTTGACATGCTGGGTCAGGCCGAGTGTCACTTAATGTTTTTGCTGTATGTATGTTGAAGTCCCCCACAATGATTAATTGGTCATAATCTATACATATTACGGAAAGAAGGTCGCTGAAATCATTAAAGAAGTTAGACATACGTTTTTGGGGTTTATATAAACTTAGAAATATAGCTTTGTTAGGCTCATTTATCTGGGTGGCTAGATATTCAAAAGATTCAAATGTGCCCAGGGATAGCTTTTTAAAGTTCATTGAGATTTGAAAGATTGTGGCTACACCACCACCTCCTCTATGTTTCCTGCTCTCGCTTAAGAAATTGTAATTTGGAAAAGTAGATTCTATCAATACAGACGTTTCCTTATTTCTATCTAGCCATGTTTCTGATAAAAAAGGGCATGTATTTTATGTTCAATGATGAATTAATTGATTAGGAATGACTTTCCTGATAGAGACCTAATATTTAATAAAGCTATTTTAAGTGATTTGATCATCGGTAGCTGAACCTTCTGACGTGATCAATTTGAGATTTGTTTTATTATAAGTGCGTTTGGCTTTAATTTTTTGTTTTCTCTTACTAATTATAACTTCTATGATTTTTGGGGGGTGACCGGAAGACTTCTGGAAGACGGTGGGAGTGGGATTACTGTCCGGTTCCTTTGCACATCAGATGTCCATGATTACCAGTTCAGACATGGGCAGGGTACATCCAGTGTTAGTCCCAGAAGGCTGATGTAGTCCAAGTATCGGTGTTAGTTGTGATCCAATTCTAATTTGTGCTTTCAGTCTGTCTGAGAAATCTCTAAACGGAGAGTCATTAGGTGTCGATGAGTCTGATGACATTGGAATACTTGCTGGAAGGGTTTGTTCTCTGTCAGTCTGTACAGCTGTCTTTGTTGGTGATGAAGTAATATTCCCTTTATCTGTGTCAGGAAATGTTTGTTCTCTGGAAGTATCAACAGGCTGTGTTCCAAGGTCGGTTCTGGGGTGTGCAAAGTCGACTGTACCTTTCATCATTCCCTTCACTGATTGGTCCGCTGATAAAGATGTTTCATGTTAAGTCCACCAAGTCTCTGTTGCAGATCAGAGAAGTCTGATTTGAGAACTTCAGATTGCTTTTTGGCTACATCATTCACACCTGCATGGATTACAAGTTTTACAGAAGGAGGAACAAATGTGTTTGGATAAGGGTGCCTCTAATTTTGTCTGAATAGGTTGTCTAGTAAAAAAACAACAACTTTAACTTAACAATTAAAATAGGGAATATTTGGGTTACTAGTGTAATGAATGGTTGGATAATGTTTACCTAAATCTGAGATATCATACATGGGAAGCAGCAGTATAAATTGTAATAAGTCTAATTTACGGTGGATCTCTCACTGTAGTAATTGATTTACTAGTTATATTTTCACATTAAAATTGTAGCAGTCTCATTGAATAAAATATCTTTTTTTGTCTGAAAGGTAAGTTCTCCTTATCAGGGAGCCCAAACTACACACGTGATGAAAATATATTTTTCTCAGAGTCAAAATGTTAAACTTTCAATTGGAAACTGAATGACTGTATAGTATCTAGTCAATGGCAGTTTCTATTCCTTGTCAGAAAAGTGGAGGGTTGACATCTGTGTATGAATACGTGTGTTCAACATCAGTTCTTTGTGTTTCTTAATGCTATACTAGTGAATTCTTGGCCATTACCATTTTTAATTGCAGAAGTAGCGTATTGCAACATACTCAGTGACTGTAAGATTGTGATCATGGGATGACCCAGAAATATAGAGTTGTGTCTCATTGATGTAGGTATGGAAGGCATGTTTTAATACTCTCTAATCTGATGTTGTAGTGATTGAACAAAAGAGGCCTGAGAACAGAGCTTTTTTATTTAATTTTATTTCTTTCTCTAACGTGTCCTGTTTGGCAGTGTGGAGGTCAGAATTGGTGTCTGAGTACCAAGTAGAAGCCCAACAGATTTACTTTCACAAGCGGAGCAGTACAGCTTTTGCTATAGTACTCCACTTGATATAAATGTGTGAGAAATCTTTATTATGAATTACTGGGGGTTTTGTTTCCTGATGTTATGGACACGGAGATGGAAAATTAAGGGGAAGAAAGAAAGAAGATGAAGAAGAGAGGTAGGAAACAAAAAGTCAAGCAAGAGGGTGAGTTGAAAATACAAGAGAGGAAGGAGAACAAAGAAAACACAGGAAAACATGGAAGTCTGCCTCCATACTCACAGGACGGCAGAGAGAGGGGAAAGAAACAACAAAAACCCCCCAAAAAAGGAACATCGACAAAACAAAACAAACATTGTGAACTCAGAACTACACAACCACATCACACAAAAATGGATATAAAAATACAACAACAATGTCACAGAAAAACTCATGGTACCGATTAATCAAGATCTGGTAATGATAACCTCAGCCCAAGAATATATTTGTAAACCCCAGAGACCCCACACCTATGTGTGTGCGTTAGCATGCTGGTGCATATAAGGTTTCTCCATAAGAGTGTTCGATAGCTGGTGTGAGCAGGCATCATCCATATCCCGCCGAGCCACCAAACAGGCACCACCCAAAAATTGCAAACCTGCCACCCATGAAAGAGGTGCCCCAACCAACCAAGGGAAGACCTCGGCCCAGCCCATCGGCCGACCGACACACAGGCCCCCCCAGGCCCGGCCAGGCACGCACCAGGTCTGAACCAGATTGACCACTGACGCACCAGTGGGCAGGGGCATCAGTCACTGGCAGGGAGTGATGGAGGGGAAATAGGCCCCCCATTAAATGTAAGGCCTGAGGTGCGCCAGGCGAGAGGGAAGCGCAAAACCCAACCTGACATGTAGACAAAGACATCCAGACACAGTCATACGTTCCCTTCCTCTTACACACATACATTCTCACCAAGACACCCAAGAAATGACGTTGTACCCTCACTCACACACCCCATACACACTTCATGCTCCCAGGTCCAGGTACCGATGCCCCAGTAGAGCAACCAGCACCCGGACCCGGGAGATGGACCCCCTACCTTCTGGGATGGAGACAAGCAGACCGCCACGGGCCCCACAGTAGCGAAGCAGCCCGACAGCCTAGGACCCCGACCAGACCACCTTTTCCTCCTCCGGACCCCAACCCCTTATGGCCCGTAGCAAACAGTGGTGTGAAAATACCCCTAGCCTCCATCCTCCCGCTTGAGTATGGTGTTGATGCGTGTTGTTATAATGTGCATTTAAAACAGAGGGGTGGGATGTGGGGAAGGCAGCCACACATCCCCCAACCCCCACCCCAAGCCCTCAGTGTCTATATGCAGTTTAACAGTGGGCTGCAGTTTAACAGTGAAGCTAATTGAACAGCTCCCCCTCTGTTGCCGAAAAGTGTGCCCACCCCAAAGTCCCTACATGTGTGTTCCATGAAAATGTTATGAGTGGGAGTGTCTAATTTGTACAGTAAAATTGGGATTTAGGCTGCCACGGGATAGCAAAGATGGAAACCCCTCCTTGCACCCCAGTGACGTGCCAATGCCCCAAGACCCTATATGAGTGGTAAAGTGATGGAGCAGGTGGACAGAGGTGTTCGGGGATGGGGAGGGAAGGACTGGGAGACAAAATGTCTTCCCAGGGAGCCAGCTCCCCCACTGGCCCCCGTCCAAGTGCACCCCGTAGGGGGAGAGCACCTGTCACTAGATAGCAACAACCTCCCCGCCAGCAAAGGAGGCCCCCAGCACCACCTGCGCATCGGAGTCCCCCTCAGCCGTCTCAAGACCAACGTGGTCCAACAAGAGATTTCAATACTGAATAATATTAAGAGGCTTTTTATTTTTCCAGTTCAGGAGGATAGTTTTCTTAGCAATGCATAAGGCAATGTGAACCATTAGAACTGACTTTGTGTCCATGGTGACATCATTTAAATTTCCTAGCAAGCAAACTGAGGGAGATGGTGGAATGTTACATTTCAGACACTTTGATTGGTCCTCACATATCTGGCACCAAAATTTCTTAACAGATGGACAGAACCAAAGCGCATGGATATAATTATGCGGTATATTGCGTGTGCATTGTAAGCAGGTATTAGACGACTCAAAACCCATCCTAAACATCCATTGACCTGTATAGTGTACTCTATTAAGGATTTTGTATTGTATTAATTGTAAATTAGGATTTTTTGTCCCATTTTTTTGTCCCATTTTGTCCCATTTCCACCTCCCATTTTGAAATAGGGATGGCTATTGATTCATCTAATGTAGATAAGGTTTTGTATATTTTAGCAGGCAAGGCGTATTACAAGGTATTTTTAGCAGGCAAGGCAGGTAAAGTGTCTTGGCCAGGGACACAACGACTGAGACAGATGGAGCAGGGGTTCGAATCCGCAACCCACCAGTTACTGGACAAACTCCTATTACCTGAACCAACTTCCCAGTATAAATAAACCTCTGTTTCAGTCTCACACCATCATATCTTACTGGTGTTCAACCTGGTTTCCTAGTTGGTTCTGTTCATGTCATTTAATTAATATTTTTACCATCATCCTGGCTCATCTACTTGGCATTCGGGTCTACCACAGACAGGCATCATGACAAGAGCAGCTTCAGGACTTTATTGTTGTCACAAACCAGGACAGGAAAACATAGAAACTGTCACGATTCTGGGTTGTTTTGGGGTTTTTGTTAATGTTTGGACTCTGGATTCTTCGGTTCGTGCTTTTGTTTTGCTATTTCCTGTTAGGTTTTGTCATTTGTAGTTCATTCCTCTGTTTCAGTTTCGCTTATTTGTCATTATGCATTTAGAATGATCATTCTTTAATCGAGTTTCTTTCTGCTTAGTTTCTACCTTTTTCTCCTGTTCTCTTTGCTCTGTTTTCCTACTGCCATTTAGCACTGTTAAGGTCCTATTTCTCAACACCATTACAGAAATAAAGAGTAACTTTGTTGATAAACGACATTTCGGAATGATCTTTGTCAAAACTGTTAAGTCAGATGAGCATGAAGTTAGTTCTTCTTGAGGCTTCAAAATTGGTAATATATTTTAGAGAAAAGATAAGTAGTGAGTACGAAGTATTTACTATCTGAAATGTTTTTGTCAGGATAAGAAGAACATAAAACATTATGACAACTCTAAAAACATGGCAGGAAATATGGCTGTAGAGCTACTGCACCTGCTAATGTAGAAATGAAGACACAAGGTGGCTGTTTATCATTTACAGACCATATTCATTTTGTAGCTGGAGACACTTTGGCATGCTTTGAAGAAGACGCTTGCAGTTTCTTGTTTCCAGAGCCTAAACTCGTTCCCACCTTCTCTGGAGTGGCCCGAGAGGTTCTGATGATGAGAGCCGCTCATTTCACTGTAAGTAAATCCCTTTCAACCCAGTTAGGCTTTTCTCAAGCTTTAATTGCATGTCTTTAAAACAATTGTTCCATATCTGATCTGATTAAAGTACATTTCCCTTTACTAGATCGTTTTCTACAACCTTGTCGTTTTATCAGATCTAATTTTAGAAACACTACCTTCTCTTCTACAGGGTATTGCTCCTCGGTTGGAGTTTTCTACCAAGACAACCATTACTGAGTGCCCACCTGATACAGAGGTTTCCATTTACCCCAATACTCCACTGATAATGATAGATTTTGTCATTTTAAATGTCTTGAGAAGTGTTATCAGTAGTTCTGAGATGCATGACATTCCTCTGTCATGCATATAGGCCTTTGGTAGGTCATCCTAACTCTCAGACTTCACCTTTAAAAATCTGTCATATAGTCTTGTAAAAGTGTTCACACCTTCAGCATATTTTGCCAATCTGCAATGCAAATCTGTATTATTTCTTTGGGATTTTGTGTCACAGACCACGCCAAGTACTGCATAATGCTGAGGGGAAAATGGCAATGTTTTGGGGGGTTACACTTGTTTTTTAAATTAAGCGTTGCATGTCATTTGTAATCAGCCCCTCTGAGTGAATTCTTAGCAGAATACACCTATCTCTGTTCACACCTTCAGTTTGGGGTATTCTTCTATCGGATTTGCATTTTTGCCAGTTCGTCTATGCAAAGAAGAACGACTTCACATGTAATTTTCACAACATCAGTTTTTTAAGTCTTGTCACATATTTAAAATTGGATTTAGCATTTAACTTTGACTAGGCCTTTCTAACACATAAATATATTTTGATCTAAATGATTCCGTCTATCTACCCATCAACTCTAACCAGCTGCCCTGTCCCTGGTGAACGGAACCATCCCCACAGCATAACATTGTCACTACTATGTGATGGTGGTGTATTGACAGTGATGTAGAGAGTTAGTTTCTGCCGCACGGAGCATTTTGCACATCGAGCAAAAAGTTTAGTTTTGGTCTCAGTTGAGCAGACAACTTTTCTTCACATATTTGCTGTCTCATCTATGGCTTTTGACAAACTACAAACAGAACGCCTCATGGCTGTCTTTCAGCAGTTGCTTTCTTTCTGCCACTCTTGGATATTGGATCCATGACTAACAGTTGTCCTGTTAGCTGCTTCTCATACTTGAGCTGTGGCAGTTTGAAGCTCCTCCACAGTTACCATGGGCATGTTGTTTCTCTGATTTCTCTCCTTGCCCAGCGTGTTAGCTTAGGTGGACGTCCATGTCCTGGTAGGTCTGCAGGTGGTCCATCCTCTCTCCTTGTCCAGATGATGGAATAAATAGAGCTCTGGGAGATGTTCAAAGCTTGGGATGTGGTTGTAGAACCTAACCCTGCTTTGAACTGGACCAGAACTTCCTCTCTGACCTGCTGCTGAGTTCCTTGGTTTTCATCATGCTGGTTGTTCTCAGATGTTCTCTAAAGAACCTCTGTGGTCAGAACCTGAACAGCTGCAATAATAATAATAAAAATAATATACACACAGGTGGATTATGTTTAGTAATAGGTGACTTCTGAAGGACATTTGTTCACCAGGTTTTATTTAATGGTATCAAATTAAGGGGGACTAAATACAAATTGCAGCCGAGGATCGGACCGCCAAGGTGCCCATCCTGCACAGCACCCGACCCCTATGGCCCCTCCCACAGGTGGTGAGCTCATGGGAAGGGGGGCCCATGTTACCTCTTCGGGCTAAGCCCGACCGGACCCCATGGGTAAAGGCCCGGCCACTAGGCGCTCGCCAACGTGCCCCACCTCCAGGCCTGGCTCCAGAGGGGGGCCACGGTGACCCGCGTCCGGGCGAGGGAACACTGAGTCCATCTGTCTTGTTCATCATAGGGGTCTTTTGGGCTCCTCCCAAGTGGAGGAGTTTAAGTATCTGGGGGTCTTGTTCACGAATGAGGGAAAAATGGAGCGAGAAATCGATAGACGGATTGGTGGGGCATCTGCAGTTATGCGGGCGCTTTACCGGTCTGTCGTGGTGAAGAGAGAGCTGAGCTGAAAGGCGAAGCTCTTGATTTACCGGTCAATCTACGTTCCTACCCTCATCTATGGTCGCGAACTCTGGGTGGTGACCGAAAGAACGAGATCACGGATACAAGCGGCTGAAATGAGTTTCCTCCGCAGAGTGTCTGGGCTTTCCCTTAGAGACAGGGTGAGAAGCTCAGTCATCCGGAGGGGGTCAGTTGAGGTGGCTCGGGCATCTGGTCAGGATGCCTCCTGGACGCCTCCCTGGTGAGGTGTTTCAGGCACGTCTCACCGGGAGGAGCCCCAGGGAAAGGCCCAGGACACGCTGGAGGGACTATGTTTCTCGGCTGGCCTGGGAGCGCCTTGGGGTTCCTCCCGAGGAGATGGAACAAGTGGCTGGGGAGAGGGAAGTCTGGGTCTCTTTGCTTAGGCTGCTGCCCCCGCGACCTGACTCCGGATAAGCGGAAGAAAATGGATGGATGGATAAATACAAATTGCCTGTGTGTGTGTGTGTGTGTATGTGCGTGCGTGCTTGCATGCGCGTGCGTGTGTGTGTGTGTTACTTTTGTAGCTCTGAGGCTTTCCCTTGTTTGTTTACAGAGGTCAGGGATAAGAAGAAACAGGAGACACTTAAACATACCTCCAGCCACACCTCCTCAGACCCCTGGGGGAAGGGGTCCCAGGATGGACAGAGAAAAACTCAGTACTGCCACTTCTCATTCATACATCCCCAGATCCCAGTCCCTGCCTCTGCTGAGAGCTGGGGGCACGCAGAATCTGGCCCGATTCAGGATTGACTCTAGACCTCACCACCTCACTGACTGTGAGATCACCACCTCTAACCCTGTAAGCACACATAACAGCTATATCTGACCACTATTTGAAATCATGAATTAACATTAATTTTCAGGCAGCAGGGGGCAGAGGAGAGCTGTGTGAAGCATCTCCATGCAGCATTTCCTCCTCTGTTTTAAACCAAGCGACAGTGGGTGAGGTGGTAGAAGTTTAGTCTATAATTCAATGGTTACTGGTTAAAACCCCCGCTCTGTCCATCTATGTGATTGTGTCCTCGGGCAAGACACTTCATCCTCCTTGCTTACTGGTGGTGGTCAGAGGGCCTGTGTTCGGCAGCCTTGCTTCTGTCAGTGTGCCCCAGTGCAGCTGTGACTACAGTGTAGCTCACCAGGAATGGGTGAATGAGTATATGTAGTGTGAAGCACTTTGGGGTCCTCAAGACTATGGTGCTATACAAGTACAGACCATTTACCATTTAAATCCCAAAGCCTTTTTGCACTTGTGGCCTGTTCAGTTTAGACCTTTCTTTGGACATTTTTCCTCCCATAAACACTTCCTGTGTTTCTGGACAGAAATAAAGCTGAATACTTACTGGATTTTTCCATAACAACAGATTATGGTAAATTTGAATGAAAGGCAAAGCATACAGTGGAAAGGAGTTTAAAAAGACCTTAATGTTATCTACTCACCAGGTAAAGAGCAACAGATCACAGACACACTCTCATGAGCAGAAGTGCACGACCTTCAGGAACAGTGTGATGTTTTTGAAGAACAATAGGTTTATGCCCTGAAGGCAACAGAGGCATTAAGCTCAGATACTTTAACACAATTAAAGGTGTAGACACAGACAGATGTTCTACAAGCTTTGCAAGACATCCACAAGTGAGGCTGGCCACAGCACACAAAGCAAGTGGAGGAGTTGATAAAACAATCCTGGCCTGTTAGGCACACAGTCTATAAGAGAAGGAGTAATGTTTGCAGGAGACAGAATTATCCTTCCAAGTAATATGAGGTCAGACATGTTGAAAAGACTCCACATTGCTCACCAAGGCATACAGCGTACCAAAACTTTAGCCAGGGTACACTGGTGTTGGCCAGGGGTGACAAGGAACATTGAAGAGATTGTTGTGTCATGTTCAACCTGGCAACAGTTCCAACCTCACCAGCAGAGGGAGGCAAAGATCTCTCATGAAATACCATAGCTTCCTTGGCTGAAAGTGGGTGCTGACATATTTGAAGTCAGTGGTCAGTCGTTTCTTCTGATTGTCAATTATTTCTCCAAGTAACCAGAGGTACTGAACATCAGAGACAAGACTGCACAGACAGTGATCCTGAAGTTGAAGTCTGTGTTTGCTAGGGTTGGAGTACCGAAAGAAATAGTGTGCAACCATATGCCATTTGCAAGCCAAGACATGAGGAAGTTTGCTACAGCGTGGGGCTTTAAACTCACTCTTTCTAGTCCTGGCTATGCTCAGTCAAATGGTCTTGCAGAACTGACTGTCAAAACAGTGAAACATCTGTTAAAGAAGGGCAGACAGGAAAATTCAGACCCATTTCTAGCACTGCTGATTCTGAGAAACACCCCAGAATGGAATATTCGCCACCACAACTAATTATCGGCAGAGTCCTGAGGAGCACTCTACCCAATGCTGGTGAGGTGCAGTAACCTGCAGTTCCTACTGAAGTAATGCTTGCTCTTCAGTACCTTCAGCATAGACAGCGTTTCTACTATAACAGAGGAATGAAAAGCTTCTGAGTTTGTTACCTGGGCAGACTGTTTACAAGTACACTGAGCGTGGATGGCTTCCTGCTGTTGTCACGGCGACACGAGCTGAACCAAGATCAGTTGATATTGTTACACCCTTTCAACAGCATTACAGGCTCAATGGGCAACCCCTGAGGAAAACGCCCAGCAATCCTCCAGTGTATGCTGAAACGGAGAGTTTGGAGGATGAACGAGACAACACTTCAAAAGAAGATGGTTGTGACTGTTAATGGTGGTGAGACTGTTTGCAGTGTTTCTCCCTGTGGCAGTGTAGTAGTGACTTGTCCAAAATTGAGTCAGTTTTATCTGCAGTTAAGGGTTGGCTATCGAGAAATTTCTTGCTCTTAAACTCTAATAAGATGGAATGGCTGATTATTGGACCCCAGAAACTGATTTTTCTTTGAAATTTGACGACTATGTCATCACTTGTACGGACAGGGTTAAGAATCTAGGTGTATGGTTTGACTCTGTACTATCGTTTGAGTTTTATTTAAAAGAAGTAACGATCCCCTGGTGGATCCTGGTGAACAGCGACATTTTGTCTCCCAGTCCTTCCCTCCCCATCCCTGAACACCTCTGTCCACCTGTCACTTTACCACTATATAGGGTCTTGGGGCATGGGCACGTCACTGGGGTGCAAGGAGGGGTTTCCATCTTTGCTATCCCGTGGCAGCCTAAATCCCAATTTTACTGTACAAATTAGACACTCCCACTCATAACATTTTCATGGAACACACATGTAGGGACTTTGGGGTGGGCACACTTTTCGCCAACAGAGGGGGAGCTGTTCAATTAGCTTCACTGTTAAACTGCAGCCCACTGTTAAACTGCATATAGACACTGAGGGCTTGGGGTGGGGGTTGGGGGGTGTTTGGCTGCCTTCCCCACATCTGACCCCTCTGTTTTAAATACACATTGTAACAACACGCATCAACTCCATACTCAAGCGGGAGGATGGAGGCTAAGGGTCTTCTCACACCCCTGTTCGCTATGGGCCATCAGGGGTTGGGGTCCCGACGAGGGACAGGTGGTCTGGTCAGGGACTTAGGCTGGTGGACTGCTCTAATGGGCGGCCTATTTCCCCTCTGTCACTCCCTGCCAGTGACTGATGCCCCTGCCCGCTGGTGCATTGGTGGTCAATCCGGTTCGGACGTAGTGCGTGCCTGACCGGGCCTGGGTGGACCGGTGTGTCCGTCGACCGATGTGCTTGGCTGATGTCTTCCTTTTGTTGTTGGGGTACCTCTTTCGGGGGTGCCAGGTTTGGGATTGTTGGGTGGTGCCTGTTCGGTGGTTCGGCGGGATATGGATCCAGCAGGGTGGCCTTCTTGATTTGGCACACCTTTGAGGTGGGATGGATTATCTCAGCAAAGCAGAAGTGCTCACTATCACACATTTAGACTGATTTGTGAACAATGTTTGAGAGAAATGGTAATATTGTGTATCTGGAATGAATTTTAGATCTTTAAGTCCATCTCATGAAAAATGGGAGCAGAAACAAAGGTGTTGCGTTTATATTTTTGTTGAGTGTAATAAAGATGTCTCACACATACATATTAAGTGGAGTACTGTAGCAAAAGCTGTAGTGCTCTGCTTGTGAAAGGAAATTTGTTGGGCTTCTACTTGGTACTCAGACACCAATTCTGAGCTCCACACTGCCAGACAGGACACGTAAATCATAGACAACGATGACAGGGAGTACAGAGAGCTGATCCAGGACTTTGTGGGCTGGTGTCAGAGGAACCACCTCCAGATCAATGCAGGGAAAACAAAAGAACTGGTGGTGGATTTCCGCAGGAGCAGTCACGCCCCACCAACACAGGTGCACATCCAGGGAATGGAGATAGAGAGAGTGGAGTCTTATAAGTACCTGGGTGTTCACCTGAACAGTGAGCTGGACTGGGCCCAGAACACCATGGCACTTTATAAAAAGGGTCAAAGCAGACTCCATCTGCTCAGGAAGCTCAGGTCCTTTGGTGTGCAGGGGGTACACGGGAAGACCTTCTATGACGCGGTGGTGGCATCCGCCATCTTCTCTGGGGTGGTCTGCTGGAGCAGCAGCATGTCTACTGCTGACAGGAGGAGACTGGACAAGCTCATCAGGAAGGCCATCTCTGTCCTGGGTTGCCCTCTGGACACAATGCAAGAGGTTGGAGAGAGGAGGATGGTAGCAAAGCTATCATCACTGATGGACAATGACTCCCATCCCCTGCAGGACACCATCACTGCACTTAGCAGCTCCTTCAGTGATAGACTCCTTCACCCTGAATGTGTGAAGGAGAGATATCACAGGTCCTTCCTTCCTGCTGCAGTCAAACTGTTTAAAACACCTCAATACATTGAAGCACATGTATCAAAAACAAACTAGACAAATACTAGAAACGTGGGAGGGGGGCACAGAGGAATAGGTTCGCAGCCTGACAGCGCACCCTCTATTCTGCTGTCCAAGGAGTGGGGGGGTCTTTAGGGTACCGCGAGCATGTTGAAATCCAGGAGCCCGTGCATATCTGTAGCTGTGGCATGCGTGCATGTATGTGTGCATTAATGTGAGAACATGAAACTCTTCTCAGTTCAATCCCAGAGTCTGTCACCTGTGATGTAATATACAACCTTGGAGAGCTAAATCAGGGAGCTCACAGGCTTATGTGGGGGATGGAGCGTCCTTTTACAAACACATCCGAGGTAGTTTTATTTGGTCTACCAAGGTCAGGGAGTCGAATTCCAGTAGATAAGAAATTGTTTTAGAAGATAACTTTTGCTTGCCTTAGAGTCTGTCTGTGGTCCGAGTTCAGTCCAAATGGCCAAACCGTGAGTCAGATTACCTCCCACCCGGCTGAGAACGTCTCCACGCACCGAAACGAGTTTAATTTTGCTCGCACATCGCAAATAGTCTGAGTGTTGACAGCACAGAAGCCTTCCTGTAGCCCGGGCAGCCTGCCAATTGCTGCCTTTAAGCTTGAAGTTTACGATACCTCAGAAAATCCACCTGCAATAATCAGCAGATATCCAGTTGTCATGAATCCAATTATATAAATGATTCCAACGTCCTTGATGGTCAGAACTCCTCCACGATGTTCCATCGGGACAACTCGGCTCTCCCTTTTAGCCATTCTCCTTGCTAAAAAATTTGATTATTTGCACTAAGGGACATGCTGACCAGAACCAGATCCAGACCCATTGTTGTTCTTTCTGGAGAAGAATGCAGAGATATTCTCCAAATAGTTGACAAAACAAGAGTGCAGAAAGCAGGCAGAAGTGGGGAGGGAAAAAGAAAATCGTCCATTATTGCAGAGAGCTGGAAGAGAAAAAAAAGGTACAAGGCCCTACTTCTTACCTATAAGGTTCTACATGGGCTAGCCCCTGTATATTCAGATCTTTTTCATCCCTATGATCCACCTTTTGCTTTAAAGTCCCATGGGATGGGTCTGTTAAGAGTCCCAAAAGCTAAGAGACGAATGGATGAATGTGCATTTTCTTTCCATGTCCCATTCCTTTGGAATAGGTTATCTCAGGATATCAGACAAGCTGATACCGTAGTGATTTTTAAAGCTAAACTGAAGACCCACTTATTCACTTTATCTTAGATTGTGCTTGTATGCATGCATGCTTTTATTTGTATTGCTGTAATGTTTTAGATTGTTTGTTTTACTGTTAATTTTTTAATGATGTACAGCGCTTTGTCTGAAAGCGCTTTATAAATAAAGTTATTATTATTATTATTATTATGAAGATGAAGGTAACAGAAACTATTACAATCCAGATAGAAGCACGACTTCTTTAAAGAGCAACTCACCCCCCTACCAGAGTCTAACTCCGCCCACATTTCCTGTTTAAAAAATACACCAAAAGGAGGTGTTGCATGGCGGCCCAGCGAATGGACTGGGGGGGTGGGGGTGGGGGTTTTTCTGGGTGTGGTCTGCGCTCTGATTGACATGTTCACAGCGCCGCTGCTGCAGTGGCACAGACACAGACAGGGAGAAAGATGGAGAGCAGTGCAATCTCCTTTGTCTCAAAGCAATCTTTCTGAGGTGGATGGATTTCTCTCCACCTCCTGTACCAGAGGAAAGGGAGGCAAGTTGTGTGGAGGAAGGTTCTGTGGAGGACGCATGGGTGGGGACTTTGCTTCTTTCATACCCCATAGCGGCAGGATGGCCTACGTCAGCCATCACTGCAGATTAAATAGCAATGCCCGATTCAGATTCAAGTGCAGTGTTCAAATTCAATTCAAATTCAAAAATACTTTATTGATCCCAGAGGGAAATTAAGTGTTGTTGTAGCTCATATAATTAATTAATTAAGAAGTTGTTGTAGATGATGATGGCTGTGGGCAGGAAGGATTTCCTTTAGCGGTCTGTATTGCAGCGAAACTGAAGAAGCCTCCGACTGAAGACGCTCTGTTGTTGTATGACAGTAGAAGATCTGCAGCATCTTGCTGCAAACCTTGAAGGACCTAAGCTTCCTCAATAAGTCCAGTCTGCTCTGTCCCTTCTTGTAGACTGTTTCACTGTACAGTCTCCTGTCCAGTCTGTTGTCAAGGTGAACTCCGAGGTATTTATATTCCTCAACCACCTCCACTTCTTCTCCCATGATGGAAACAGTGTTTGACTTATCCCTGTTTCTTCTGAAATCTACAATCATCTCTTTTGTTTTATTCATATTTAAAGTAAGACGATTGTTTCCACACCATGTCACAAAGCGGTCCACCAGCTCTCTGGATTCAGCTTCTTTGACGTTCTAAATTTCAGCGTTTTGACCCATCTAGAGGTAGCCAAACCATAACATGAAAAAGGTGATCCATCCTCAGTAGACCTTTAAGCAACCACACGTTAGATTGCAATTTATGAGTGTTTTATTAAAAATTATATAATTTAGGAACTTGTTTAACAATGATAATAGAGGAGATGGGTGTAACTTCATGGTGAGCTAAAGCCTAAAACAACAAACAAAAAGAACTATCTAATGTGAGGTTCCATGGGTGTTTGGGCCTTGAGTTTTTCCTTCCACTACATTTTCTCACCATCTTTTCCCCCAGGTGCTCTCTTGTTATGTTCCTCATGTTTGTGTTCATTCCTTATTTATTTGCTTGGGTTCCTAGTGTTATTTGGTTAGCCTTCTATATGTTCACTTCCTCCCTGTCTGTGTCACTCCCTGCCTCCTCTTGTTGCCTGTTAATTGTCGTCAGCTGTTTCCTGTTTTCCTGCATTAGTCTTCCCATTGTTTCCCAGCTCTTAAATACCTCCGTGTCCCTGCCGTTCCTTGTCAGTTCGTTGTCGTCTCTCCCGTGTCTTCCTCGCCTCCTTTCCTGTCGTCACTCCCTACGTCTTCGCCCAGGTCTCTCAGTCCTGCCACCCTGATCATATTTACTGTAAGTTTTTCTGCTGCCACCTTTTCACATTAAAATCATGCCTTCACCACCAACCTCCTCGCCTGCATTTGGGTCTGAATTACGCAACCTGACATCTAAGGGTTAACCAAACTTACCTAAGAAATGTAAAGATACCAAATGACAGATACTTACCTACCCGAACTAAAGATAAACAGGAGAAAATGAGTCCCATAGTAAAAGGCAGTTCACCCTTACAAACTCCTTAGTTGAACTTCGAATGGTTACAGAGCTGCACAGACAAAAGTGTGGCTGGTTGGGATGAGCAGAGAAATGGACATAAGTGATATGCAGCAGCTTCACTAAACACGTCACATCCTCTTCAGGGGACAAATCCAGATTCGCCAGGTTCCGGAGACCACCAATCACAGACAGGCATCTGTAAAGTGAAATTTGCATATTAGATATGACACATAGCAGCATCTTACAACCGCAGTCGTAACACCCACTTTCCCAAGAATTAAACATACCCCTAAAAATGTTTAATTCAACAAGATTTTTTTTTTCACATACTCAAGATCAGAGGCGGAGCCAGACATTTAATATACCAGGGACTTAGCCCTAAAGGGTTGTTATGCATGTGGGTTAAGTTGTGTTCAAGAAGCATAACTTTATATAAGAAAAAAAATTATATCACATACATGTGACACATTAACATTAGATTATTAATTAAGCAACATGTCAGAACAGAACCAGAGCTGTATCTAGACACCAGGACTAAACCACAATTCAACCATACCCAAAACTGATCCGGGATTAAAACAGGACTGTAGCAGTTCTAAATCAGGACTACTTCAGGACTGAACCAAGACAGAACCAGAATCAAAACTAAATGATAGTAGCACTGAAAATCAAAACCTCTTTATTGTGGCAGCATGGGACTGTATCTTCGAGGCTTGAGTTTTGTGAACCTCTCAATGACATTTTCAGGATCAATATTATACAGGTATTCTTTTTCAGGTGTGTTTTAGTGTTTTGTCTTTCCTGATTTCCCCTGACCTATCTGAATATGTAAATATTTAGCCAAGCTTTGCAAAAAAGCCTGTGTGACTTATTAAATATAGAATTAGAAAAATTATAAACCTAACAAGATACACTTGTGAACATGTTCTAGCGGGTTTTGGCAAACAACTGTCTGTGACTAACATGTCTTTCTCACCTCGATCTTGTTCCATCTCTGTTCTGTCCTCATTCTCCTCTCCCTCTCTGTTCTACTCTCTCCCTCTTTGTGCTAGCAATCAAGCCAAACATCAAGACAATCAAATATACAGTTGAAACCAGATATTTACATACACTTCAGATAAAAACACGTTTTTACTGTCAAAAATCAAATAAGACTAAACGTTTATTTTTTTTAGATTAATAAATATAAAAAAATTTGTATTTGTTAAATTTAAGTATAAAGTGAGTATTTGTATATATTTCATAATGGCAAATTGTATTTAAAATTGAGCCACACTTGTGGAAGTCCACAATTCTTTTTCTGATGTCTTGGTTGATTACTCTGAACTGGCTGCTGAAGAAGGAGCAGCATCTCCCAACCTCTCCTGATCTCTAGCCTTATTCTTTTTTCTTATTGTTTTTCTAATTTTCATTTCTTAGTTTTTTTCTTAGATACTTCATACACCCAGCCTCTGGAGTCACTTTATTAGACCAGATCTCTTTTTTGGATTACTTTCTGAAGGACTGTGGATTACCAAAATGGCATTTTGCTCAGCTGAGGACTTTGAGAAACTGCTCCAGAGAATTGAAACGATCGAGAGGAAGCTACACCATCTTCAGATCAATTTTGATCTAAACACTGGGTATGGAAATGAGACAACTTTACCCATGACTACACGCAGGGAACAAGAACCTGGCAGCCCCGTGTTATCTCGGTCCAACAGTCTCGCACAGAAGCCAAAGAACAACGCTACCCCTCCAGCCAAAAGTCGCTTAACGGGTAGAACTCCCCACTCACAATTCGACAACGACTGGCCAGCTATAAAGGGCACTGAATCTACACCTGCTTTCTCTGCTCCCTGGAAGAAGAAACAAAAGAACCCACAACCTAAAGCAGAGGATATCTCTCCCCCTGGAATTCCCCTGAGAAACAGATTCGCAGCCCTCAGTTGCTTGAAAGACGACACAGCCCTTGGGACCAGCCAAGGCCACCAGGAGGAGAAATCCATCCACATGAAGCGGACACAAAACAAAGTAAAAAAAAAAACCAGCAAAAGTTCTCATCATACATGACGGATCAATTCAATTCAATTTAAAAATACTTTATTGATCCCAGAGGGAAATTAAGTGTTGGTATAGCTCATATAATTAATTCTTTAAGGAGTTGTTGTAGATGATGATGGCTGTGGGCAGGAAGGATTTCCTGTAGCGGTCTGTATTGCAGCGAAACTGAAGAAGCCTCCGACTGAAGACGCTCTGTTGTTGTGTGACAGTCTCATGAAGAGGATGCTCAGGGTTGTCCATATTTTTTTTATTTTATGAAGAATCCTTCTTTGCATTATCATCTCCAGATGTTCCACAGTTGTCCCAAGAACAGAACCAGAACCTTCTTTATCAGGTTGTTGAGCCTTTTTAAGTCCCTGGCTCTGATGCTGCTACCCCAACAGATGACGGCTGAAGAGATTACACTCTCCACAACAGACTTGTAGAAGATCTGCAGCATCTTGCTGCAAACCTTGAAGGACCTAAGCTTCCTCAAGAAGTCCAGTCTGCTCTGTCCCTTCTTGTAGACGGGTTCACTGTTGCGCCTCCAGTCCAGTCTGTTGTCAAGGTGAACTCCGAGGTATTTATACTCCTCAACCACCTCCACTTCTTCTCCCATGATGGAAACAGTGTTTGACTTATCCCTGTTTCTTCTGAAATCTACAATCATCTCCTTTGTTTTGTTCACATTCAAGGTGAGACGATTGTTTCCACACCATGTCCCAAAGCGGTACACGAGCTCTCTGTATTCAGCTTCTTGTTCATCCCTGATACACCCAACAATTGCAGAGTCATCTGAGTATTTCTGCAGATGACAGGTCTCTGATTTGTACTGGAAGTCTGAGGTGTACAGAGTGAAAAGGAATGGTGAGAGTACGGTCCCTTGTGGTGCTCCTGTGCTGCTGACCACCTGGTTTGACACACAATTCTTCAGTCTCACAAATTGTGGTCTGTTGGTCATTAATTAATTAATGGTGTTGAAGATTTTTGTAGCCAGAACACTAGCGTTATTAGCTGCCCCAAGAGTACAGTCAGAAATATCAGAAAAAATCCAGACAATTTTAGAACAACACCCTAACCTGGAAAGGCTTGTAATCCACCGAGGTGTGAATGATGTAGCCAACAATCTGATGTTTTCAAAACAGACCTTTCTGATCTGCTACAGAGACTTGGTGGACTGGATTGAGACTCTTGACCTCAAATATTTTCTGTTATCTGAATAAACACTTGATAAGGCTCGCGAAAGTCGACCTTGTCGCACAGCCTGTTGACACTACCAGAGAACAAAAACAAAAACTCAAGATCCCACCACCCTCTCAGCCACCTGCAAGGACTGACACAGAACAAACTTTTCCAGCAGCGAGTAAAGATGAAGAACACTTTGCAGTGCAATGTACAAGTATCACAATGTCTTCAGACTCATCGACACCTAATGTCTCTCCGTTTAGAGATTTCTCAGACAGAATGAAAGCACAAATTAAAATTGGATCACAACTAACCCTGAAACTTGGACTACATCAGGCCTCTGGGACTAACACTGGGTGTACTCTGCCAATGCCAGAACTAGTAATCACGGACATTTGATGGGCAAGGGAACCGGACAGTAATCCTACTCCCACCGTCTTTAACTATATCTGACATCTCAGTGATTGATATTGTTAGGTAAAATAATAATGTTGTATTATTATTTTCTTAGGGTGTCTTTCTAATGTACTTTTTAAATGTCATTTTGGTTTCAGTCACATGCTCATTTGCATGACATCCTGTTCTTTTAATATGTTAATGAAGTGTGACTAAATAAAGAGAGACTGCAGAGGGGGTGCTCTTTGAGACCAGAGACTATGACACTGGGAGGCTGAGAACAGACAGACACGGTTGGCTCATTCCTTATAGTATTTTCCTGGTCTCCCTCTGCAGAACTGATTATCCACATCTACCTCTGCAGAGCTTATTGACTCCATATTCTCTCCGACCCTTGTGTGTGATTCTTTGTAGGTCAACCACTTTTTTAACCTAACATCTTGGTGCCGTGACTCGACGTACGGAGCACTCCCGCTGGTGGTCTCCGTCAAAGGGCTGTTCTTGACGTCCAGATCGCTGAATTGCTGCACTGGCCGGCTGCATAACTTCCACGAGGACCCCCTGCGCGTGCTCCCGTGCGATTGATTCGGTTTGAATCACTCACTTAGGGGGGAGATTGTGAGTACGTCTTCTTTGTGCACCTTCACATAAAAAAAAAAAAAAACAATTCTTAGATAGTCAGGGTATATTCTGCTGTTTGGGCCTAAAGGACTCTTTAGCCTCTCTGATAAGATATCAGGTGTTGCTCCTTAAGTGATTAATGCGTTAATTACTACAGCAAAAGGGTGTAACGGTACAGGTTTGCGAACCTGTCCACCTCGAAAAAAGGGTGTAACGGACCGGGTTTGCGAACCGGTCCACCTTGCTGGGAAACGGTTGTAACGGGTTAGGTTTGCGAGCCAATCCACCTCGCTGGGAAATAAAGCACGCCAGTGTATGGGAGTAAAGACACAAACAGCAGAATCAAAACGATATACCGCACCCCAGGTGGGTAGAGTAAGATAGGCACAGGACATAATGTTTATGTATGCCAGTCCAACCTGAAACCTAACGGTGTTAACGTACGGTTTGACGTGCACTACAAGAGACGTTCTGTGCGGAATTATAGGTTACACAACACATCCTTAGATTAAGAAAGCCATAAAACGGCTCAATCTAGTTGCACAAAAGAGACACTTAGAGTAAAAACTATACAATCCAGTTTTAGCAGAATTTGATTACAATTACAAATCTCAAATAAATGACCAAAAAATTATTTTAATTAATTAAAGAATAAATGACTAACTTTAACTCGACAGACTAATTTAATAGTTCTTGCTTTTTCATTCACCTTAATCTTAATATTAATAATTGCCGTTATCCTCCTAGAACTATTTGGTATTCTAACACTAGACTTTACCATACCCATTAATAGAACCCATTAAGGGTTATATAAAAACAACGCAAAGATGGGAAACGATGTTTCCACCGACAAATTAGAGGGAGATTCAAAGTATATGCATAAAAAGGACCCCGAAAATCTTCAGTTTCTGACAAAATGGCGCAAAAAGTATAAAGTAGACGGGAAACTTAGAGAAAGGCTCTAAAGATGAGGCTTTTCTTATGAAAAAGCTCGGTGACGAACTCACACTGTGTCCTCCTCCTTATGCACCTCTACCTACAGCCCAGACAGATCCCCCTGGGGCTGTTGGAGGAGTACCTTTCGCACCTCCAGCTACAGCCCAGACAGACCGCCCTGGGGCTGTTGGAGGAGTACCTTATGCACCTCCACCAACACCCCCATCAGACCAGCCGGGGGCTGTAGGGGAAGGTCTATATCCTCCTGTTCCAAGAGATCAATTTGCAATTGAAGAAAAAACAGATGGTACCACAATAAAACAAAGACTTAGAATTACAAAGAAGTCAGGTCCAAAAAAATCTGAGGATAAGTCTTATGAGAGTGAACCAGAGGACTCAATAGATGTTAACCCTATGATTCAAGTACCATCTGCCGATGGAACTCCGAGATATGTTTTTAGGCCATGGTCACTTAAAGACGTTAAAGAGGGTGGTGATGATACCCCATATATGCGGCATTTGTGTAATGGTCTGCTACATAGTTTCCACCCCACTATCACTAATTGGATTAAAAATCACCTTCTGATATGGGAAACTTGCGACCTTACTACCCTTATGGCCAATGCACGTTTTGCAGAAGGTGTCATGGAAAGAAAGGGGAATAAACCAAAACCTCCAGACTCCGACACACAGGTATTTCACACCCAGCTTGAAGACGATGAGGGGGAAGTTTATTATCAAAGTGACAACCACAACAAAGGAAGGAGGTTTAGGCCACGAAGGAATACACATCATCACACACCCCAGGGTTCATGGAGACATCAAGGTGGCCACACTGCCCCCACGTGTTGGATCTGCAGGAAAGTAGGCCACATTTCAAATGAATGTAGCAGAGGCAGAGGCCGAGAAGGGGGCAGAGGGCGAGGTCAGATCCATACACAGGGTCCAACTGCCCCAGACCACTCGCGGTTCACACAGCAATGACTAGATACTTTTACCGCCTCTAATGAGGTGGTGGATTGCTGTGGCGCCTGGGAATTACTTAATGTTCTGAAAGAGAAGCCTTACATAACACTTAAAATTAATGAACAAATGGTATAGCTCCTTTGTGACACTGGAGCTTGCAGAACAGTGATCTCCTCTGGCGTTAATCTGCCAGAATCTAAAGAAAGCATTTTGGTCAAATCAGCAGATGGTGCTACTACGCGCTCATTTTTATCTAAACCAGTGTTAATAACAGATCCAAAAACTAGGTTTAGTTCTAAAAACTCAATAGTCATTTCACCACAATGTCCACTCAATTTGTTGGGCAGAGACTTAATGTCAGCCCTAAAAATCTCAATTATCCCAGTGGGAGACGGCATGAGAGCTTTGAGAACGGGAAATGATGACATTTACCTAAATACAACTCATAGACCACAGGGACTCGGTCTGTACTATTTTTTACGAGTTGAACCTAAAGATAACCTTAAAGATACAACAACAATGATGGACACAGCTTTGCAGGTAGTTCCTGAACCCGACAAACAAATCATGCCTACATCACAGTTACATGTGACTATGGCTCTGAGGCCTAAACCTGATCCCAAGTTCCAAGACTATTTTATGCAACTCTCACCTGCTGTAGTGTTCACCTCACACATCATTACTGATGGAAAATCTGTTTCAGCTGCCTCAGTAACACTGTCTACCAGCCTTAAACCATTCTTCGATTTGCCTACAGATCCGCATATATCCCTGACAAAAAGCAGTACATCACGTTGGAAAGATTTGGGATATATGGTGCGAAAAGCAAATAACGCCACAGATTTTAAAACTTTGCAAGAAAATAAAGAAGATCATTGGCAATACAGTGAATCCACAGGTTTATATAGATTGCCCCTTATCATGCCACTCCACTGCACCACTCAAGTTGCACCACTAGAATGACCAGAAGCAGAAACCATTTTATTGACTGAAGAGGAAGAAAAGCAACTCAAAGAAGTCCCTGACACATTATGGTCTAAAAGCCCCACTGATGTGGGCCTACTCTCATCCATTGCTCCCGTTCAAATAACTGCTAAATCACATTTTACACCCAGAGTGAGACAATATCCGCTCTCTGCGGAAGCAGAGTTAGGAATTACACAGACCACAGAACAGGAACTTATAGATCAGACTGTTTTGAAAGACATGCAAACAAACGCTCCCTCTTCTGAAAAACAATTATGGAAAACAAAAGGTGCCATTCTAAACGAAAATGGACTTTATGAAGTTCGTAATAAACCCATCCTGCCCAAATCACTGTTTAAAGCTGCTGCGCTTGTGAGCCATGGGCGTTGCCAATGTGAGGTTCTGTGTTTGTGTGTCTGCTGTGAGTCATCTGTCGCAGGGAGGATCTGTGGTGAAGAGCTGCTGCACGGGCTGATTACACTAACCTGTTTTCAATCAGGCCTTTTGTGTCCCTGGGCTTCTTAAGGAGCTGGCTGACAAACATTCAACGCCTGATGGTTGCCCTACCGGTACCTCCAAGCCTCTGATCTCCAGGTATTTCTCCCGAGATTGTTCCCAGTGATCTCCAGTGATCCCCTGCGCTCTTTGTGTTTCCCAGGTTCTTACTGAGGAGTCTCTTGATCCAGCCAGTCTCCATTTTTCCACCTGCCTGCCCGCTCTCAGCCACGCCGCCTCCTCCTTGTCACCTTCCACCGGACCTCAGCAGCCTCTGACTCCGCTCAGCAGATCTCACTTATCTCCCCTGGAATTGGAAATCGCCTCAGATCTGTGAGTACCACCGCTCTCAAGAATTCAGTTAATTCCCATCTGTCAACGACCTTCTCTAACCTCATCTCTCCATATCCAGACGCCCAGCAGTCCCCGCTGTTTCCAGCTGATCATTTTCGTTTCTTTAATAAAAACATCGTAACTTTGTTCTGTGGTCCGAGTGTGGTTCTGCATGTGGGTCCGGAGGTTAGACAAGAACATGACAGAACCATCAGGCCAGTCTGACCCAGCAGAACCATCTCGTGATCCTGGCCAGATCCTGGTTAAACATGAATCCATGCTACATTCTCTTTGTGACCAACAGAACTATACTTCCCAGCGTTTGGATCGGTTATCCGGAGTCTTGGAGGAGATCAACCGGAAGCTGTCGCCCCATTTTCAGCCGCCCTTAGACGGGGCGCCCGCTGATCCACCAGCTACCCCACCTTCACATCCCCAGTTCCGAGACGCCGCCTCCCCAACCCCAGAAAACTTCTCTGGGGAGGTCGGTAAGAGTGGGGGCTTCCTTCTGCAATGCTCCCTAGTGTTTTGTCGTTCCCCTCGCTCCTTCGTGGATGACGCATCCAAGATTTCCTATATAATTGGCTTGCTCAGAGATCGAGCCCTCAGCTGGGCCGAATCTGAGTATACTTATTCCTCCATCCTAAATACTTCATTTAAGGATTTTATCTCTGATTTTGAGCAGACATTTGGCTACAAGAGCTCTGAGACTGAAATCACCCGTAAGCTGTGGAGTCTAAGGCAAGGGCACGATTCGGTGGCTGAATTCGCCATCGGTTTCCGCACGTTAGCCGCGTCATCTGGCTGGAACGCCCAGGCTCTCAAAGGTGCCTTCCTAAATGCTCTGAACGATCAATTAAAGGACCTTTTGGCCTTCCAAGACGAGCCCGGGACGCTAGAGGACCTTATAGCGCTAGCCATCAGACTGGACAACCGCATAAAGGAGCGAGCCCGTGAGCGCACGTATGAACGCCCTTCTGTGGGTTTGTTTTCCGAATCTCAGTCGTCCTCAACCAAGCCAACCAGCCCATTGTGTCAACCCCCAGAAGAACCCATGCAGATAGGTCGGGCCAGACTTTTCCCCCGAGGAGCGCCAGCGGCGTATGGAAGCCCGGGCGTGCCTATATTGCGGGAAGGCTGGCCACTTCATTGCTTCCTGTCCTTCTCGCCCAAAAGGGGTAGTCCGCCAGTAGATGCGGGAGTACAGGCGGATGGACCTCTTAGAAAGAAATCCCGCATGTTTTTGCCGGTGAAATTACTTTTTTCTACAGAATCTTTTCAGACCCAAGCTTTAGTGGACTCCGGTTGTGAGCAGAACCTGATTGACTCTTGCCTCGCCAGACAACTTGGCCTCCAGTTGAAGCCTCTGTGTGCTCGGATCCTAGTGAACTCCTTGGATGGAAGGGGGCTACCAACCATTACTCACCAGACTGAACCCTTGGAGCTCGTCTCTTCAGGTAATCACAGAGAACAAATAACCTTCTTCGTTTTCCCGTCTCCACAGTCCCCAATTGTCCTGGGTTACCCCTGGTTGGAGAAACTCAACCCTCATTTGAACTGGAGAGAGGACAGGATCGAATCATGGAGTCTTCACTGCCTATCAGCCTGTTTACGGTCCGCAGTGGCTTCCCATACTTCTGCCAGCCCTTCCCCTCGGGAGGAACCGTCGGATCTCTCCAAGGTACCATCTGAGTATCATGACCTACAGCAGGTTTTTAGCAAGACTAAGGCTCTGTCTTTACCTCCTCACCGGCCTTATGACTGTGCCATAGAGCTTTTTCCTGGGGCTCCCTTACCCTCCAGCCGTCTCTATAACCTGTCCCGTCCGGAGCATGAGTGTATGGAGAAATACATCAATGAGTCCCTTTCGGCAGGAATCATCCGAAGATCCACATCCCCGCTGGGGGCAGGTTTTTTCTTCGTGGCCAAGAAAGATGGCAGTTTACGTCCCTGCATTGACTACCGGGGTTTGAATAATATCACCATCAAGAACAAGTATCCGCTACCACTACTCACGTCTGCTTTTGAGCAACTCCAGGGTTCCACAGTCTTCACTAAGCTGGATCTACGTAATGCTTATCACCTGGTCCGGATCAGAGAAGGGGACGAGTGGAAGACAGCGTTCCAGACCCCGCTGGGACATTTTGAATACTTAGTTATGCCTTTTGGCTTGACAAACGCTCCAGCTGTCTTCCAGGCATTAATTAATGACATCCTCCGAGATTTCCTTAATCAGTTTGTGTTTGTTTATTTGGACGACATACTCATTTTCTCCTCTTCTCTCCCAGAGCACAAGCTACATGTCCGTCTGGTCCTACAGAGGCTTCTTCAGAATCACCTTTTTGTCAAGGCGGAGAAGTGTGAATTCCATGTGCCATCTGTCTCATTTCTGGGCTACATCATCGAGAGCGGGCAGGTGAAGCCAGATCCTCTGAAGATCCAAGCTGTCGCTGAGTGGCCGACTCCATCATCCCGGAAGCAGCTCCAGAGATTCTTGGGGTTTCCGAACTTCTACCGCCGCTTCTTTCGAAATTTCAGCCAGACCGCTGCACCCCTTACGGCGCTCACATCCACAAAGAGATCGTTCCGTTGGACCCCCGAGGCAGGTCAAGCGTTCCACAAGTTAAAGGAGAAATTCATCAGTGCCCCCATCCTCTCTCAGCCTGAGATCTCCAAGCAGTTCATTTTGGAGGTCGATGCATCCGACTCAGGGGTGGGAGCGGTGCTGTCCCAGGTTAGTGAAAAGGATGACAAGCTACATCCATGCGCTTTCTTTTCTTGACGTCTGTCTCCCTCAGAGCGCAACTATGTCATAGGGGATCGAGAACTGTTGGCCGTGAAGATGGCATTTGAGGAATGGCGCCATTGGCTGGAGGGGGCGCAACATCCCATCATCGTATGGACAGATCATAAGAATCTGGCTTACCTCCAGGAGGCCAAACGGCTCAACCCTCGGCAGTCCAGGTGGTCCTTATTCTTTTCCCGTTTTAATTTTATTATTTCCTATCGACCTGGCTCTTAAAACTCAAAACCGGATGCCTTGTCCAGACAGTTTTCCCCCGAGGACGATAAGGCGCCTGCTACCATCCTCCCTCCCTCCTGTGTTGTGGGTGCAGTTACCTGGGACGTCCTGGAAGCGATTCACGAGGCACAGCAGCGCGAGCCCGATCCAGGCTCGGGCCCTAAGAACCGCACTTTTGTGCCTTCCGCCGTTCGTTCTCACCTGATTCAATGGGCTCATTCTGCCCCATTCTCCTGCCATCCTGGGGTCAGTAGAACAGTTTCCCTTCTCCGTCGGACCTTTTGGTGGCCCACCCTCTTCAGAGATGTCAAGGACTATGTTTTGGCCTGCCAGACCTGTGCCCGTAACAAGTCCCGCTCACAACCCCCCTGATGGGTTGCTCCAACCTCTGGCAGTTCCGTCCCGCCCCTGGTCACATGTGGCCTTGGACTTTGTTACTGGGTTACGGTGTCCAATGGTTTTTCTGTTATCTTGACCATAGTCGACCGGTTCTCCAAGGCCTGCCATTTGGTGCCGCTTAGACGACTTCCTACCGCCCTGGAAACGGCCCATCTTCTCGTAAAGCATGTTTTCCGGCTGCATGGCCTTCCCGTGGAGATCCTGTCCGATAGGGGCCCTCAGTTTACCTCGGCGGTCTGGAAGGATTTTTGTGGGGTTTTGGGTGCTAGAGTGGCCCTCAGCTCGGGATTTCATCCCCAAACCAATGGGCAGACTGAGCGGATGAATCAAGAGCTTGAGACTGCCCTCCGCTGTCTTTGCTCGTCTAACCCTTCCTCCTGGAGCACACACCTTGCATGGGTGGAGTATGCCCACAACAGCCACGCTTCCTCCTCTACGGGCCTCTCCCCTTTTGCGATCTCCCTGGGTTACCAACCTCCTCTGTTTCCCTCAGATCAGCTTCAGGCCGCTGTCCCCTCTGTTCGCTCGCACCTTACCCGCTGTAAGAAGATCTGGTCCGACACGGTCGCCGCCCTCCATCGTGCCTCTGACAGACATGCCCGCTTTGCCAATCGCAGGCAGCTCCCTGCTCCCCAGTATACTCCCGGTCAGAAGGTTTGGCTCTCGACACGGGACATACGCTTGAAGAACCTCAACAAGAAGTTGGCTCCCCGGTTTATTGGTCCCTATGAGATCGAGAAGGTTCTGAGTTCCTCTGCTGTTCGTCTGAGGTTGCCCCCTAGTTTGAGGATCCATCCTGTTTTTCATGTTTCCCTTGTTAAACCTGTGCGCTCTAGTTCCCTTTGTCCGCAGCACGACCCCCTACACCCCTCCGCATTGTTGATGGTCATCTGGTTTATTCTGTCCGGCGGATATTGGACAAGCGCCGCCGAGGCCGGGGGTTCCAATACCTCGTTGAATGGGAGTGGTACGGCCCTGAGGACCGCTCCTGGGTTCCTCGTTCTTTTATCATAGCTCGTTGGTTAGGGATTTTGAGGTCTCTTGTTCAGCTGGTGTTTCCTCGCCGCCAGGTGGCGGCCGTTAAGGGGGGGGGGGTAATGTGAGGTTCTGTGTTTGTGTGTCTGCTGTGAGTCATCTGTCGCAGGGAGGATCTGTGGTGAAGAGCTGCTGCACGGGCTGATTACACTCACCTGTTTTCAATCAGGCCTTTTGTGTCCCTGGGCTTCTTAAGGAGCTGGCTGACAAACATTCAACGCCTGATGGTTGCCCTACCGGTACCTCCAAGCCTCGGATCTCCAGGTATTTCTCCCGAGATTGTTCCCAGTCATCCCCTGCGCTCTTTGTGTTTCCCAGGTTCTTACTGAGGAGTCTCTTGATCCAGCCAGTCTCCATTTTTCCACCTGCCTGCCCGCTCTCAGCCACGCCGCCTCCTCCTTGTCACCTTCCACCGGACCTCAGCAGCCTCTGACTCCGCTCAGCAGATCTCACTTATCTCCCCTGGAATTGGAAATCGCCTCAGATCTGTGAGTACCACCGCTCTCAAGAATTCAGTTAATTCCCATCTGTCAACGACCTTCTCTAACCTCATCTCTCCATATCCAGACGCCCAGCAGTCCCCGCTGTTTCCAGCTGATCATTTTCGTTTCTTTAATTAAAAACATCGTAACTTTGTTCTGTGGTCCGAGTGTGGTTCTGCATGTGGGTCCGGAGGTTAGACAATAACATGACAGCCATGTCTCCACAGGGGGGATGGTATCAATAATACAGCAACACTTTGCAACATACAACCTTGAAACATACTTAAAACATTTTTGCAAAACATGCCTAACATGTATCAAACACAACCCACAAGGGAATATGAGACCCAAGCGAGGCCAATTTCCTCAACCAGCCTACCCATTCCACACAATCCACATGGATTTCATTGAACCAACACAGAGCGGCTCATACAAATATTGCTTAGTAATAATTGACGCTTTCTCCAAATGGCCAGAAATAATTCCCACTGCAAAGAATGATGCTCTAACAGTGGCAAAAGCACTATGTAAAACTATCATTGCAAACCATGGTATTCCACAATTAATATATTCAGATAATGGACCACATTTTGTGAATGAGGTTATTCAAAATATGGCAAAACATTTAGACATCCAACTAAAATATCATTGTGCCTATCACCCCCAAAGTGCAGGTTTAGTAGAAAGACATAATGGGACCATCAAAAGCAGACTCAAGAAATGCATGGCAGAGACTATAAGACCATGGCCTGAGTGTTTGGACCTAGTAAAACTTTACATGAGAATCACGCCAACAAACCAAGGTTTAACACCTTTTGAAATCATTTATGGCAGACCTTACAGGTTACCTCTAGTTGCGCCTGATTTGCAAAAAGCAGATGAAGAACTCACATTAGCTGATTACATGAGGAAAATTATCCTAGCCAAATAAGTGCAAAACGCACACAATCTGCCTATCTCTCCTTCTGTTTTGCAGGATCCTGAAAAGCCAATCAAACCTGGAGACTGGGTATTCATCAAGGTGATTAGAAGGAAGAACTGGACGAGTCCCCGCTGGGAAGGACCTTTTGAAGTCCTGCTGACCACGCCCACGGCTGTGAAAATCACTGAGAGACCCTCGTGGATACACATCTCACACTGCAAATTGCAAAGGCAATTAGGGGACTAGACACGGGACAGTGGGGAAGTCTGGACTACAAAGGACAGAGTGACCAATAGGGCCTCTGGTCTCAAACCCAGCAGAACAGCATCCCTGTCCCCTTAGTGGTCAAACCTCTGTTTTGGAGGACTAGTCCTCTTATTTTGCCTCTAGCCAACATGAAACTAGTTTGGCTCCACTCCTGTCTGGCAGTTTGCCTGCCTCTATTCCACTGCTTTTTCCTCACACCTGATGACGCCCAGACATCAAAGGAAAGAAGAGCTAAAATTCTAACCCACCATGCGTTCAAGAACACCTGGTACCAAATAGTTAATTTGACTGCAAAACGTTTAGGTTTCAATACCAGCTGTTATGTCTGTTCATGGATCCCACACCATTCTGAAGAAGTCTCATCGATGACTGCTGTCCCAACCACCTTAAATAATACCATATGTCTGCTATACAAATTAACTATAACAACTGCTGGAACAGACTGTTCCACCTTACCTCACTGCTGCACTGCTGAGAACAGGACATGGTCCCAGCCTGGTGATTTTTCCAAAAAAATGAATGCTTCAGTTGCCAAAGGAATCAACTTACTACGCCTTACTGGAAAAGACACTTTCTGTTTTTCAGTCCCTTGTAACAACAAACATGCATTTTTAGGAAATTCCATCTGTGAGGACACGCTACCCTTGTCAGCGACCCAGACGAAAATAATGCGTATAAACCGCTGGATGACGATTGGAAACACATCTGTGCCAAGGGACATAACCCTCAACACCACTCGACTTCAAGACAAAATAAGTGGTTTCAAAACCACTGTCAAAAGAGGAACCCATCTCCTAGAGGTTCTCTCCCAATTTGGCATGGGAACGCTTGACAGATACATCTGGAAGTGTGGTCACACTTTCTACCTCTACCTACCTAAGGATTGTTGTGGCACATGCAGTTTGGCTTGACTGCAACCCTCCTCATACATCATAACAGAAAACGGAGCACCTTCTAAACCTACAGAGCTGAATAAACGGGAATTCAACCCTCCACAAGTGTTCAACCTGTTCTCTGACAATGGTGGACGAAAACCTCTCTACAGTGATGCAAAAGGAATCTTCCACACCATGTTCCCACCTGTTGGAGTTGCAAGCCTGACAATACGGATGAACGAGGTTTGGTGGACTTTGGAAAACATCACAGACATCCTTGCTGAAATGTCCAACCTGCTGGCCAACGATCCTGAAAAACTGGCGATGAAGACCATGCTGATGCAACATCGGGTAGCTCTGGACACTCTTTTTGCTTCTGAAGGTGGTCTTTGTACTGTAATTGGTGAACACTGTTGTACTTCATTCCTAGTACACATGATAATTGGACTCTCATTCATGACCGGGTGCAGGGATTAACTGACTTTTGAAAATCACAAGAAAGCAGTAATGGACAATGGGATCTCATGGGCTGGCTGACAACTGGCAGGTGGTATCAGGTTCTTTTAAAAATAGCTATGCCATTCATTGTAATTTTGATACTTTTCTGCATTTTTGTTAGTTGTGTTCTCCCATGTATAAAACAAATGATGAATAGGATGATAACTAACACAATGGTCCAATACTCTCTTCTTAATCAGAGGCTTGAAGATGAAGACAGAAATGAAGAAGAAGATGGGGTGTAATTAACATGTGTAAAAACCTTTTTATGATTCCATTAATCTAAACTACTGTTCAGGTAGCGATTAATTGGATGATGTCTAGGTGAAGCTCGCATTAATATATTTTTGAAATTGCTACTTACTTTTGCAATTTCTTTGTTGTATGTCTTATTATTATTATTTTTTTTTTATTATTTTTTTTAAATTTGGGATGCTACTTATTTTGCAACCTTTTGTTGTCTGGTTTTTATGATTCTTATATTTTTACATTATTGGAGTTGTTACCTATTTTACAACTTTTTGTTGTTCGTGATCACATTTAAAAACCACATTTCAGGGGGGAAATGTTAGGTAAAATAATAATGTTGTATTATTATTTTCTTAGGGTGTCTTTCTAATGTACTTTTTAAATGTCATTTTGGTTTCAGTCACATGCTCATTTGCATGATATCCTGTTCTTTTAATATGTTAATGAAGTGTGACTAAATAAAGAGAGACTGCAGAGGGGGTGCTCTTGGAGACAAGAGACTATGACACTGGGAGGCTGAGAACAGACAGACACGGTTGGCTCATTCCTTATAGTATTTTCCTGGTCTCCCTCTGCAGAACTGATTATCCACATCTACCTCTGCAGAGCTTATTGACTCCATATTCTCTCCAACCCTTGTGTATGATTCTTTGTAGGTCAACCACTTTTTTAACCTAACAGATATGTTCTTAGCAGTGATGATTTTATGGGATTCCTCATAAATAAAATTAATTCTATTAAAAATAAAATCATTGGCATCCTCCCAAACATGATTACTTCTTCCTCAGTAAATGAGGTAGCATCGGAAAGAACTGTAGAACCTAATTTGTGCTTAGGCTGTTTTGATTCAGTCGAGCTTTCGGAATTATCAAAAATATTTGCCTCATCTAAACCTTCAACTTGTATGTTGGACCCAATTCCAACCAAATTATTTAAAGAAGTGTTCCATTTGGTTCCGGGCCCCATTTTGGATATGATGAATCTATCCTTAGTAAACGGATACGTACCACCGGAATTTAAAATAGCTGTAATTAAACCTTTACTCAAGAAACCTTCCCTTGATCAGGATGACTTAGTGAATTACAGACCTATATCTAACCTTCCTTTCTTATCCAAAGTCCTTGAGAAAATTGTTGCTAATCAAGTCAGTGAGCATCTAAACAGTAACGAGCTGTTTGAAGAGTTTCAGTCAGGTTTTAGAGCTCATCATAGCACTGAAACAGCACTGGTGAAGGTTACTAATGATATTCTCATGGCCTCAGATAATGGACTAATGTCTGTTCTGGTTTTGTTAGATCTCAGTGCTGCTTTTGACACAGTCGATCATAATATTCTCTTAGGAAGGCTTGAACATGTTGCAGGGATCAAAGGAACAGCACTAGGCTGGTTTAAATCATATTTAATATGGTTTAAATCATATTTCTAAAAGTAGAATGGGAGGCAGATCTTTTAGTTATCAGGCTCCTCTCCTGTGGAACCAGCTTCCAGCTTTAGTCCGTGAGGCAGACACTCTGTTTACTTTTAAGGCCAGGCTTAAAACTTTCCTTTTTGATAAAGCTTATAGTTAGAGTGGCTAAGGTCATCCTGAGCTACCTCTGTAGTTATGCTGCTATAGGCTTAGACTGCTGGAGGACAGACTTACCAATTTTCTTCACTCTGCTACTTCCTTTTCTCCTACGACTCTCCAGTTGTATTACAGTACATTCTGTTATTTCGACTGTTAACTTTGTTTTCTCTCAGTGTTTTTCTCTCCATAGAAGATATACCTGGTCTGGTATCCTGCTTGGCTGCAATGCCCTGTTGGACGGGGGGCATCGACTGGGATGATGCTCCCAGTAACTGAACATCCACTGTGTCCTGTTATCAACTTTTTACTTTCTGTAACATAGAAAGTTCTCTTAGATCAGATCTTCTGTTCCTTCTGTGTTTCTGCTCTGTCTTCTCAAACCCCCAGACGGTCGTGGCAGATGGCCGCTCCTACTGAGCCTGGTTCTGTTGGAGGTTTCTTCCTGTTAAAGTGGAGTTTTTCCTCTCCACCGTCGCTACATGCTTGCTCAGTATGATGGATTGCTGAAGGATTGCTGTGGTTGGAAAGTCTGAATCATCGGGGCCCAACCTCACGCCAATGACTGACGCAATCTGCTGGGATTCCTTAAATAGGAAACTTTTTAACTGATTGGAATGTTTGTATAAATGTATTGAAATGACTTCTTGTTAAGTGCCTTGAGATGAAATCTGTTGTGAATTGGCGCTATATAAATAAACTTAATTGAATTGAATTGAATCTGTACTCACCGGTATGCCCTTTTAATTTTTGCTTTTAAGTGAATGTGCATGAGGGTTGGTTTGGAGGGAGGGGGTTATAACTGTGATCATGTTTTTAATTCTTTAGGGGAGGGATGGGAATGTGGTTTTATGTGGGGTAGTTTGAATCTGTAAAGCACTTTGAGATGGAATTTTGTATGAAAAGCGCTTTATAAATATTGATTGATTGATTGATTGATTGATTGATTGATTGATTGATTGATTGATTGATATCCTGATCAATAGGGTCAAATGCTGCACTGAGGTCCAACTGAGATCCAACATAACCAACACTGGTTCTACCACAGTGATGGTTAAGAGTGTCACTTAATGTTTTTGCTAGTCTATTTGGGGGTTGTCAGTATGGATGTTGAAGTCCCCCACAATGATTAATTGGTCATAATCGACACATATTACGGAAAGAAGGTCGCGGAAATCATTAAAGAAGTTAGAGTAAAAATTCATTGAGTTGTGAAAAATTGTGGCTATGCCTCCACCTCATCTGTGTTTCCTGCTCTCTCTTAAGAAATTGTAATTTGTAGGAGTAATTTCTGTCAATACAGATGTTTTATTTTTTACATCTAGCCAGGTTTCTGATAAAAAAAAGGACATGTTTTTTATGTTCAGTGATGAATTCATTGATTAGGAGTGACTTTCCCAATAAAGACCTAATATTTAATAAAGTTAAGTAGTTTGATTATCGGTGGCTGAACCTTCTGACAGGTGATCAATTTGAGATTTGTTTTATTGTATGCCATGTTTGAGTTTAATCTTTTGACCCACTTGCAAAACACCATCGGGAGACCAGTTGACGGTTTTCAGAGTATTTATTAAAAGACAGAATGTGATGGAAAATGGTGATGTCTGCAAGACCTTCCGATTTAAGTTGAGGCAGGTGAAATCCAGAGCTGAGCTGTGTGCATGGAGAGCGGGCAGGCAGGACACGTAGATGGAACACTGGAGGACTAGGAGTTTTGGACAACCAGGCGTAGAAACAGACCAGAGTTTAGGTGAGCAAATGAACGGATCACAGAGGATTTTGTCGGAGTGGAACCTTGAAGGAGACACCGAGAGGTAACATGAACACAGGGAAATAACACAGAGGACTTGAGGTTGTACCAGTGACGGATTAACACTCAGGCCAAGAAGGTCTCGTTGTCAGCTTCCTAAATACTCCTCGGCTAATGAGGCAAACAGGTCCACAGCTCAGCAGGGACCTCTGGTGGAAAGTTCCAAAAACAAACAAACACAGATAGACAGACACCCAAACTCCTAACATTATGAGTGCGTTTGGCTTTAATGTTTTGTTTTCTCTTGCTTGGAATGAGTTCAATGATTTTTTTGGGGTGGCCAGACAACTTCTGTCCGGTTCCCTTGAATATCAGATGTCCGTTATTACCAGTTCGGGCATGGGCAGGGTACATCCAGCGTTAGTCCCAGAGGCCTGATGTAGTCCATGTTTTGGTGTTAGGTGTGATCCAATTCTAATTTGTGCTTTCAGTTTATCAGAGAAATCTCTAAACGGAGTCATTAGGTGTCGATGAATCTGATGACATTGGGATACTTGCTGTAAATGTTTGTTCTCTGTCAATCTGTGCAGCTGTCTGGCCTGATGATGTAATCTTCACTTTGTGTGTGTCTGGAAATGTTTGTTCTCTGATAGTATCATCAGGCCGTGCTTTGAGGTCAGCTCTTGGGTGTTTATTCAGAGAACAGATAATATTTGAGGTCAAGAGTCTCAGTCCAGTTCCATTAAGATAACATAAATTTGACTTGAACAAGTGGTTTGCACATCCAAATATTTTAAAGTTATTAATAAATGTGATCAACACATTTTCTCTTCGACCATTTATTGAGCAAGTCTACTGTACCTTTCATCATTTCCTTCAAGGACTGGTCTGGTGATAAAGATGTTTATGTTAAGTCCACCAAGTCTCTGTAGCAGATCAGAAAGGTCTGTTTTGAAAACATCAGATTGTTTTTTGGCTACATCATGTGCACCTGTGTGGATAACAAGCTTTTCCAGGTTAGGGTGTAGTTCTAAAATTGTCTGGACTTTTTCTGATATTTCTCTTACTGTATTCTTGGGGCAGCTGATAATGCTAGTGTTCTGGCTACAGAAATCATCAATACCATTAACTGATCCCTCATGTATGATGAGAACTTTTTGTTGGGGGGGGGGTGGGGGGTTCTTGGTTCTAGCTTTCTTATGTGTCCGCTTCATGTGGATGGATTTCTTCTGGTGGCCTTGACTGATCCGAGGGGCTGCTTTTTCTTTTGGGGAACTGAGGGTTGCGAATCTGTTTCTCAGCATTATTCCAGGGGGAGTGATATCTCTTGCTTTGGGTTGTGGGTTCCTTTGTTTCTTCTTCCTGGGAGCAGAGAAACCAGGTGTAGATACAGTTTGCTTTAAAGCCGGCCAGTCTTCGTCGAATGTTAAACGCCTTTTGGCTGGAGGAGTAGCGTTGTTTTGGCGCTTCTGTGCGAGACTGTTGGACTGAGATAACACCGGGCAGCCAGGTTCTTCCTCCCTGCGTGTAGTCATCGGTAAAGTTGTCTCATTTGCATATCAAGTGTTTAGATGAAAATTAATCTGAAAATGGTGTAACTTTGTAACCTTGCACTGCAAGTTGGATTCTCGCGAGATTTAGATTTTTGCAAACCTACGAAAATCTGTCTTATACTGCTCCAATTACACCTTCTGACTCGACTCCAGTGGTGGTGCGGGCCAATCGCTGATTAGCATTGTACTTTGGGGCAGACGCATGGGCCGGTGTATAGGTATGACGACAGTGGCAAGAGCCCAGGCAAAGGAAAACAAACATGGCCGCGCCGGTGGACGTACGTATAGAAGCGGCTATTGAATCTGTTTTAAGAGAACAAGAGACGATTTCTTCTTTGAAAAATGAGACAGGTGTTTTTTAAAACACCCTTCATGCGCATATTCTCCATGCAAAACCGGCAGAAATCATCCGAAGACATGGCATAAGTGAAGCTTGTGCGATTATTTTTCTTTTTTTTTTGATTGTTGCTTGGGCAATTTTTTGTTGTTTCCCTGGGGCACATGGTATACATCATATGAGTCATTACTGTGATTGGCTAAAGACAAGTCATGGTTGGCGGACACTTGCTGGAACGTCCTCCAATCAGCTTATAATTTTATACAAGATGGCCCTCCTTTTTTTCAAACGCTTTCTGCGGGAGCAGTTTCAGATTGATGTGTAGACACGGGGTGGGACTTTACATAGATCTGGCTTTTGCCAGGTTAATAACTTCGTCTCGATTGTTTCAATTCTCTGGAGCAATTTCTCAAAGACCTTAACTGAGCAAAACTCCATTTTGGTAATCCACAGTTCTTCAGAAAGTAATCTAAAAAAGAGATATAATACAGTGACTCCAGAGGCTGGGTGTATAAAGTAACTAAGAAAAAAAAGCTAAGAAAAGAGAATAAGGCTAGAGATCAGGATAGGTTGGGAGCAGTGTTGGGGTAGTTACTCAAAAAAAGTAATCCATTACATATTACTCATTACTTCTCAAAAAAGTAATCCCTTACATTACTTAGTTACTTTTTTTGGAAAGTAACTTAGTTACATTACTAGTTACAGTACTCTTGCAGCGTTCCAAAACATCATACCTGAAATGAATGCCAAGATGACTAAAAGAATATTATGACGGAAAAAGAGTTATACATATATATATATATATATATATATATATATATATATATATATATATATATATATATATATATATATATATATAAACTACAAATACAACCCACAAATATATTTTAGACACATCCATGTACACATATCTACACAAATATCCATTATATATATATATATATACATATATATATATATATATATATATTAGTGCTGTCATGAGATTAAAAAAACTTTGAGATTAATTAATTATGCTCTGTAATTAATTAATCTAGTTAATCTCTTTTTTAACCTCACCTAATAATTGCTGAGAAAAGCCTCATCTTGAGGTATTTCCTTTTAAATTCATTACATTATTGCGGTAAAACAAAAGTTTGATACATGTAATAAAACCGGCTTTATGAAGTCATATATTGTATTTAACAGCCCCGCTGCTCGGTGAGAGGAGGAACAGCGTTACATGCTTCACCCAAAAGTTTCCAATAACCCCATAAAAATTTGCTAGATTTGCCGCTAGGCTAGTAGCTTTTTTTTTTCTTTTTTTTTTTTTTTTTTTTTTGAAAGAATCACCAGAGGGGTCTAAAAACTCGCCAAAAAGTTGGCAACACTGTCGGCAACTCACCGTTCCTCCTCACCTCGCGCTCCCAATCACGATGGAAGACAGTCATCTCATGATGAGTTTACAGCCAATCGATGTCCACTTCAAGGTGTGGTTAACCCCGAACAACTCAAGCACAAGAAGCCCAGTGCATAAAACGGGTTTTATTTAAAGGGAACTCGCATCCAGAAACTGTCAAATTAAAGATTAAAAATGAGATTAACGCGATTAAAAACATAGCGCGCTAAATATGGCTGTAATTAATTGATCGCAATTAACGCGATAATTTGACACCCCTAATATATATATATATATATATATATATATATATATATATATACATACATATACACACGCACCAAAGGTTGTGAACAAAAAAGTTTAAAAAAATGTACATACACAAACATCTAAGAATCTAAGAACACATATTAGAAAGAAAACATCTATATAAAATGGCTGACAGAGCTATTAGCATTAGCTAGTTGGGACATACCTCTCTTCCTCCGGTAAAATCAGGTTTTCCTCTTCTGATGACGAGTCCTCAACACAAACCTCCGATGAACTATCATTCCAAATAATCGCCAGGGCTTCGTCAGTGATGATTCTCTTCTCTTAAAGCGCAATTTTTCGAACGCAAACAAAACAATCGAAACTGAATCGTCACCTGCTCACCTGCTCACCTGCGCGTAACTGCATCACAGCGCTCGCCGCCGAGGAAAAAAAATTTCTGTTTTTAGAATTACGCAGACTCCAGTTTCTATTGGCCGATTTGGATGATTGACATATGGTTAGAATCGTAAGATCCTATAGAATCACGCTGACATCAGAACTTTGAAGCAGATTGGACAAAGCAAATGTTTACATAGGGAAAGTTCACAGTGCGCATGTCAGACAAGGTTGAGCCTCCTCGAATCAAATGTAAAAAATAATGGCAAAGGATTACGTTTTTTTTTACTTTTTCTTTTCTATATGCACCCTGGGTATTTTAGTTATTCTGGAAATACAGTCATATCACAGTGGATTATTCTTTTCAGCAAGGAAAAAACAAAGGTAGGAAAGAATTTATGCTCTAGTTTTTCAAATGCTGTACGTATTTTTGGGCTTATTTTGCTGCTCATTTGCTGAAATTTGCACGTAGCGTGATGAAACTTGCAGCTTTAGAATCTGTGAGATGCTGGCTTTCAGGGAAGGCAACGTTTGCTCGGTTCTGTTCAGCAGGGTGACCGACAAGTCCGGTTCAATTCAATTCAATTCAGTTTATTTATATAGCGCCAATTCACAACAGATGTCATCTCAAGGCGCTTAACAAGAAGTCATTTCAATACATACAATACGGTTGAATGTGTTCATGTAAAAATTGCAAAATAGCACCAACTGTTCCTTTAATTGCTTTTTATTTCTTCTGGTTTTGGAGGTCACAGAAAATATTTATGAGTCTTTAGCTGAGATTCTGAGGTTTATAATGATAGGACATGCTTAGCAATCAGTGACCACAGGTCAACTAAATTCGGGCATTTCCCCGCCCTTCCCCCACAGTGACCCAGCGGCGGGGCTGTGGAACAGGTTTTGTAATGAGTAACGACATCATATTTTCGAAAGTAATTGTAATGTCATTACAGTGTTTGCCGCAGTAACGCGTTACACTACTACGTTACAAAAATAGTAATGTCATTACAGTAACTAGTTACTTTGTAACGCATTACACCCAACACTGGTTGGGAGAGGCTGCTCTTCCTTCAGCAGCAATAGGTCTCATTTCAACAGGGCGCAACTGCCAGGCAATGACTTGATGCAATCTGGTGGGATTCCTTAAATAGGAAACTAACTAAAGCTTTAAACTGATTGGAATGTTTGTATGATTGCATTGAAATCACTTGTCTTGTAAAGTGCCTAGAGATGGCATCTGTTGTGAATAGGCACTATATAAATAAACTGAATTGAAAAGTTAAATGTTATTATTGAGGGGGACAGGCAGCCCTCCACACACACACACACACACACACACACACACACACACACACACACACACACACACACACACACACACACACACACACACACACACACACACACACACATAACCCCCCCATTTTTTCTTTGTTTCAATGGGCAGGTGCCCAAGACCCCCCCGCAAGTGCCTGCCCCGCAAGAACAGTGGCATTATTGTTTCACCGGGATTTCCAGATGTCAAGTGAGTGGAGGGGTAAAATAATACATTGAAGTAGTGGGGCCCCTTTTAGTGAAAATATATTTACCAGATTTTCCAGAGGAATGAAATATAGTGATGAACTTTGACCCACCTTAGATCAATGGAGTTCTGATAGGGCTGGACAATAATTCAGTATCAATATATACCCCGGTATACTTTTATTCAATAATGCTGATATGAGTTTTAAACAGACTTCCGGTAATTTGATATACATTACAGTAATTTTTTTATATTTTTTTAGGATTTTTTTGGGCTCCAGTGGCCCTTATATGACAGTTACTTGACAGGAAAGGGGTCAGAGAGAGCAGGGAATGAATATACATTACAATATATAATTACAGCGTTTCACTGACTGACGTTTCACGGCGTTAATGAGCGCAGCCGATTCAAGCCGAACAGAAAGAGCCGCGACACATTGGCTATGTGAGTGATGACCTACACCACAGACAGGACAGGAGCCCGGCAGCAGCAGTTTGCTGTGCTCAGGACGTGGTAGACAGATAAACTAGGCTAATCTCAACGAGGCAAGTTTTATCAACAAAATGAGCGCTCCTAACGAGTTGAGCCGAGTTGAACGCATGGACAAGACTACAATGCTTCGGGCACCGACTAAACTCTGCTATTGGTAAGTTATACGGTTAAAAATGGCAAAAAATAGTATCTCAGGGTTTCCATAATAAAGAAGACTTGAGTCCAAGAAGGCGTTTAAGTATTTAATTCAAACATGTCTGGCCAGACACGGAGGAGACAGAGTTACTCGTGCATCACCCTAACCAACCTTTCTAACCAACCGCTTAAATAGTATTCAGCAATCATTGTTTATCTCTGTAGATGTCTTCTCCATCCTTCACGCCCCGCCTCCAGAGTAACCGCTTCACACGAGTCATAGCAATGCATAAAGCAGCTCATCCGAAGGCCAGACTGTTATCTTACTGCCCTGGCGTCTGTCTCTCTGGTGACCTGACACATATATCTTTCTCATAACATTAAGCTGGAGCAATAACCTTGTCATTTTACCTTAGATGCATTCACTAAACAGAGAATATACACTTAATTCCTAATTGCATAACAATTTTCCACCACAATTCCCCGCTTTTATTAACTTAAATAATACCATAAATATAAAGGAAAATTTAAAAGTGCTATCACAAATCTCCCTAAAAGGTTGGTAGGTTGATAAAAAAAAAAGACATTGTTCAAAACACAAAATACAATCAGACATGAGACATGTTTGGCCATGGAATTAGCTCACAGTGACAAATATTAGATCCTTCCCGAGGACTTTGCTGAGACTCCTGTGCATTGAGAGCGAAAACCCACGGGGTCTTCTTACGCCATTTTCTTGTGGGCAAAATGTCATCTCAACAGCCCCTCGCCCCAGAGGCGGCCATCCACAGGTCTCGTCATCGGTCAGGATGTTCTAGATAAAACACAGAACAAAGGAGAAATTATGTAGCATCTTCCAGTACACTTCAGAGGGTATTACATCAACACTAGATGTTGAAATGTATACTCTTCCCTTGCGCTGTTTGTTGTCTGTTGCCGTGAAGTCAGCCTCCGCCAGCATCCAGTGACCCGTAGCCACCGATCAGTCCTTCCTCAGAAAGGAGAGAGTGGTCACCCCTCAGAAGGTCCTTCAGTGAGAACCTCCCAATGCGACCCTTGGGAGCTGAGCTAATTAGGTATTAGAGCATTGATGTTCAAACATAGGTGAGCCAATTCACAAAAGATGAACAGGTAGATTATGACAAGTATAACCAACACCCTCGGAGTATGGTTTCAGATCAACCTGATGCAACTGTGTGCAAAAGCAATTCTAAACAACTCACAACCTGGGTAATGAGCCAAACCTCATCAACTGAAGCTAGATTACAATTAAGATAAATGTCTCCAAATCACTCTGTACTAAATCCATGCCAAGAAAAAGACAACCAACCATTCCAACTTGTGAGTAAAAAATCCCAAGAATCAACTACTCGCAGCAAGAAGTAAAGAAGGTTTTCAGATCAAATTAAAACTTTGTAAAGTTCCCAGACACAATATGTACTACAAGTCTGAACCCAAACCGAAATGGAATATGAAGTCAGATGTCAAGTCCAGGTAGTAAAAACCCTCATTAATTTATGATGGAGTTATGATTCACAAGAAACTCAATTACTTGCAAGTTACAATTCTCTTCATAATCCCTTAAAAATCTGTTCCAATTACTATCAAATCCAATTCCCCCCTTTTTTAAGGCATCGTCTTGCACATGCCTTAAAAATCAAGAAACAAGTAAACAATAACTTCAACTGCTTCTCCAGTGTCAAGAAAAGAAACTTAGTAGGTTAAAGGTCATGCATAAGGCATAACCTCAGAACCTGTGTATCCTGCTGCTGTTGTCGCTGAGGCAGCTTCAACCCCCAGATGATCATATCCCAATCATTTAGGTTCGCAATTAGGTTCTTATATTTGAATTACCTTGTTGTTGAAAGTGTGCTATACAAATAAAATTGCCTTGCCTTGCAAAAACAAAATAACTTCACCACATAGTTACCTAATGTATTACAGAATTTTAGTCCTACTTGCATTAGCTACAACAAAACTTCATTTCCCTCTGGGATCAATAAAGTATTTAGAATTGAATTAGACAACTTCTTCAGACCCTGCTTTTCCAGAACCTAATTGATGTTACAGTAAGGATTATCTTTGCAACCACCTTAGTTAAAATTGTTTTACTCAGGACACGGTTTATTTACCTAATTAATATCTCTGCTGCTGTTATTTGCTCATCTGTTTCTTACAGTTTATTCTCTGTTAACTCCTTGAAAAAAATAATACATTTATTCTAAATGCACAATTTTAAAGCCTGTACAACTGTAAAACATCTCTATTTCAATTTATCTAACTCAGTTGCACATTCAGATTTGAGTATGCCTCTTCTATTTTAATAACAACGATGTCAAGTAACCTTTTTACCTGTACCTGATACTCTTGCTTAAGAAAGAAACTTTTCTTCATTGCAGTTTCTGTGTAGGACTTGAGTTATACTTTATACTTTACCGGAGTAATTATCCATTTGCCCACTTTTACCTCTACTCAGTATTTTAGACAGCTTATATTTTAAAATTAGGCTCATTACTCCTGTCTCATTTAGTCTTTTATTAAAAAGGAACACACAAAAACCCCCTCAAACATCAACAAGTGTTGCAACTGAATATAATTTACTGCGGTTTGATAGTAGGTCTCACATTTTTTATACTGACACCCTGTTTTTATGCGATCTATAGCATATAATGCACACAGGTGTTAACTGAATATTTTCCACATTTTTCCCGTCTTTAGAACAGTGACCGAAATTCTGAATCTATTTTTATCATCATTTGTCTTAATGAAGTAAACTAAATTTTGAAAAATAGAAACCAAGTTAAACCCCACTGTGTGTGTAGGTCACACCTGTTGGCTTAAAGATTGCACTAAATGCATCATTTTCACATATACCATACCACTTTATTTATATAGCACGTTTATACACAGCCGAGGCTGTACAGAAGAACATCATATGCAGCTGAAACAGGTAGCCTAGTGTATCCCAAATGTGTCCTTATTATTTAACATTTTTATTAAACGTTACTATCATTAAGGAAAAGTTCTTTTTGGGCGAGGTATGGCTAAAGCTTTATTCTTTATCATTTAATGTTCTAATCCTAAATTTGTTTTATGATTTCTACCTCCTTTGTGTAAATCTAAATGTACGGTCTATGATCTAAATGCTTCTATTATCTGTCACTTTGCTGCCGGTACAGCAGAAGTTCCCCTTCTTGGGAAAATAAAAGGATTATTCATGAAGTTAAGCATTACCGTGTTTTAATTTGGAAAGCTCATGTTTGAAACAGGAAGTGGTTTTGCGCAAAAACAAACAGTTTGACTAACCCGGACTCGTTAACATCCAGGAAGCAACTGAAAACTCAAGACTAAACTTTTCATCAAAACAATGTTTAAGTTCCTATTTGTAGACTTCCAGCCGCAGAGCGCTATTAATGCTTCATCAGTGTCGGGATCTATGATTGTTTACAACCAGAGAATCGCAGCACATCGGTCGTAAGAAAGAAGTTTGTGGCTCAATTAGCTGATTAGCAACTAGAGAATCATATTAAACCTGCAACGGACTTTATTTCAGATCATTTTTACAACATTGTAGTTAATAACTCGCTGGCTAAGATTAACCTTAGAGTTTTTACCCGCGTTGTTTTCTATTCGTTTCTGTAAATTACTCAAAAGACTGAAATACTTTCATACTGCTACTCGCATCTGTATTAACTGGAGTTGGTTTTCAATATATCCGATTCTAACGGTGCGTTTTCCGTGTTATTTCTATTTACTGCTGAGTAGGCTACGTTTATCAAAAGTATTAGTTAAACATAGAAACCATCATTCATCTAGTTTATTGCTGAATTGCATCGTTTCACATAGGATTTTAAAAGGACGTTTTCAAGCTAAGGTTCCCGGGCCAAATTATCTCATGAACACAGAGTGTTATAGTTTTAGGTCGAACCAGTTTTAATCGGTTACAATAGTTCACATTTTATATTACCATTTACCTTTGTGCATTATTTCCCCCCGAGGCTTTTATTGATTAGCCCAAATCTAACAGCTGTAACTCACTGAGTACAGCACACCCATTTAATAGGCTATAAAATTAATATGGATTCAGGTTAGAAAATACTCAAATATTAGATTGATGAGGTAAATGTAATTTCCATCTCTCACATTAATTTGAAGCATTGCTTTGGAAAAACCAGCATAATAAATCAAATAGACTAAAGAATGTTTATTCATATTTGCACTTTGCAGAAAAAATATCATTATTAATGATTGTTGGAAATGTGTTCCAGCAAATATGTTTTCAAAACTGATGTAGGAATTTATTCTCCGGTAAATCACTGAGTCACGTTTAGATAATTAATCATTATTATATTATCAACATTAAAACTACAGCAAGTTTTCAAGATAATATAGTTTATTTTAAACATTAAATCTGACTCGTATGCACCAATATAGATCATAATCATCAATCATTCATTATGCTTTAAATTGGAATATTCTCTGTTTTATTTTGATCTATTCTTACCCAAGATACTTGATGTTAAGATTGCAGTTTCCGAGATCTGTTGCGTTTAGTTTTTCAGATAGAGCGATAACATATTTATAATCCTGAGATCCTGAGCAAACCACTGATACTAAATGCATGTCAAATGCATTAAAAAGACTATTATGGAAATAATATTTAACAATGACGAGAAAGGATTCCTTCTTAGTTCAAGGGCTCCAACTCGGCTTGCCGATCAACACAGTGTTTAGAACATACAGCATGGCAGTAACTGACCTGCACCCACATCTTAACATCTTACTGTATAGAAATTAATAAAACTAAGACTCCTCCTTCATAGATAGGGTGTCTGTCTTCAGTAAGATAGAATAACTTTAACCTCGTTAGTAAGACTCCACTCAGACGCTCTGGGTCAGAGTGCAGATAATGGAGTGGTTCCGACGTCCTTCAGTCAGCATGCAGACACATCTCACATGTTGGTGACCCAAGACACAGAGAGTATCCTTGAGCTTCTCACACGTTGGTTCAACATAACAATACATATCTCAGTTAACACAGAGACTTAAGCTTTAACATGATCAATATATTTTTTCCACATTAAGCCATTCAAATCTTCTTTTATAAAAAATGCTACGCAGAAAAATTCTCACAACAGGCCTCAAATAATTTAGGCTTTGATAAAAGCCAAGAGAGCTACAACTAAACTAACTGTGAAATCTATAGTTCAGGATTAGATTTTTACCCATAAACACCAAGTGATTATATTTTATTTGCTTTCTTAATTTGAAAAGTGATACGTCACTGTTGACGAACAATTATGTTTTGAGTTGGATTTGCTTTTACTAAGAAAGTAAAACAATTGGCTGAACCGTGTCCAACAGCAGTAATTCAGTATGCTCATTCATTTGGAAACAAGCAATTAAATTCCAACATTTCATGTTCTTATTACGTTTCATTATTACCATTTTAAAGAAAACGGGTCCCCAGAGTGTTTTTGCAGCTACAGGGGATCACAGTTCTGAGCCTCCCTTGTAAGGTCTAAGAGAAAATGTTAGAATTTGAATTCCCTTCACCATAGCCCCAAATAAGCCGAAATATATAAGCACCCCCAAACTCAGGTACGCACAGGTAACCTCCCAAGCCACTTGTCCATACCTTTTTGGGTCGAACCTTGAACATTACTCCTCCCCTGTGGACAAAGTGGTCAGTCCAATCTAGAAAAAAAGCAAAACAGAATGAGAACCAGCCTGATTTGCATTCTGGTTCAGTTGAAATTGAAAACTGCATTGGTTGTCATAAGCAAAATTCCAAACTCACAGGACCACTATATTGTTATACTTGATGGCCCCTAAAAAAACATTTCAGGTATATTAATATTTACTTAAAACAGTGAGACGACTTCCCTTTAATTACAAAGTCAGGTGCCTTATATTAAGACCCACTTATATAACTTCCTGTGTTTACCCACCAGAGTGACAAAACCATCAGATTTCTAGGATCAAACCTTTCCTGACCTCTTGCCCCTTATCCTGGAAGGAGACACAGAATACTTCACAGCTTGAGATCAATTCTGTAATTTTCCAAGCAAAATTTCTAATAAGGCCCACTAACTGCTCTGACGCTTGAATGTTCCCCAGATAAGATTAGTATTTACCTTTTTTCCATTTATTTAAGACCTAAGTAGCCTAAGGACCAGTCATCTTTATTTTAATGTTACCCAGCAGAAACCTAAAGGTTTATTTATTTTTTTTTCAGTTGTGTTCAAATTATGGCCTAAACAATGTTGTTTTACTGTTGCTGCTCACAGCAAAGTCTTGTTATTTTTTAAGTCTCGCGATTGTTTACATTAGCGCCTTGCAAGCTGATAAAAAATTCGTCCTTCACAGCTGTGGAGAAATCTAAGCAGTGTTGCTGTAAAGGTCCAAGTTATTTTAGTTAATGTTCATAGTTCTAAGATTTATTACTTTCTTACAACAAACCCCAAAATACAAGGAAACAATTCAGCCCCAATTGTCCCAGAAAGGAAGGAAAATATGTTTTCACTGTCAGTCAGCTTAGTCAAAATTTAAGTCAGTCAGGTTATAATTCACAACCTACCCTAAATGCCCCAATCAACTCTATTATTTGTTCTAGTCGTAAAATAGGAACGTTTCCGTTTCTAAGTTAGTGCACACAAGCTGCGATAGCTAAGGAAACTTGTACTTAGTGTAATAACAATTCCATCAAATAACTTTCAACCAAAATGAAATAAAATAAAATGTGGACTCTCCTGACAGAGAGCATTAGGAGAGAAAAGAAAAGACCATTTACTAGATAACTGTGTGCAACTCCGTCTTTAAGCTCTAATTAGACTAAACTCACCGGATGATGAATCATCACCTTATCAGAGCCGTAGCAGTTTCTCTGTCTGCTTTACCTCGTCCGTCTAAAACAAACACATTTGGTTTAGTTGCACATCAACTTTCCCTTAACAATTACAACACAATAACAAAACAAAATTTAGATCAACATAGAAAATAGAAAGAATCAGAAATTATGGCCTGCTTCCATCAAGACGCTTTTCGCTCTAAGGGTCCTCTGGTAGAAACAAAACAAAAACAAAACAAGATTTACTTTCCTAAGGGAGTGTGTATGTGTGTCATAGGCAGGTGTCACAGAGATAAAATACAGCTACATCAGTCAGCAAGCATTTCTTAATTGCATTTGAGCTGTGTGTGTTTTTGTCCTGCCTGAATTTCGCTGGATCATCTGCAGGCTGGCCGGCCCAGGGCCCCCCCCCTCCTCTCGATCCAGCTAATCGCCATGTTCCAGGGACCACAGCCCCCAAATAACTCATCTCACCTGAGCAAGAGTTTTCCCCTCTGCCCACTGGTCAGCCCGCATTCAGGCCGGAGTCCAGCCTCCGCCTTTGTTATGGCTGCCAAACCCCTTATTCCAAGGGTGGGGGAGGTACTAGGGCTCCTTGTGGCCCTCCCCAGGCGCCGCTGGACCCAAGGCAGGGGTCCCAACCAGTCTGAAGAAAAACACAGGACAACTCAGCGAAACTCACCAGCAGTCCTACAATGGAATGTGTATCAATAACAGTGTGTGTGTGTGTGTGTGTGGTATTCTGCATTATACCAAGCCATCAAACAAATGATCTTAATGCTCAAACACTCCAGTTCTGGAAGAAGCAAACAAGAGTAAATAAAAGAGAAATAAACAAAACCACATAAATAAACCACAAAGAAATTACATCACTTTTAGATTTTCTTACAGATTATCCAAATTCCTCCCCTGGGCCCATTCATTCTTTTATTTTTATTTTTATTTTTTTTCTTTCTGTTGACATATTGGACTGTCTGGAGGTGAAGTGTTGCTAGATTACAGACCCGATTGTCTGCCTGGGTACCCAGTTCCAATGAAGGACGTCTCCCCCATCGCTTTCTAGTTTCCTTGAGTGAAACAAAAGCTTAAAAAAACCCTCGTCGGAAAATAATCAATCAATTTAATTAATTGACCACTTGTCCAACTGCCGTGCTCCCAGGTAAAACCCGGAGCAAAAACCCGATACTTTCTTTAACGTTGATTAAATAATTAACCATACAATTATATATAAGTATATATATTATATTAAGTAATCAATCAATCAACCGCGTGTAAGTAAATAAACACGAAACCGCTAGCAAATATTTCACCTCCTGAGAGTGCAAATAAAATTCTGTTATCACTATTTATTTTAAGGACTCAGTCTTACCAGGTTCTGTCTCAGGCGACAGCCGGGCCGACAGAGACGCTTCAAGGCCTCCATCTCCCAAACAGCTACTGGAGGTAAGAGGCTGGGAGAAACTTTCCCAGGACGCTAGCAACTCCCTTGACCCTGTCCCTGCCGGTCCATTCTGTTCGCTGAGGCTGCGTTGGGCGCCAAGTGTAATGGCAAAAATAGTATCTCAGGGTTTCCATTATAAAGAAGACTTGAGTCCAAGATGGCGTTTAAGTATTTAATTCAAACATGTCTGGCCAGACACGGAGGGGACAGAGTTACTCGTGCATCACCCTCACCAACCTTTCTAACTAACCGCTTAAATAGTATTCAGCAATCATTGTTTATCTCTGTAGATGTCTTATCCAACGTTCACACCCCGCCTCCGGAGAACTGCTTCACACGAGTCTCATATCAACGCATAAAGCAGCTCATCCGAAGGCCAGACTGTTATCTTACTGCCCGGCGTCTGTCTCTTTGGTGACCTGACACACATATATCTTTCTCATAACATTAAGCTGGAGCAATAACCTTGTCATTTTACCTTAGATGCATTCACTAAACAGAGAATATACACTTAATTCCTAATTGCATAACAATTTTCCACCACATCTGAGTTTTACGTTATTTTGTGTATGGTATGAGGATTTATTACTAAAATCATTTCTGTAACAAATACAATATGCTTCACACAAAATAGGACGTTTATATCCAAAGGCACTACTTTTTGTATTATTTTTAATTTGTGCAATTTACGCTTGGTATATTTGTTAAATGCCATTTAATAAGTACATAATTAACCATCTGTTGTGGGCATTCTTGGCAGTTTTTCTGAGGCTTTTATATAGTATATATCCATATCGGAATTATATCGTATCGACCGAAATTAAGAAATATAATGTGATATAAGTTTTGGCCATATCGTCCAGCCCTAAGTTCTGATCATTGTGGTTCCCTCAGCTGGATGTGGACATGGTGAAGTGAACAGCCAGACCATGGTATGGGTGGATTGCTCCCTCTGGTTAACCCAATCAGTGTAGACAGAAACAGTTTTGAACTTGGACTCGTTCCAATCTGCTTAAGAGTCATTTCACCAGTTGAGTGCTGAGCTGCTATCAGAGCTGCTTGATTGTTCAGTGACATGGATGATATGTATGGACATATATGGAATATATATGTCGGGTTGTCCATATGGAATATAAACAACCACGAGCATCCTCTTCATGAGACAGTCATACAACAACAGAGCGTCTTCAGTCGGAGGCTTCTTCAGTTTTGCTGCAATACAGACTGCTACAGGAAATCCTTCCTGCCCACAGCCATCATCATCTACAACAACTCCTTAAAGAATTAATTATATGAGCTACAACGACACTTAATTTCCATCTGGGATCAATAAAGTATTTTTGAATTGAATTGAATTGAATTGGAATCTTATTTTACATGTTGGAATGCTGTGTTCTTGCTGCAGCAGGTCAGAGAAACATCTGAGTATGATTACAGCTATCTAGAAGCACCACAGCCATTCTGCAGAGAACGGCCCCGGGACAGCAGGTTTGTTTCTCGGGTACAGTTCCAGCTCAAACAATGGGAATATCTGGACAAAGGTCAATATTTCTTGTCCCTTGTTTAAGAAGGTGGAACTCATTTATTGTATAGATTCATTACATGTAAATTGAAATATTTCAAGGCTTTATTTCTTGAAATCTTGATACATTAAAGAAAATGGAAACCCAAAATTCAGTCCCAGAAAATTAGAATATTATAAGCCATATATAATAAGCCCAGGTTGCTTTGATAGCAGCCTTCAGGTCATCTGTTGTGTTGGTTCTGGTGTCTCTCTTCCTCTTGACAATACTCCATATATTCTCTGTGAGGTTAAAGCCCAAGCCAGTTTGCACAGTACCACCATGATTATTTAACCAGCTTTAGGTACCTTTGGCAATGTGGGCCGGTACCAAGTCCTGCTGGAAATTGAAATCAGCATCTCCATAAAGCTGGTCAGCAGAAGGAAGCATGAAGAGCTTCTGGTAGACGGCTGTGTTGGCTGTGGACTTCAGAAAATCCACTAAACCAGAACCAACACCCCAAATGGCGCCCCTGATCATCACTGACTGTGGACACATAACTCCGGACTTCAAGCAACCATCCTTTCCACTCCTCCTCCAGACTCTGCAACCTTGATTTCCAACTGAAACGTAAACTATTTTTTATCAGAAAAGAGAATTTTGGACCACTGAGAGACAGTCAAGTTTTTTTTCAGTGTCAGGTAAGACACTTCTGACAGCTCACGAGTGGTTTGGTACAAGATATGCGATATTTTTAGCCCATATCTAGGCTTCATCTGTGCGTGGTGACTCATGATGCGCTGACTCCAGCCTCAGTCCACTCTATGTGACACTCCACCAATTCCTTGAATGATTTTGCTTGACAATCCCCTTAAAACTGCAGAAATCCCTGTTGCTGGTCCACCTTTGCCTACCACACTTTTTCCTTCCAATCAATTTTCTATTATGTAGGGATACAATGCCCTGTAAACAACCAGCTTCTATAATGATCTTTTGTGGCTTACTCTACCTATTAAGGGTAATGGCTGTTTGTTGGACAACTGGCAAGTCAGCAGTCTTCCAAACAATTGTGTAGTCCAAAACATGGGATTTATGGATTTAAAAATAATCATTGTTATTTGTCTTAAGTAACATTCAAATTCTTTGAGACACAGAATTTCGGGATTTCATTGTCTAAGGAATCTAAATAAAGAGTTTCACTTTTAGACAATATTTAAATTTTCTGAGTTGTACCTGTAGTCTGGGGTCTAAAGTAGCTGGGATTTTATACCGCAGTGGGTTTCATTGCTTGTCTGTTTCCAGTTCTAACAGATCATTGGAAGAACTCCATAAGCGTGTACGAAGTCTTCTGACAACACCAAAAGCTGTACGTCGACTTGTCTATGTAAGTAATGATATGGTATCTTTTTTTGTTATATCTAAAGGCCAACTGGTTTGGTCTTAATGGATAAAATAGTTACAGTATTTAAACCCCCGTCAGAGGGATTATATCTGAGATTGAGGAAAATGTTTTTCTTTCAGGGGGCCACTGTGTCTGAGGTAGATGAAGTTTAAGCGAGAAGGTCCATCTCTCTTGGTCCACCCTGACACCTGGTCCAAGTCTGGAGAGCTCGGATGGTACTGCTTTGCCACTGTGAGTTTTAACACATATAGGACATGGTACATACCAGAAAATTAATGGTGCGGTTCTAGTTAGGTCATTTGTATATAGTAAAATGAATAAACATTTAATATAATAAATATTTTTTCTCATACTGAAGCCAGTGTGTCTGGATGTTTTAAAAGCTAAACTTGCTGTATTGTTTAGAGCTGGTCTTTACCTTCTCTCAACATGGTCTGCCCAGGTAAGATATTCAAAAGTAGGGACGTCTCTATCAGGACGTTTTTTTTTTGTCCCAAATATATAATTTGCCTCTCCATGTGGATGTGACTCACTGACTGTGTAACTGCAACAGGATTTAGTGATTCCAGTTGCAGACAAAAATCAAAACAAAAAACCAAGAAAAACATGTTCTCCATTAACATAGCATTTTGTTTTTAACTTCACACATTTTATGGATAGTATTGCAGCTGCTCTCTGTATACCTCTATCCTATATCAAAAAATTGTGTAAACAGGGTGCAAAGCATGTCACATGACACAAAGCACTGCAGCAGTCTATCCAGTCTCTCATTCTGCTTTAATGCCATTGTGAAGGGTGAGAAGCACTGATGCCTCGTTTCAACTGAGCGGAACTAAACAGGTCGGTGTGGTTCTGTACAATATTTAGTCTATTTCCATTGTAAATGTGGTCCATACTACTGACCCTACCTATCCATTCCTGGACCCCCTTCAGTAGTACGTCCGTTGGACAATGGTACGGTACAGTACCATAGAGCGGAGCTACTGGTGTCACACAATAGTCCATTTTTAAGAGAAAAAAACTATCACTGTTTGCAACAACCATGAGACATACTAGTGCTTGATTTTTGTCGTTACACTAGTATGACGCCTCGTTAGGTGTTTGCCCAGTGAGAATGCAACTATCACTGGAGAACAGTGTTGGTAATAATCCTATTAGGTAACGCTATTCTTTATCAGTAACGGGTTAATCTAACTAATTACTGTTTCCATCATTGCAACACCGTTACTGAGTGTCAAATGCAGTGTTACTATGAATTGATAGAATAAATTGCGTACTCCAAATTCTAGGAGCTTAAATGGACTCCGCCTGTGTGTAATGGAAGTTGAAGTGCCACTTCAGCCATAGTGTTGAAATCAGGGAACATTTCTCCAATTGAAGTGATCAGAATTCGCCAAGACTTTCTGAACAAGGGCTTTTTTGATCGCTTCAGTGATAGGAAATCCCCCTGCATGCGATCTTTTGCATCAGTGGTTGGGCTTCAGCAATCTGTCACCGCCAGTCTGTGTACAGTGCAGTCACAGATGCGCTTCGTGCCTCCATAACTTTTCAGCACACTCTCAGCTTGCGAATTACAAGATGCATTAGGTATGGTGTCCAGGTCTGAGAAGATGTTCAGATGCTCTCCTGGGAATCTTTTTTTGATTGATTCAGTTACCCGTACTCCGTGCATAAAGTTGAAAATGTCTGCACGTTTGCACCAAGGTGTGGATACTAACCTGTCAAAATGACAGACAGCCTTCAGATTTTCTGTCACCGTTATAAAAAAAGGTCAAATACTGAAAAAAATCAGTTAACGTGACCACTGGACTACAGAGTTAAACACATATTGTTTAACTGTTTACTTTTATTGTGAACAAAATACTTCGGAGTACAGGTAGTTCACTTGACCAGTCGTCTTGGTTTTAAGAGTGTGATTCAATTTGCCGTAGTTAAACACACTTGATTTTGTTAAACTGTTTACTTTGTTACAAAGATAATACTTGAAGTGCAGGATAAACCTCTTGCTGTCCGTCATTTAAACTGACTTTTGAAAACTGGTGTGAAAAATCCAGTTTCTTTGATATTTAGCAACTGTTTTTTTACAGTAACAAACAATTACAGTTACTTTCCCTGGTAACTAGTTACTTTTATTTTACAGTAATTCAGTTGGATCAGGAGATTGCTATCTCAGGGTTAACAGATTTCTCATGACTTGATATTGACTTTAAACTTTTTTCCTGCCTTTTGAAACCTTTTTAGGAAAGAAGACTCTCGCCTCCATGATGAACTCCTCAACCTCTGCAGGTGTTTACATGCATTTGAAATGACATTTATTCTCTTTGCTGTGATTTAATGAATGGTAACACAAAAATGTGTTTGATTTTGAAATAAAGTAATCTGTACTGAAACTCAGTGCTGACGGTCAGCTTTGTTCCTAATCTATCAAGGTGACATTGTGGAGTCCTCAGGTAAATCAACCACAGGCCATTAAAAGCAAATTACATCTGTGGCAGCGATGCTTAATGTGAGCTACTGCAGCATATTACAAAAATTGCTGATAGTTCTAACTGTAAGGCAATAAACATTAGCAGAATGAGGAACAGTAGGCTCTGTTGGAAAACAGTTCCTGGCTCCTTCTTTCTGTTTAGTTATATCACACAGCTGATATGCCGACATATTAGGCAAGGCAGTTTTATTTGTATAGCACACTTTCAACAAGGCAATTCAAGGTACTTTACATGATTAGGTAATAGAGTAAAAACAACAATAAAGCATAAAATACACAACATATGACACAGTAAAACATTACTCAAAGGCATCTCTAAACAGATGGGTAATGGCTGTTTGTTAGACAACTGGCAAGACAGCAGTCTTCCAAACAATTGTGTAGTCCAAAACATGGGATTTATGGATTTAAAAATAATCATTGTTATTTGTCTTAAGTAACATTCAAATTCTTTGAGACACAGAATTTCGGGATTTCATTGTCTAAGGAATCTAAATAAAGAGTTTCACTTTTAGACAATATTTAAATTTTCTGAGTTGTACCTGTAGTCTGGGGTCTAAAGTAGCTGGGATTTTATACCGCAGTGGGTTTCATTGCTTGTCTGTTTCCAGTTCTAACAGATCATTGGAAGAACTCCATAAGCGTGTACGAAGTCTTCTGACAACACCAAAAGCTGTACGTCGACTTGTCTATGTAAGTAATGATATGGTATCTTTTTTTGTTATATCTAAAGGCCAACTGGTTTTGTCTTAATGGATAAAATAGTTACAGTATTTAAACCCCCCTCAGAGAGATTATATCTGAGATTGAGGAAAATGTTTTTCTTTCAGGGGGCCACTGTGTCTGAGGTAGATGAAGTTTAAGCGAGAAGGTCCATCTCTCTTGGTCCACCCTGACACCTGGTCCAAGTCTGGAGAGCTCGGATGGTACTGCTTTGATGGGTTTTTAGCCTTAATTTAAAACAGGTCAGTGTTTCAGCAGTCATCCCGAAGATTGTTCCAGATTTGTCATGCTGCCCTATTCACTCCCTCTCCTAATCATCGTCCTCACCTGTTTCTCCTATCAACCACACCTGATCCTCCTTACCTTCTGCCTTTATAACCTGTCACTTCCCCTCACTCAGCGCCGGATCATTGTTGTAGATGTTTCCATGGTGTGTTGTCCTGCTGTTTCCCGTCCAGCTAGTCCGATGGTCCTGTCTCTCCGTTCCTGCCATCACCATCATCATCACCTCCTCCACCAGCCGCACCCCAATAAATATCCTTGCACTAACCGGCTTCCGTGTTTGGGTCCATGCACCACACCGCACAGTCCTGACAAGATTAGAGGAGCATAGAAACTGAATGTTTGGTTCTAATTTTAGGGATGTTGAGTAGACTGGAATTAGAGGACCTGAGTGGTCTGGTGGGGTTGGTATATTAACAGTTGATCTTCAATATTTTTTGGTGCTAAGCCATTCAAGGATTTATAAACTAGTAAAAGTATTTTGAAGTCTATTCTCTGAGCTACAGGAAGCCAGTGTAAGGACTTAAGAACTAGGATGATGTACTTTACTTTCCTGGTTCTAGTGAGGACACTAGCAGCAGCGTTCCGGATCAGCTGCAGCTGTCTAATTGACTTTTTAGGCAGACTTGATTTGCTCGATGCATTTACTTAAGGTTTGGATGGGTTCAAAGTCACCTGGTGACATTGTAACGTAAAGCTGAGTATCATCTGCATATTTATGGTATCTAATCTTATTGGTTGTTATAATCTGGGCTAGTGAAAGCATGTAGATATTAAATAGGAGTGGGCCCAGGATGGAGCCCTGGGGCACCCCACATGTGATCTTTTTTAGTTCTGATGAAAAGTTTCCTATTGAAACAAATAAGTCCCTGTTCTTTAGGTAAGACTCAAACCAGCCAGGTACTGTACCAGAGAGTCCTACCCAGCTCTCCAGTCGTTCCAATAAAATATCATGGTCAACAGTGTCAAATGCTACACTGAGGTCCAACAGAACCAGCACTGTGGTTCTACCACTGTCTGTATTAATGCGGATGTAATTGAAAAGTTTGACGAGGGCAGTCTCATTTCTTTGGTGAGCACGGAAACCAGATAGAAAAACGTCAAAGCAGTTGGTCATTGTTAGGAAGCTATTTAGCTGTTGAAACACAGCTTTTTCAATAATCTTGCTGATGAATGGAAGATTAGAGATTGGCTTGAAGTTCTGCATTAACGTGTTGTCCAGGTTATTCTTCTTTAGCAGTGGTTTAATAACTGCTGTTTTTAATGGCTGGGGGAGGGTTAGGGTTAGGTGACAACAGGGATGAGTTAAAGGAGCATGGGGCAGAATGAAGAAACGAAGCTCACGAGCGACGCGGCCGGCGCTGCAAGTAACTGCAGCCAGCCGCACCGGAGCGCGCAAAAACGCTTCACAAAAAAACACCTCTTCACAGGGACACTTCTTTTTCTTAGTGCCACTTTTTAGTGGGCTGTGAGTCGTCCTTGGTCGTTTCCCAGTTGCAGAAGAGAAGAATCCATTCTCACAATTGAAACAATGGAGGTCTGCGACCATTTTTCTTCCTCTTTTAAAGCTGTCCAGAACGCGCAAGCCGTGTCAATTGCCGTCACATCCGTAGGACAGTGCGGGAAATTCGGGCCCGAACTGCAGCACATTTTGCAGCACACAGCCAGTTTAAGAAAATGGAGCGATACATGGGTGGGCTCATTCTTTTTGGTTTATAACGCATCACCCAACAGCATTAAAAAACTGGACATGCATGTTTATTTTATTTACAAATCCTGCCCCATGTTCCTTAACTATTTGAATCAGATCAGACCCAATGACAGGGAAATCTTTCTTTAAAAAAGCTGTGGGTAGGATATCAAGACAGCAAGAGGAGGAGCTTAATTGGTTAATGATTTTATCAAGGTTTTTTTGGTTTAATTGAAGAAATTCTGAAATTTTTTCTACTTAAAATAAAAGCTTAAAATAAAGTTTAACTTGATTGTGATGCAGTCACTTGCTAAATTGAAGGCCATAGATTATTGTTTTGATTTAGTTGGCTTTTGGGCATGTTTCCTTTCTTATTTTAAGTTTTTCCATTTTTATTCCTACCATTAGGTTTGTATTTTAGCACCTTTTTGTCCATAATTTACCTTTGATACCATGCTCTCTTGTACCTTAGGCCGGTTTATCTTTGAACACATTTCACAGGTTTACTTTTATAACCTATTCATTCTGGTTTAACACTTCTTGCATCTCAATTGTGATAACATTGTCATACTGCCCTATTCACTCCTTCTCCTCATCATTGTCCTCACCTGTCTCTCCAATCATTCACACCTGATACTACTCACCTCCTGCCTTTAAAACCCGTCACTTCCCTTCACTCAGCGCCGGATCATTGTTGTATTGTCAATTTCTCCATGGTGTATCGTCCTGCTGTTTCCCGTCCTGCCTCTTCGTTCCTGCCGTCACCATCATCATCATCACTCCAGCCAGCAGCACCTTCAATAAACATCCTACACATTTCATCGGCGTCTGCGTTTGGGTCCTTTCTCCACACATATCCTGACAAACATGCATCATGTTCACACTTTAATACATCATGTTCCTTAACTACTTTACATTATTCACTCAAATTAATATGGAAACATACACCTGACAATCATGTCGGGACCCATTCACACACATGTGCGACACAGACAGGAAGATATACACACAAGAAAGTCTGTGGTCAGCAGTGTTGGTAATAATGGCGTTTAAAAGAATGGCGTTAGCTAAAGCCCATCCATCCATCTTCTTCTGCTTATCCGGGGTTGGGTAGGGGGGGCAGCAGCTTAAGCAGAGAGACCCAGACTTCCTTCTACCCAGCTACTTGGGCCAGCTCCTCGGGAGGAATTCCAAGGTGTTCCCAGGCCAGCCGAGAGACATAGATCCTCCAGCGTGTCCTGGGTCTTTCACTGGGTTTCCTACCGGAAGGACGTGCCTGGAACACCTCACCAGGGAGGCGCAGAGGATGCATCCTGACCAGATGCCCGAGCCACCTCAACACTGGCTCCTCTCGATGTGGAGGAGCAGCGGCTCTACTCTGAGCCCCTCTCGGATGACAGAGCTTCTCACCCTATCTCTAAGGGAGAGCCCAGACACCCTACGAAGGAAACTCATTTCAGCCACTTGTAACCGTAATCTCATTCTTTCGGCCACTACCCAGAGTTTGAGACCATAGATGAGGGTAGGAACGTAGACCGACTGGTAAATCGAGAGCTTCGCCTTTCATCTCAGCTCTCTCTTCGCCACTGTCATGGTTCCTGGGTGTTTGTGTTTTGTTAGTTATTTTCCTTATTTAGTTTTATTATCATGTTTAGTTATTCTTTGTCTTTACTAGTTATTTCTGCACTTCCTTGTTTCCGTATTTCTCCTTGTTCTTAGATGTTTTTCACCTTTTGCTCCTTTGTCCTCCTTATTAGTATTCCTCTTTAGATAGTGTCCTTATTTATTTCTTCCTTCTGTTCTCCACTGTTTCCTTAAGATTCCTCCCTAGACCTATTAGCCTTGCTTTATAGTTTCTTTAGAGTCTCCCAGCCATTTTACCTCCTGTCCCAGTTGATTACTTCCACCTGCTCTCTCCCTCTCACCTGCATCTGCTCTCACTAATTGGTCATTGGTCTCCTCAGTCACTTCCTCATTTCCTCCTCACTATATATTCACCTCTCCTTCAGTAGCTACTCGCTGGTTCGTTGTCATTCCTCCCTTCCTGGTTCCTGCCTTCCTTGTTCATCCCTGGTCTGTCTTCCTGCATTCCCTGGTCTCCATGCTCCCTGGTTTCCCAGTGATTTTTGTAAGTTCTGCTATTTATTATTTAATTAAAACCTGAGTTCATTTATTTTCTGCATTTGGGTCCTCTTTATAAACACGCAAACCTGACAGCCACGACAGACCTGTACAGCGCCCTACCCATCCGCTTATCGATCTCCCGCTCCATTTTTCCCTAATTCGTGAACAAGACCCAGCAGGTACTTAAACTCCTCCACTTGAGGGAGGACCTCATCCCCGATCCAGAGATGGCACTCAACCCTTTTCCGGGCCATGGTCTCAGATTCGGAGGTTAGGTAAAGCAGTTCATTTATCAATAACTGGGTAATCTAACTAATTACTTTTTCCGTCATTACAACACTATTGCCATTACTCAACATTAAATGCGGTGTGTTACTATGAATTGATAGAATAAACTCCGTTCTCCGAATGTATCCCTGCCTTCAAACAAACTGCTTGTGAGGAGGCTGGGTGTGTTAGCAACGACATAAGCAATTATGATTTGCAAAGGGAAAGTCATGTTTCATGGTAGCCAGTGTTTTTACACACAACCTATATTATGCGTGCCACACACACAAACGGCAAACCGATTAGATGAAGCAGCAGAAATGGCGAGTCACAGTTGTCTGAGATTGTGAGTTTAATTAGGACTACAGCAGAGGTCGCGCTACAGTTTTGTTGTGGCCTGAATGCTCTGCATTGAGATAAACTGCACTCCGCCTGTACATAATGTAGGCTGATGCGGCACTTCAGCCATAGTTTTGAAATCAGGGAACATTTTTCCAATTGAAGTAATCAGAATTCGGCAAGACTTTCTGAACAAGGGCTTTTTTGATCGCTTCAGTGGGAGGAAATCCCACTGCATGCGATCTTTTGCATAAGTGGTTGGGCTTCAGCAATCTGTCAACGCTAGTCTGTGTCCAGTGCAGTCACAGATGCGTTCCATGCCTCCTTAACCCTTCATCGCGCTGTCAGATTGTGGATAACAAGATTCAATTCAATTTAAATTCAGTTTATTTATATAGCGCCAATTCACAACAGATGTCATCTCAAGGCACTTAACAAGAAGTCATTTCAATACATTTATACAAACATTCCAATCAGTTAAAAAGTTTCCTATTTAAGGAATCCCAGCAGATTGCGTCAGTCATTGGCGTGAGGTTGGGCCCCGTTGATTTAGACTTTCCAACCACAGCAATCCTTCAGCAATCCCTTATACTGAGCAAGCATGTAGCGACGGTGGAGAGGAAAAACTCCCCTTTAACAGGAAGAAACCTCCAACAGAACCAGGCTCAGTGCGAGCGGCCATCTGCCACGACCGTCTGGGGGTTTGAGAAGACAGAGCAGAAACACAGAAGGAACAGAAGATCTGATATAAGAGAACTTTCTATGTTACAGAAAGTAAAAAGTTAATAACAGGACACAGTGGATGTTCAGTTACTGGGAGGATCATCCCAGTCGATGCCCCCCGTCCAACAGGGCATTGCAGCCAAGCAGGATACCAGACCAGGTATATCTTCTATGGAGAGAAAAACACTGAGAGAAAACAAAGTTAACAGTCGAAATAACAGAATGTACTGTAATACAACTGGAGAGTCGTAGGAGAAAAGGAAGTAGCAGAGTGAAGAAAATTGGTAAGTCTGTCCTCTAGCAGTCTAAGCCTATAGCAGCATAACTACAGAGATAGCTCAGGATGACCTTAGCCACTCTTAACTATAAGCTTTATCAAAAAGGAAAGATGCATTGAGTATGGTGTCCAGGTCCGAGACGATGCTCAGATACTTTCCTGGGAATCTTTTTTTGATTGATTCAGTGAACTGAACTCCGTGCGTAAAGCTGAAAATGTCCTTGCATTTGCACCAAGTGGTCAGAGGTGTAAATACTAATCTGTCAAAATAACCGATTTTTCCGTCACCATTATAAAAAAAAGAAGTAAATATTGGATTTACATGACCCCTGGACACCAGAGTTATTGTTTAACTATTTACTTTAACAGGCAAACAGTTGGACAGGCGAACCTCGGATCCAGGAGGTACTTTGTGATTTTGGTCTTGGCCGTAGAACACTGGACCAGATCTAGATTCTAAGCAGGATCCTTGAGTGTGCATGGGAGTTCAGCCAATTTCCGAATGTTGTTTGTGGACTTGAAGAAGGCATTCAACTGTGTCCCTCAGGGAGTCCTGTTGGGGGTACTCCAGGAGTATGGGGTACCAGGCCCCTTTAAATGGGCTGTTTGATCCTTGTACGGCTGGTGTCAGAGCTTGGTTCACATTGCTATCAGTAAGTTGGGCTCGTTTCCGGTGGGAGATGGACTCCGCCAAGGTTGCCCTCTGTCACCGATTCTGTTCATAGCTTTTATGGACAGGATTTCTAGGCGCAGCCAAGGTGTTGAGGGGATCAGTTTTGGTGGGCTCAGGATCTGCTCTCTGCTTTTTGCTGATGATGTCATCCTGTTGGCTTCATCAGAATATGATCTAGAGCTTTTGCTTGAGATGTTCGCAACAGAGTGTGAAGCAGCTGGGATGAGAATCAGCACCTCCAAATCTGAAACCATGGTCTTGAGCCGGAAAACAGAAGAGTGCCTTCTCTGGGTCAGGAGCGAGGTCCTGCCCCAAGTGGAGGAATTTAAGTATCTGGGAGTCTTGTTCACAAATGGGGGGGGAAAATGGGAGATCCAAGATATTGAGTCGAGTAAAAAAAAAAACAGTCAACACAGCTTCGGGTTCTGGAATACAGCCTCTGCCAGTTTATTAGTTTACATACCTTCTCTGAGCAGGACAAAGCATTGATGACATACAGTTCTGTCGTCTTCAATTACCCCAGTAAGACTCCCACTCTATCATTAGCACATCGATTTTTATACCTAGTTTGTGCGTCATATTATGCACGAACTGTCTGACAGTATCCAGATGTTTCCTCTCCACAACAACTTATCAATTCAACACTCCTCTGAGGAAAGACGTCCTCTTAGCCAAGGCTATAACTCAGCTGGGCCACGACTCAGGTCAGGCTGACCCGAGCCTTTCCCCTGGAAAAACACACAAAACACGTAGCATTTTTGATTGGACCAGTTTGGACGTGCAGTATTTACCACAACCCCCCTGTGGTGCTCTGTAAGAGCACCACAGGGGGGAAAGCTAATAAGCTTTAAATAGCTTATTAGCAGAAAGCTAAAAAGCCGGGGATAGGTGGGAGCAGGCGTTTCAGCAACTCCGAGAACTACCAGCAGAGACTGGCAGAGACTCAAAGATTACTCTAACATGAGTGAATGGGTCAGAGCAACACTTCAGGTATGTTTTTAATGAGGGAAAGACAAGTTCTCAGGATATCAAGCTTCAGAAAGTCAATTTTCCATAATACCCCCCCCCTTTTAAAATTTCACTATTGTGACTAAATGTGATTATGAAAATGTTTCAATGTCCCGATTGTCCACAAAAACGTAATTAATAAGAGTGTTGAAATGTTTCGATTATTCAAATGAAAAATAGATTAATGAAATAGATGAAGCAAAAAACAAAATGAAGATTCTTGGTTTGGGTTCCGTTGAGGGCTAATGGGGTCCTGGAGGTGGACTTATTTATTCAAAAGACACTTTATTGCTTGAGCTGGCTCCACTAAAGAGTCCTTTGCTTGGATGTTCAGATGTGTAGGAGGTATGGAGGACAGTTCACAGTGGTCCTCTCCATCTGGACCAACTGGGATGCAGCAGCCAAGTTCATCTGAGTAGTCAGTGTCCATTTTCACCTCACGATGGGTAGCATGCAACATGCCAATAAGAAAATTACAATTAGTACTATGGTCGCACTAATTGCCACCTTAATTAGCATTGCTTTCCAATCCCTAAATTTAGATCTAACCACTTCCCAGACTAGTCATTCTTACCAGCATTCATACTAAGTTCTTCTCTAAGGATTTTAAGCTTAGCCATTGCTGCAGAGAAAGTTCCATCAGGTGCAGTATTGCTCGGAATGTACGTGCAGCACTGATAACCGAATATCTGGCAGACTCCACCTTGGTCTGCCATAATCCAATCTATGGCCTGCCGATTCTCCAATGCCATCCTACTTGTTTCATGGAACTACTGACCTAACAGTCCAACAATATCATTAGTATAATTGAGAATTCACTGTTGATTATAGTAAATGTAATGAATCCATTCCACATTTTTATTAATTGCTATCTGAGGTATTATGGACTCAAATCCTGCTTTAACTTCATGTCTTGCCTTAAATTCATTTGGAATTCCACTGGGTTGTCCTATTATGTCAAGATAAACATTCTGATCAGGTACATATTCTCTCTTTTCTCTAGGGTTCACTCGATAAAGGTTAATTATTTTATTAACACCCTCGTGCAGCATTGTGACAGGCATTTTAAATTTTACCATGGTGCACAAATCTATCCACCGTGGTGGCAAAATGTTCAGCAAGATGTCATCTCCACACATAAAATAACTGTCTGCTATTGCCCAAGTTTGTTCACTCAGCAAGTATAAAGGAGGAATTGTCATTGTCATATCATCACATGTCTGGCTTAATGGTTCAGGGTTTTCATACCAAACTGGTGTGGTAAGAAATATAGGTTTCATGTTAGCATGTGGAAACCAAGATAGAACCCAAGTTACCTTACATTTACAGTAACTGTTGTGTTTCCCACAAGAGTTCCTTCGCTTTCTGTAAAACCTCCACTAGCAAAGCATTCATATTTAGCTTCATAATCTACTTTGTAAATTGTTGGCAAACCATTTTGTGTTGTTGAAATATTAAACTCTGTACATTTTTCCTCAATTTTATAACCTCTGTACGTGTATAATTAATTATGAATTCTTCTTGACCCCAAAGTAATCTGCATCTAAATCCACACATGGAAAATCAAAAAAATAATGGTACTCCATATTAAAGTCTTCTATTTTACAGGCTTGTTTCTGTACTGAGGCGCACTCTTCAAAAGTATATTTTTCTGGAACTACAATTGGAACTACTCCTGGTGATTCCAAGCACATGATACACTCATTAGAGGTCATTTCTTTTGTTGTGTACCATGCCCATAAATACCAGCTATTTTGATTAGCTTTTGCCCAAAGTACATCTTCTACCGGCCTGGGCCTTCTTGCTCTAGGGACAGCTACATTTTGTGGTTTGACTCGAATTGGTCTGTAACTGGGATTGTTTATATTTTGATATTGTGACCCATTAAATGTATACAGTCCCCCCTGACAACGGTCAGAACTGACCTCGTCACCCATATTTAAGGGGACCTGTTCTATAACCGGTGTAACCGTGTTAACAGATCTAGGTGTGGTTCCTTGTGTTACAGGTTGCCTGTTGGTAGTAACTGGTGGTGGGCTAGGAGCAATGTTCCCTGTAATATGTCGTGTGTCTGAGCAAACACACAAATGCCCTGAGCGGTCCCTTTGACCACTGTGAGCGACATCAGATGTGTGCACTGTGGTCATGCCAGCATCTCATCCATCCCGTTAACATAGTTTAATAAAACAATAATAAAAAATAATCATTTCTGGGGTGTCGCGTGGCACAGTGGGTTGAGACGGGCACCCCATGTTCAGAGGCCTTAGTCCTCAATGCAGTTGTCCCGGGTTCGATTCTGGCCCAGGGACATTTGCCAAATTTAGTCAAGTATAAATATTTAATTGTAACTGTGGAGAAACATTAACTGCCAAGTAAGCCAAGCTAACTATGAACTTAAATTTTGAAAACACACTCAACATTTTTATTATAAATGTCTGACTTGTATTATAAGCATGAGCCATTGTGTGAAGCTCTTGCTGTGCACTGGGTAAGAGAGTCGTCCTGTGGTCTGGGAGAGGGTCCTGTAACTCTGTCTGCAAAATACAGTATAATCACACCATTATTTGTATTTCTGCTACTCATAAACTGGTGACAGTATTTAATGATAAATTTTCATAAATTAACATAGTAAATAAATGACACTAGATAAGCACAAATCTGATTAAGGTGTTAAATTTCACTTTATTTTTTTCATCTGTTCTTCTCACGTATCCAGTGGTTGTACACGCTGTTGAGGGCCTCATCTGTTTGCAGCTTTGACTTTATGCACATCAGCCGATCCAAATGGTCCACTTCAAGACGATTTCTCGATGCCGTTTTGATACGATTCATTAAACTAAAGCCTCTTTCACAGTCTGTGCTGGATGCTTGAAATGTAGCACAAATATCGATTGATTAACTGCGTAAATAGGTATGTGAATCGCATCATTGGCTGGAGCAGCCACCCACTGGTCACTCAATGACATAAACGTTATTATCTTGAAGCGAAATCTTTTAACCCAAATGCAGAATCAAACACTAAAAGATTTATTCAAACAGTATGAACAGGTAAACTGCAGCCCTGTTGACTAACAGGAGCAGGAGCAGCACTGCTATGTTCCCATTGCAGGTTAAATGCTCAATTCTGATTGCTTGTTAAAATTCATTTTCCTGAAACAATCCAGTGATAAAGTTACAAACTAAGACTGACAATACTGAGCCCGTTTCTGAGAGAAATAAAACGAAAACTTCCGATGTTTTCCGAACATTTTATAACCCCCATTTTCGTCAAAGAAAATTCCACCAAAACGCTACAGACTTTCTAAATAAATGAAGTACATTTCTTATTTACATACCCGTGTCTATCTTTATTCTGTGTTGTGTCAGTCTGCGGGTCTCTGCCGCATTGATATGGCAATAACCATGGATAACAGGTACGGGTGAGTCTGTGTTTTTCTAATTGGACTGGTGCAGGGGCACCGCTGGAACTGTAAATCTGTGCATATGCTCATTGATTCATACTGCAAAATAGCACAGAATGAATTATATGTTGTTTTTTTTGCTATTGTTTTTTCAATTCAGGTTAGATTTTTTTGTGCGCAGAGCAGATTTTCTATACGCGAAGACTGTCAGCAGTGCGCAATTGCGCACACGCACAGCTTAGAGGGAACATTGGCTAGAAGTGGACACTATTGGCCACTCCTGGAATAGTTACTGGAGCAGGTGCTTTCCTAGGGCGCCATCTAGTGAGGGGCGACAAATATGCGGCGATAATTTTTTTAAATAATGTCTATTTATTTTTTCAACAGTTTTTGCCTTCCCTCTATAACAATACTTTGACATAGAAATATTGAAAAAATATTGTAAATATTAAAATAAAAATATTGTTATATTGTTATTGTTATACTATCATTATCTAAATAAATGTGCAATTCTTTGGACATGACTTCTTTTTTCGTGGGCGAGGGGCGCCATCAGTCAAGCTCGCCTAGGGCACCAAATTGTCTAGGACCGCCACTGCTTTAATTCTCTCTTTTACTCTGCTTTGACTTTTTCCTCAGCATCAAATTTATTAACAGCTGTTTTTGTCCAATTAGGTCTTGCTTCTGCTCAGGAGCAAAAAGGTGATTGCATAAAGCGCTTTACAGGCAACCAAGCACCAAAAGGTGCAAGAAGCAAATAAACGCAGAAAACAAGTTTAAAACATAACTTAAAATCAATTCAATTAAGCAAAACATTGATAAAGGGAAAAATTGATAAAAGACGAATTAAAAGTTAGAACACATTACCAATAAAAATTAAACAAAACACATAATCACTATGTTCATCCTGTGACTTGCAGCGGGACCTCGGGTGGCCAGGAGAAGTTGATCAGCTGACCTGAATGCCCAAGGGGGGCGGTAAAAAGAAAGAAGTTCCAAAAGATATGCTGGTGCCAAACTGTGGAGACTTTTAAAAACTAAAATTCAATTCAATAGGGAGCCAATGTAGAGCTTTCAACACTGGAGAGATCGAATGATACTTATTTAGACTGGTTAGAAGCCTGGCAGCAACGTTTTGAACAGATTGTAGACGGTGAAGAGAAGGTTTATTTACTCCAAATAGACACGCATTGCAGTAATCCAGGTAATGAAGGCATGAATAACGGTTTTGAACTGACGCTTATTAAGAATGGGCTTCAGTTTAGCCATCCCTATTTAATAGAGCATCGATTTTTACACCAAGATTTTTTACCTGGGATTTAAAAGAAGAGGCTAAAAAATTTAGCCAATTAGAAGTGTTTCTGTTTTTCCATCATTCAACATCAAGGAGTTGGCAGCAAGCCACATCCTAATTTCATGAAGACAATGGATGGATTACATTGCGACTCAATCGGGATATAAATTTGGCAGTCTTCTCCATAAAGATGGTACTGAACACCATGTATTTTAAAGATGTGGCCGAGGGGCAATAAATACAGTATAAAAAGAAGAGGACCCAGGATTGAACCGTGGAGAACTCCCCAGGTGATTTTATGGCGGGATGACCAGTTCCCATTCAACATAACCTGGATAGTCCTGTCTTTAAGGTAAGATTTAAATCAGGCTAACACAGAGCCGGTAATGCCTATACAAGTTTCCAGCTGACGAATAAGGATGTCGTGGTCTATTCTATTAAAGGCTGATGAAAGGTTGAGTAGAAGCTAAAGAACACTAGGACTAGAATCTGAGATAGACAAGAGATCATTAAAAACGCGGAGAAGTGCAGACTCTGTGTAATGGAACTTTTATTCAAAAAAAAGACAACAACATATTGAAGCCATTAAGATGCAAAAGAATTTGATTCATAACAATTTTTCCAGAACTTTAGAAAGAAAAGGAAGTTTTGAAATTGGTTTCAAATTTGACAGAACAGTTGCATCGAGATTAGGCTTTTTCAGTAGTGGCTGAACTACAGCATGTTTAAAAGCCTGTGGAATATCTGCGTGAACAAGGGAATCATTTACAATCTCCAAAATGTGAGGGCCAACAGATTGAAAGATATCATTGATAAGACATGCAGGCAGGACATCAAAATGTGAACCCGAAGGCTTAATGGAAAGAATAGTGTCATTAAGTTCACCTAAGGTAATGGGCTCAAAATGGTCAAAATAGTTCGTAGGTGGTTTAAGGGGGAGGTAAATTGCAGCACACGCTCCAAGAGTATGAAAACTGTTTTGGTTGCACATCACATAAAATACTTGACAGCATCTAATCAATTTCTTCACTCTGCTACTTCCTTTTCTCCTACTACTCTCCAGTTGTATTACAGTACATTCTGTTATTTCGACTGTTAACTTTGTTTTCTCTCAGTGTTTTTCTCTCCATAGAAGATATACCTGGTCTGGTATCCTGCTTGGCTGTCATGGTTCCTGGGTGTTTGTGTTTTGTTAGTTATTTTCCTTATTTAGTTCTATTATCATGTTTAAGTTATTCTTTGGCTGGAGATAGGCACCAGCCGCCCCGCAACCCTACATAGGATGGACGGGTATGGAAAATGAATGAATGAAAAAGTTATTCTTTGTCTCCCTCTGGTGGTCTTGTGTTTGGTTGCCCTTGTCTGTGTTAATCTCTTTATTTTCCCAAGTTCCTATTAATACTTATCCTTCACTAGTCCCAGTTAATTTTGTTATATTTAATTCCTCTTTAGTATTCACCTCTGTCTATGTCCACCTTCTCATTTGTGTTTCCCTAGTTTATCTCTTTATTTAATTCTTCCTTCTGTTCTCCAGTGTTTCCTAAAGTTTCCCTTAGAGTTCTCCTTAGTCTTATCTTTAGATAGTTTCTAGTTTCTTAAGAGTTTTCTGTTTTCCTAACCTTTCTTGTCTCCCTGCCACTCGGATCCTTACCCAGTTTCACTCATTGCCCTCACCTGCATCTGCTTTCACTAATTGGTCTCCTGCTCCTTCTCTGTTCCCTTCCTCACTCTCCCCTCGGTATATATTCGGTTCTCACTTAGTCACAACTCGCTGGTTCGTCGTCGTATTCCCTGCCTGGTTCCCGTCTTCCCTGTTGCCCGTCTGGTTCCTGTTTCCCCGTTTGCTGCCTTTTACCCTCCCGAGTTCTGTAAGTTCCTTGTTTTCATTAAATCATTTTGTTTGAACCGTGCTGCATTTGGGTCCTATATTCCTACCAAACATGACATTGGCTGCAATGCCCTGTTGGAGGGGGGGCATCAACTGGGATGATGCTCCCAGTAACTGAACATCAACTGTGTCCTGTTATCAACTTTTAACTTTCTGTAACATAGAAAGTTCTCTTATATCAGGTCTTCTGTTCCTTCTGTGTCTCTGCTCTGTCTTCTCAAACCCCCAGACGGTCGTGGCAGATGGCCGCTCCTACTGAGCCTGGTTCTGTTGGAGGTTTATTCCTGTTAAAGGGGAGTTTTTCCTCTCCACCGTCGCTACATGCTTGCTCAGTGTGAGGGATTGCTGAAGGATGGCTGTGGTTGGAAAGTCTGCATCAACGGGGCCCAACCTCACGCCAATGACTGACGCAATCTGCTGGGATTCCTTAAATAGGAAACTCTTTAACTGATTGGAATGTTTACAAATGTATGGAAATCACTTCTTGTTAAGTGCCTTGAGATGACATCTGTTGTGAATCGGCGCTATACAAATAAACTGAATTGAATTGCAATCCTTGAATCAGATTAATGCAAAGTAAGTTCACGTACACTTAACTCTTTGATGCCCCATGCTCGCCAAGGTATTCTATAAGACACCGAAGGACAATCTCTCTGACCGTCTCAACAGTAGGTAATCCAGAGTTCTGGAGAGGAATGGAACAACTGATAAGCCAATCAGAAAAACAATCACTCAATTCAACAACAATCAGGTTCTATGCCCCTGTACATCTTTTCACCTATATTTAGACACACACGCACACACACACACACACACACGCACACACATACATATATACATACACACACACACACACGTGTGTAGATATACAACACATTTAAAGAACCTATGTTTGGCCTCAATGCGCATAGTCCACAATCCAGCTAGAGGAACAAAAGGCTTTTATGAGAGCTGGATAGTCCTTCAAAAAAATTGTGTTTGGGTGTCAATCTCAGCTAAGGGAAAAGGTCTTGCAATCTGTGACGATGCTCAGATATTTTATGGTCAAGATAAGCAACACTTTCAGGGGAGAGTAGAGGGGCCACTGAGAGTTCTATAATGTCCTTTAGTGCCATAAGAATTTTCCACGCTGGATCATCAGTGGGTATCCTTGAGCCAATGATTAGTGGCAGTGACCTTATCAGTGCCCAATTTTCATGAGAATTTCCTCCGACAGTACCACAACTAGCAAAATTAATTGGGATGGCCTGAGGGCGGTCAAGATCATCCGCAAACTTAAAAGGAAACTGCTTGATTAAGTTGTTAAGTTCAGACAAAGTAAAGTATTTGTTCTTAATGAAAGTATTAGGACAGTGTGCAAATTCTGAAGGCACAATGCCTTCAAAAAGGTCATGGAGTATGTCAGGAGGGTAACCTCGAACAAAAATGAAGTGCCTCAACTTCTTTGTCAGTGGGCAAGCTTTCTTGACCCCATTGCAATGTGGCAATGGGGTCAATGTGGAATGGGCTTCCTCTGTTCGTGGTGGAAATTCTCCACAGCATACCTCCTTTCTAGAGTATTCAGAATTGTGTCCTAAGCAGAAACTGCAAACGTAAGGACCAGTAAAACTTTCAACAAGTCCACCAAGAGAGTGCGCCCCAAGATTATCTGCTGCCACACAAAATACTGTCCCTTTAATATTCTTTCCAGCTCTGGCAACGAAAACTCCTTCTTGTTCCAAGACACATAAATCTTTCAAAAGAGGCTCTAACACAATATCATAGCCAAATCTTTTAGCATCAACAGCCTTGAGAGAATGGCCAGGTTTATTGCACAAAGTGTAGAGCGCAGTCCAGGTGGTATGTGTACTAAAACCCAATAAACAGCTATGATCTTGTGTATTTTACGTGATGTTCCTGATGGGGCTATCGCCTTATACTGATTGAACTGCATCTCCCAGCATCCTTTGTGCCGCCCTCAACCCATTCTCATTGGTCTGTGGCCAGTGATGACATCACAGATTTGATAAAGGGGGCGCGAACACTAAACTCATCGTCTTTTGGTTCCGGCTAGTGAAGCCGCAAGGAGACGCTTTACTTTACTGCTAGCAAACTTTCCCCTTTTCTGTTCAAACCTGCTGGACCAGGAACGAACTTTCCCCTGAAACTTCAAGGTGCCATCTGCCAAGCTATCCGGCTTCCCGTTTGCGTATCTAAACTCAGCAAAAAAAGAAACGTCCTCTGACTTTCAACTGTTTTTACTTTCAGTAAACTTAATGTGTGTAAATATTTGTATGAACACTAAAAGAGTCAACACCATAAGACATAAACAAAAAATGTTTCACAGACATGTGACTAACAGAAATAGAATAATGTGTCCTTGAATGAAGGGAGGCTCAATATTAAAAGTACCAGTCAGTATCTGGTGTGGCCACCAGCTGCTTGAAGTACTGCAGTGCATCTCCTCCTCATGGACTGGACCAGATGTGTCAGTTCTTGCTGTGAGATGTTACCCCACTCTTCCACCAAGGCACTTGCAAGTTCCTGGACATTTCTGGGGGGAATGGCCCTAGCCCTCACCCTGCGATCCAACAGGTCCCAGACGTGCTCAATGGGATTGAGATCCGGGCTCTTCGCTGGCCATGGCAGAACACTGACATTCCTGTCATGCAGAAACTCACGCACAGAACGAGCAGTATGGCTGGTGGCATTGTCCTGCTGGAGGATCATGTCCGGATGAGCATGCATAAAGGGTACCACATGAGGGAGGAGGATGTCTTCCCTGTACAGCAAGGCATTGAGATTGCTTGCAACGACAACAAGCTCAGTCCGATGGAGATGTGATATACCGCCCCAGACCATGACGGACCCCCCACTTCCAAATCGATCCTGCTCCAGGGTACATGCCTCGGTGTAACGCTCATTCCTTCGACGATAAACACAAATCCGTCTATCACCCCTGGTGAGACAAAACCGTGACTCATCAGTGAAGAGCACTTTTGCCACTCCTGTCTGGTCCAGCAAAGGTGGGTTTGTCCCCATAGGCGGCGTTGTTGCTGGTGATGTTTGGTAAGGACCTGCCTTACAACAGGCCTACAAGCCCTCAGTCCAGCCTCTCTCAGCCTATTGCGGACAGTCTGAGCACTGATGGAGGGATTGTGTGTTCCTGGTGTGACTCGGGCAGTTGTTGTGGCCATCCTGTACCTCACAGGTGTGATATTTGGATGTACCGATCCTGTGCAGGTGTTGTTACACGTGGTCTTTCACTGCGAGGATGATCAGCTGTCCTTCCTGTCTCCCTGTAGCGCTGTCTTTGGCGTCTCTCAGTGCGGACATTAGCCACATCAGCAGTCCTCATGCCTCCCTGCAGCATGCCTAATGCACGTTCACGCAGATGAGCAGGGACCCTGGGCATCTTTCTTTGGGTGTTTTTCACAGTCGGTAGACAAGTCTCTTTAGTGTCCTGCGTTTTTAGAACTGGGACCTTAATTGCCTACTTTCTGTAAGCTGTTAAGGTCTTAACGACCATTCCACAGGTGCATGTTAATTAATTGATTATGGTTAATTGAACATGCATGGAAAACATTGTTTAAACCCTTTACAATGAAGATCTGTAAAGTTATTTGGATTTTTACAACATTATTGTTGAAATACACAGTCCTGAAAAAGGGCCGTTTCTTGTTTTGCTGAGTTTATATATTTATATGTTCTTATGTCTGGAAGACATAAAAACATGGATGACTCTAAACTCTTTGCTTTTAAATTCTGACAAAACAGAAGTTGCTGTCTTTGGACCAGAAGTTCTTAAACAGAAACTGATTAGTCAATCACTTCATCTTGATGGCATTAAATTGGCCCCCAGTAATAACCTAAAGAACCTCGGCGTTGTTTTTGACCGAGACTTGACATTTAAATCCCATATTAAACAGGTTTCTAGGATTTCTTTCTTTCACCTCAGGAATATTGCTAAAATTAGAAACATCCTGTCCAGGAGTGATGCTGAGAAACTAGTCCATGCATTTGTTACCTCAAGGCTGGACTACTGTAATTCTTTACTATCAGGTAGTCCACAAAATGCCATTAAAAGCCTTCAGTTGATCCAAAATGCGGCAGCAAGAGTTGTGATGAATTATAAAAAGAGAGATCCCATTTCTCCTGTTTTAGCTTCCCTTCATTGGCTCCCTGTTAAATCCAGAATAGAATCTAAGATCCTCCTTCTTCCATATAAAGCCCATAATAATCAGCTCCATCATACATCAGAGATCTAATTGTTCCTTATGTTCCTAACAGAGCCCTTCGCTCTCAGACTGCAGGTTTACTTGTAGTTCCTAGGATTTCTAAAAGTAGAATGGGAGGCAGATCTTTTAGTTATCAGGCTCCTCTCCTGTGGAACCAGCTCCCAGCTTTAGTCCGTGAGGCAGACACTCTGTTTACTTTTAAGGCCAGGCTTAAAACTTTCCTTTTTGATAAAGCTTATAGTTAAGAGTGGCTTAGGTCATCCTGAGCTAGCTCTGTAGTTATGCTGCTATAGGCTTAGACTGCTGGAGGACAGACTTACCACTTTTCTTCACTCTGCTACTTCCTTTTCTACTACTACTCTCCAGTTGTATTACAGTACATTCTGTTATTTCGACTGTTAACTTTGTTTTCTCTCAGTGTTTTTCTCTCCATAGAAGATATACCTGGTCTGGTATCCTGCTTGGCTGCAATGCCCTGTTGGATGGGGGGCATCCACTGGGATGATCCTCCCAGTAACTGAACATCCACTGTGTCCTGTTATCAACTTTTTACTTTCTGTAACATAGAAAGTTCTCTTATATCAGATCTTCTGTTCCTTCTGTGTCTCTGCTCTGTCTTCTCAAACCCCCAGACGGTCGTGGCAGATGGCCGCTCCTACTGAGCCTGGTTCTGTTGGAGGTTTCTTCCTGTTAAAGGGGAGTTTTTCCTCTCCACCGTCGCTACATGCTTGCTCAGTATGAGGGATTGCTGAAGGATTGCTGTGGTTGGAAAGTCTGCATCAACGGGGCCCAACCTCATGGCAATGACTGACGCAATCTGCTGGGATTCCTTAAATAGGAAACTTTTTAACTGATTGGAATGTTTGTATAAATGTATTGAAATGACTTCTTGTTAAGTGCCTTGAGATGACATCTGTTGTGAATTGGCGCTATATAAATAAACTGAATTGAAATTATTATTGTTGTCCAACCCTGGTCTTAGTGCTGTGAGGTATCAATCAGCCATGTGGAAGGACTGGTATGACTGCCTCTCTTAAATTCTTGTGTGTGTTGTTGTCTTCTTGTTTGTTTTCTTTTTCTTAAATGGACCCAGTCTAAATTTTATATATATATATATATATATATATATATATACATATATATATATATATATGTGTGTGTTTGAGCAAAGGACAAAGGGAATTTCCCCTCTTTGGGGATAAATAAAGTCTATCTTTCTATCTATCTACATGTATAATTGTCACGTTTTAACTAAATGACCTGGTTCAACAATGATGTACGTTAGGAACGGATGAAGATTTTTTTTCTTGTTGTGCTGAATGAGAAGGCCGAATACTATCAATCCAATCCAATGCTGACATGCACTTCTTTATTTTACAGTTGGAGTTGGATAGAAACTTCCGTTCCCATGTAGCTCCTCTGACTTTAGGGGGCGGTCCAGCTGATTTTCCAACTTGGAACTCAGAAATAGTAACCAATCAGCTACACTAATAAAACCATCATGAGTATTTGGAGGACCCTCAGAAACCAACGGCGCTCCAGTTTGCATTAGGCCTAACAATGACAGTGAGAGCAGGGTGGAACCATTAGTAGTGGATAGTAAACAGTATGAAGATGGATCAGGGCATCCAAAAACCCAGACAGTATGAATACCGTCATTAAAAGCTTCTGGATGTTGGATGTTCAATCCCAACTTTTTTCTTGTGTCCTAAGACTGGACTCATCCTAATGTGTAGCACTATGATTTTCTCTACAGCGGCACCTTTTGTTAAGTAGGGATTGAAGTGAGTGGTAGTTAGTGAATCAGTCTGCTATGATGATGCAACATCTCCCTCTAATACAGTGCTTTGTTCAGCTGTTTATTTACGGGTTTACGTTTTAGTCTATTAAAGACATAAAACTGTCTTTATTGACAGAACTTTTATACATTACAAAAAAAATAAATCCATCAAAGCATAATGAAGCGGCTGTCAGAGAAGAAGAAGGAAGCTGAAGCTGTGTGAGCTGAACAAACACAAACAGGGTCTGATGTTTGGCAGCAATAAAAACACTAATCAATCAAGAATCAAGAATCAGCAACTTTTGCAAGAATGCCCATGATCAACAGAGATGAGCTGTGCTCCATCCCCGGACATCCTGGAGCAGCTCTTTAGCTGCATTGCTTGCAGAGTAGTGATAAGGGAGCTAAATGTTCAACCAGCCTGGCTTTAACAAGCTTTAAACACAGTGGAAATATGCTGGACAGACACAGAGGAGTCAATAACACACATCCTTGAAACACTTCAGATGAACTCGCTTGAGTAGTAGAATAATCTACAATGAGCCAAAAGGTTCTCCCATATAAATACTAGTTTCGTAATATTTTTCCTTATTTGGCAATACATCAATAAACGTGAGATGTCTCTGACAACAATGGAATTTCACAGTGTTCATTAATATTAGTCTTCATTATTATCAGCCTTCATCATTGATATCAGCTGACATCAGCCAGTCTTTAGAAAGTCTTCAGTCTGCAGCCACGGATTAGTTATCATAGCATATTGCTTCATGCAACTTGGCAAAATAACAGCTTGTTATATATTTGGCACATTTCAAATATACATATGGGTACACAATATTATATTATTATTATTATTATTATTATTACATAAGCAGTGCATGATGGGACATTTAGAGATTTCTTACTTAATCAAGGAGTAAATAATTGATTTTTTCAGATTACAGACACACAAAGAGCGGATCCCTCCATCAGGGATGTCATCAGGTGCACACATTGGCAAACTGCTCTTTATAAAGCAGCTTTTCAGTCTTATCTAAAGAAAATTGGCTTTTCAGAATCCTGGCACAGCTTTAGATTAATAAGGAAGCACTTGAATCTAGTGGTTGTTATCAATGTCCAAAATGAAAGGTAATCATGTTCATCTAAGCCTGACGAAGGCCACTGTTGCTGATGTTTAGACTTGGATGGGCTGTTCGGATCCTTCCCTCTTATGTTATGGTGGTGATGGAACGTTTTTCCCTCTAACAGCTGTAGCTCTGGCACTTTTCACTGCTCCTCTGATCCAGCTGGAAGCTAAAACTGGGATGTTTCTGTGAAGGAAATTGCATCTGTCTTATCGACAGTGAAGCCTCCATTGACGTAGGATTTTTTCTCACACTCTTCGTCATCCAGAGTTGTTTCCAGGGCAAACGGGTTAGCAACATCCACGTCTGAAATCAGATCCATCCTCTCCAGTTCCTTCTTGGATAGTTTCTGAACAATCCCGGCTCCATAAGCATCGCCTAGAACGTTGATCATCGTACGAAAGCGATCCCTGAAACACACCGGCAACAATTAATCTCCAGGTTTGTTTGGATTTTCTGTTTGAGATGCTTGCTTAATGCATGAGATGCATGATTAGTGAACACATGAAGGAATATCCACATCAGGTAGATTTCTGTAAAAGCCATAGCACTGTAACTGATGCAACAAAAGACTTCAATGACCACAAGAGCTCTTGGTGACTAGTAGTGCTGTCTTTATGTGTTCAGATTTCTCTGAACTGTCCACTGCTTAATTTTAACTCAACAGATAAAGTTTTTTTTGACATGCAGTTGAGTTGCAAATTATCTTGCTGGTAGAGCTCATGTAAGTCGGCTAGGGGGTTCTACAAGCCTCCATTCGACAAGGAACCTAATATTGCTTATTACTGTTTTCTTAATATTACAATAATCTATTACACAACATTCCAAACTCAGCCACTCAGCTCTGCAGAGGCCTGGTAACGAGACTTCATTTGATTCAGGGGTTGGGGAAGGAATCCAGGATAATAGCTCTGAGGACTGGGTTCATGGGTAAATGGGTGGAAATGTTACTTCTAGGAACTTCAACTACTCTCCTCCTTGTGATCTTTATGAATGAAACATGTTGCAGCTATCTTGGTCAGGATCCTCTTTCAAAAGTGATCAGTGATCTCAGCAGGACAAACCTATTTACACATTGAAAATGGTTAAATGAGTTCCACGAGTCCTCAGGGTGGGTTCTTTACTGTCACTGACTAGCTATGACTTTAAAAAAGAAAACCAAAATATATGTTCGATCACCAGTTCAGGAATCTCTCAGATACATTATGGTGAGTTCTTTAGAACCCCCCCAAGTACACTAGACTCAGTCTATACTGCTTTCAGTTTCACCCTATGTATTGCGCCCTGCAGAGGATGCTTTAACGAGTCGGATTCAGATGATGGCAGTTCAGTAAAAGCCTGTTAATCAAACATCAGTTGAGATCAGGTGTGCTGAAGTAGGAAAACATCTAAAACATGCAGGGCAGTGTGCCTTGAGGTTCCAGGGTTGAAACACGCTGCTGTACTGTACATTATACCACTTTTGTTTGTACCTTTGTCTCTCTGTGCTATGTACTTATTGACTTTTCTCCCAGTCTGATGTAAATCCCACAGAATGCGTCTCTTTTACTAAACAGAACAGAATGAACTGATTTGATTTAATAACGTGGGTTATAAAACTAAAACCTCCAAAACTTACAGAAGCCAGTCCACTGCAACTATCAGAGTAACATCACTTGCAGGTAGTCCAACAGCTGTTAACACTATCACCATGGTGACAAGCCCAGCATTGGGGACTCCTGCTGCTCCAATACTGGCAACGGTGGCTGTTATACTAAAAGAAGAGAAATAAAGCAGATTTTAATTTCCTGTAACATAATGGCTTATCATCTGTTTTACTGTAAATCTCTTTGGCCCAAAATAGTTCTCTCTATGACTTTTTATCTCAAATGCATGTCACATTTATCTTCTACAATCACCTATGTCACTAGAAACAAATGACCAACCTGATAGTAACGATCTGGCCCACGTCCAAAGGGTAGTCATTAAGCTGAGCGATGAAGATGGCAGCCACTGCCTCATAGAGCGCTGTGCCATCCATGTTGATGGTGGCGCCCACTGGGAGCACGAAGCGAGTTATTCTCTTGTCGATGCGGTTGTTCTCCTCAGCACAGCGGAAGGTGACGGGCAGCGTAGCGGAGCTGAAACACGAGAAATGTACATCCCCCTTGAATCTGGCAGATAGGATTTTAAGAAGTGAAAAGTGACAGAAAAAAGGTTTACTAACCTGGAGGAGATCATCAGGGCCGTCACCAGGGCCTGAGCCATTCCTAGGGTGAATGTGTAGGGATTCTTCCTCACAATGATGAAGAAAATGAGTGGTAGACAGATGGTGGCGTGAATAGCTAAACTGTAGAACAAAGCAGAAAAGAGTCTCAAGTTACCCTTATTTTGTTTACATTTGCTTCTAAGCAGCCTGACTCTCTACTAGACTTTTAAAATGGGCTTAAGTAATATTGGTCTAGGTTTCTTTAGTCTTTTAAAGTTTTCTTTGAGACTTCTTGGGTCTCATTTCAAAAGCTTCCTTACGTACACAACGGGGTCTGAAAGTTGCCCAAGTCACTTTCTACGCAAACTTTATGATTTAAAGAAAACAATGCGATGGAAAAATGTGCCCAAATTTAAGCACACTAAGAAACTTTCTTATGTACATTTTAGACACTGGGAAACTGGAGGAGACTGCGCAGCCAGTAAGATGGAGAAAGGGTGTATTCATATTTTCAGACTTATAGACCCTCACACACATACACACACACACACACACACACACACACACACACACGCAAGTCTGTATTTCTACCTATATTATGACTTTATATTGACTTCCATTAATTTTAATAGCTGCATTTATGCCTAACCGTAACCATTACCAGTTTATTCCTAACCCTAACCTTAACCAAAACATAATTCACACCATACATCTAAGCCTAAACCCTAACCCTAAATATGCCAGAGAAGGTCCTAAATAGGATAGCTAAACAAATACACACACACACACACACAAAGCCAACAGTTAGCCCCCCACCCCGTCTCTGAACTGACAATAAATATGAGAATCTGAATGAAAATATGTTGCATTTAATAATTATATTACAATATGCTCATATGTACGTATTCAGATTATATAGCAATTCCAATTATTGGTGCATTATTTGTGATAAGGTGTGTAGCAATTAGCGTGATTTCTGAGTACACACATAAATCCTGCAAGGTAAGACAATTTTATTAGTATAGCACACTTTCAACAATAAGGTAACTCAAGGTGCTTTACATGATTAAGGGGTAAAATAAAATACCAGTAAAACACAAACAAAGCATATAAAGTAAAAACAGCAATACAGCAAGAGGTATACACAAAACATGATACATGAAATCATAACTCAAAGGCAGCTCTAAACAGAAATGTTTTTAGTCGTGATTTAAAAGAGCTCAGTGTTTCAGCAGCTTTGCAGTTGTCTGGAAGTTTGTTCCAGATTAGAGGAGCATAGAAGCTGAAAGCTGCTTCTCCATGTTTGGTTCTGATTCAAGAGATGTTGAGTAGACTGGAATTAGAGGACCTGGGTGGTCTGGGGGGGTTGCTATAGTAACAGTAGATCTTCAACATATTTTGGTGCTAAGCCAATTAATGATTTATAAACCAGTCAAAGTATTTAGAAGTCTATTCTCTGAGCTACAGGGAGCCAGTGTAAGGACTTTAGAACTGGAGTGATGTTCTCTACTTTCCTGGTTCTAGTGAGGAACACGAGCAGCAGCGTTCTGGATCAGCTGCAGCTGTCTGACTTTTTAGGCAGACTTGTGAAGATGCTGTTGCAGTAATCAACCCGACTAAAGATAAACGCATGGATGAGTTTTTCTAGGTCCTGTTGCGACATCAGTCCTTTAATCCTAGAGATGTTCTTCAGGTGATAGAACGCTGACCTTGTTATTGACCTTTATGTGACCCTGGAGGTTCAGGTCTGAGTCCATTACTACACCTAGATTTCAGGCCTGATCAGTAGATTCTAGCTGTAGTAACTGAAGCTGATGCTGCACTGAGGTCCAACAGAACCAGCACTGTGGTTCTTCCACAGTCTGTATTTATGCGGATGTCATTAAATACTTTGACGAGGACAGTCTCGGTGCTGTGGTGAGCACGGAAACCAGACTGAAAAGCATCAAAACGGTTTGTCATTGTTAGGAAGCTATTTAACTGGTGAATCAGCTTTTTCAATAATCTTACTGATGAATGGGAGATTAGAGATTGGCCTGTAGTTCTGCATTAACGTGTTGTCCAGATTCTTCTTCTTTAGTAGTGGTTTAATAACTGCTGTTTTTAAAGCTTGGGGGAAGAGACCTGACAGTAGGGAAGAGTTCACTATCTGAATCAGATCTGACACAATGACAGGGAAAAGTTTCTTAAGGAAAGCTGTGGGTACAATATCAAGACAGCAAGAGGAGCTTAATTGGTGAATTATTTCTTCTAGATTTTTTTTGGTTTAATTCTTGGAATTCTGACATTTTCCCTACATTGGTGTTAATTGGGTAAAATATTGGTAGTGGATTTGGTGCTGCGGTCCAGGAACGCTCCTGCATAATGCTGCACAATGGATGCTGGCGCTCACTGAAGATCAGCCAGTGGCAGCATCTGGGGGGGGGTTATGGCACATGATGATGATTGGCTGATCAGCTAATTTAGATCCCACCCGGCTATGGCATGTCATCTCCCTCTTTGCCTCCACCTTCTATTTTATATCAGCCACACTGCTGCATCAACGCTGAGCCACTTGCAGCTCTTCTGTTTCTTTGTGATCCCAAAATAAAACTTTTTAAAAGTAGACTTAAAACACACCTTTTCTGTCAGGCTTTATATACATAGAAGTGTTGAAACTTATTACATTCTGATGTAATTTTGTTTTATTTGTTTCATTTGCTTTTATTCTAATCTTATTGTTGCTTCAAGAAGTAATATAATTTTGACTTTATATTCATTGTTCTTATTTGTTTTATTGCTTGTCCTGCTGCTTTTATTTTTTATTTTTAATCTCTTTACTCTTGTTGTCTTGTTACACATTTTCCTATTGCTAACTATATTTTTGTCTGTTATTGTGAAGCACTTTGGTCACTTTTTGGCTGAGTAAAGCTCTATATGGATGAACGTTGACTTATTGATTGAAATATAAAATTTTTCCATGCCTCTACGTCACCAATAAACATCTTGATTTCAGTCTCAGTAGAATTTTGCTTTCTCCGCGTCTCGGTTACCATGGATACTTGTGAAACGCCCCATATCAACCGGCTTAAGTCTATGCTATGCAGAATATTCACAAGCCACTTTGCATTGACCGTTTATGGCATGTAGGAGGCAGGATATGATCCCAAATCCCCTGAACACTTTTCTAGGGAGAGTGGGATTTATAAAACAGGAATTGCATGCAGCTGTGTGTGCTCAAAGTTTTATAAATCAGAAGATTCCTTTGCATAAGTAAACTGTTTTTGCTGTGCTTTAAGTAAGATTTTAGTAAGGATTCTTTTATAAATCAGGCCCCAGGACATTTGCCCAGTTATTGTAACTGATCATCACAGTATATTGTCCAGTGTGGGTCTAGAAACTGAAGAACATAGCCACGTTCAGTGCAAAATGTAGAGAAGTAAGATATCATTTAAAACATTTGAACGCAACTGTATACTTCCATCCATCCATTATCTTTTGCTTAAGCCTAAAGCCTAGTTTATACTTCTCGTATAACGTATAAAACGTATAAAAGGAAAACATCTCTTGTCAATACATGTGGGTGCAAACTCGCTGACAGTGAAGTATAAACTAGGCTTTAGTAGATGGGGGAAGATTCCTCTCTCCAGCCACTTGGACCAGCTCCAAGAAGTTGGCCAAGAAACATAGTCCCCCCAGCGTGTCCTGGGTCTTTCTCTGGGTCTCCTCCCGGTGGGTTTGCACAAAACACCACACAAAGGAGGCATCCAGGAGGCATCTTAACCAGATGCCCAAGCCACCTCAACTGGCTCCTCTCGATGTGGAGGAGCAGCAGCTCTACTCTGAGCCCCTCCCGGATGACCGAGCTTCTAACCCTATCTCTAAGGGAGAGCCCAGACACCCTGTGGAGGTAACCCATTTCATCCCCTTGTATCCATGATCTAGTTCTTACGGTCACTACACATAGATGGGTAAATGAGTTTTTAGTTTTTTCAGTTTTTGGCTCAGCTCTCTCTTCACCACGACAGATCGGTACAGGGCCCACATCGCTACAGACGGCGCACCAATCAATCACTTGGTCCATTTTTCCCTCATTCGTGAAGAAGACCCCCAGATACTTCATCTCCTTCACTTGGGACAGGACCATGTCTCCTACCCAGGAAAGGGACTATACCCTTTTCTGGCTCAAGACTATGGTCTTCTATTTGGAGGTGGTGATCTTCATCCTGGTCGCTTCAGACTTGGCTGTAAACTGCTCCAGCAAAAGCTTTAGATTACATTATGATGAAAGCCATAGAACCACATCATCTGCAAAAAGCATAGACCCAATCCTGAAGTCACAAAAATGGATCCCCTCAACACCTTGGCTACGCCTAAAAATCCTGTCCATAAACTTTATGAACAGAATCCGTGACAAAAGGCAACCTTGGGAAATCTCATTGTATGATTTTTAAATAATTTATTTGTATAATGGTGCAGAAAATAAGTATTTGGCACATACAAACAAGAAACAGCCGAGAACTACAGGGGGGAACTGGTCAATGACCTGAAGAGAGCTGGGACCACAGTAACAAAGGTTACTATTAGTAACACACTACGTTGTCTCTGTCTGTTGACATTAAATGACGTATGGTTTGGTGTAAATGGTTCCAGTAAAGAGCAAATAAAGCACTGAGGATTTCCCCTGGCAGGAAGCGTTTGGTTCAGTGAAGCTCCTCAACAGACTCCTATATTTGTAGGGACCAGTTAATGTTTCTTTCCCTTTGCTTTAGACTTTAATACAGAAACAGAATGCCCATTTCTATCAAGCCTGATAATACCAGACGAGATCTGTGAATACAGTATTGTACTGACAGATGTCAGTTGCCAGTGGTTCACCAAATATATATATATATAGTATATATATAGTATATATATATACTATATACTATATATATAGTATATATATACACTACCGTTCAAAAGTTTGGGGTCACATTGAAATGTCCTTATTTTTGAAGGAAAAGCACTGTACTTTTCAATGAAGATAACTTTAAACTAGTCTTAACTTTAAAGAAATACACTCTATACATTGCTAATGTGGTAAATGACTATTCTAGCTGCAAATGTCTGGTTTTTGGTGCAATATCTACATAGGTGTATAGAGGCCCATTTCCAGCAACTATCACTCCAGTGTTCTAATGGTACAATGTGTTTGCTCATCGGCTCAGAAGGCTAATTGATGATTAGAAAACCCTTGTGCAATCATGTTCACACATCTGAAAACAGTTTAGCTCGGTACAGAAGCTACAAAACTGACCTTCCTTTGAGCAGATTGAGTTTCTGGAGCATCACATTTGTGGGGTCAATTAAACGCTCAAAATGGCCAGAAAAAGAGAACTTTCATCTGAAACTCGACAGTCTATTCTTGTTCTTAGAAATGAAGGCTATTCCATGCAAGAAATTGCTAAGAAATTGAAGATTTCCTACAACGGTGTGTACTACTCCCTTCAGAGGACAGCACAAACAGGCTCTAACCAGAGTAGAAAAAGAAGTGGGAGGCCGCGTTGCACAACTGAGCAAGAAGATAAGTACATTAGAGTCTCTAGTTTGAGAAACAGACGCCTCACAGGTCCCCAACTGGCATCTTCATTAAATAGTACCCGCAAAACACCAGTGTCAACATCTACAGTGAAGAGGCGGCTGCGGGATTCTGGGCTTCAGGGCAGAGTGGCAAAGAAAAAGCCATATCTGAGACTGGCCAATAAAAGAAAAAGATTAAGATGGGCAATAGAACACAGACATTGGACAGAGGAAGACTGGAAAAAAGTGTTGTGGACGGATGAATCCAAGTTTGAGGTGTTTGGATCACAAAGAAGAACGTTTGTGAGAAGCAGAACAACTGAAAAGATGCTGGAAGAATGCCTGACGCCATCTGTTAAGCATGGTGGAGGTAATGTGATGGTCTGGGGTTGCTTTGGTGCTGGTAAGGTGGGAGATTTGTACAGGGTAAAAGGGATTCTGAATAAGGAAGGCTATCACTCCATTTTGCAACGCCATGCCATACCCAGTGGACAGCGCTTGATTGGAGCCAATTTCATCCTACAACAGGACAATGACCCAAAACACACCTCCAAATTGTGCAAGAACTATTTAGAGAAGAAGCAGGCAGCTGGTATTCTATCGGTAATGGAGTGGCCAGCGCAGTCACCAGATTTGAACCCCATTGAGCTGTTGTGGGAGCAGCTTGACCGTATGGTACGCAAGAAGTGCCCATCCAACCAATCCAAATTGTGGGAGCTGCTTCTAGAAGCGTGGGGTGCAATTTCTCCAGATTACCTCAACAAATTAACAGCTAGAATGCCAAAGGTCTGCAATGCTGTAATTGCTGCAAATGGAGGATTCTTTGACGAAAGCAAAGTTTGATGTAAAAAAAATCTTATTTCAAATACAAATCATTATTTCTAACCTTGTCAATGTCTTGACTCTATTTTCTATTCATTTCACAACGTATGGTGGTGAATAAGTGTGACTTTTCATGGAAAACACAAAATTGTTTGGGTGACCCCAAACTTTTGAACGGTAGTGTATATATATATATATATATATATATATATATATATATATATATATATATATATATATATAAAGAATAGAGAGGAGAAGATTCCTGATATTTGTATTTATTATTTTACATTTTTGCAAGCCAATACAGATTCTTCTTGACTTGTTTCCATCTTACATATTCAGCAAATCAGGATGTCCATGGTAAGAAAACACGCACGATAATGACCAGGAGCACCTGGCTGTATCGGGCATGGTGCTCAAGACCAATCTGTCCAGCAGCCATGCAGCCCTCCCTTGAACTCCCTTGTTCATTTCCTCAACAGTTTTGAAACAAAAATGATCTCCTGGTGTAAAAAAGTGGTACAGAATGTTCCAGAGGAAAGTTGATGGTGCATTACAAATTGTAACACACAACATAATACACAATAACACAATATAACAACCTATAATTGTAACTTACAAAATAATAAATGCTGTGGACTCATTGAGTCATTGAGGCCAGAAAGAGATGAAACGACTATTTTTACTTCCAGTTGTATATAAATAAAGACTAGTAGAGCTGTCAACTTCGGTCTTCGAGAAAAGTTTAGTTGTTACTTATTTGCTTCTTTATTTTGGGAAATAAAACAAAAAGCGTTCTGAGACAAAAAGATCATAAAAAGTAGTTGGTAATTCAGTCATCTGATTCAGATGTGTTGAACCATGGACGGATCCAGAAGTTGTTAAACACTGGGACTCAAGGACTAAAGTTTGACACCCTGATCTAGCTGCGGCGGGTTTTTTTTTTGTACTTTAAAAGACTGATTTAAAGTCCACTGGTTTAATGAGTTTAACGATGGCTAAACTAAAGTTGTTGAAAGTTTGTGAGCAGAAAAAACTGAATGTGTTTTGTTGATGATACTATATTCCTTTAATAACTTTCCCACAAGGTGTCAGCATTGTGTTGTAGTCTGAGGTTGTCCCAAAAGGGATCTGGAACCTTTGACTCACCTCCTGACATAACAAGAGAGGATTTACAGTGCACTCTTTAACGGTGTCACCTAGATTTAGAAGCTTTCATTACTGCATCTGCAGGTTGAGCAGTTTTAAATGTCCTTGGCCCTTATCAGTGCTCACTAAGAGCTCAGCTTCTGCTCCATCACTGAAGCAAGAGTCGGCCCAAATGTCAGCAGTAAATCTCGGTGTCTGGAACGGGTGGATACAGAGTAATGAGGAAGCTTACCCACTCAGCACAGTCACCATATAAAGACCCATCTTCCTGAAGATCTCCCAGTCTTCCACCTCAATGATCTTCGCAGCAATCAGGAACAGGATACCTAATGGCATGTAACTGAAAGAGGCAAAAAGTCAAAACTGGAAAGCATCTGCAATGAGGAGGATGTTTTTTTTCAAAAAAACAAAAAGGATATATATATATATATATATATATATATATATATATATATATATATATATATATATATATATATATCGACACTGCTCACAACAATAAAAGGAACACTTAAACAACACAATGTAACTCCAAGCCAGAGAAAACCAAGATTGGCAAATTCAGCCACTGGTGCCCTGTGCTCTTCACAGATGAAAGCAGGTTCACACTGAGCATGTGACAGACGTGACAGAGTCTGGAGATGCTGTGGAGAACGTTCTGCTACCTGCAACATCCTCCAACATGACCGGTTTGGTAGTGGGTCAGTAATGGTGTGGGGTGGCCCACCATTACTGAGCTCCATGTGCTCGCCAGAGGTAGACTGACTGCCATTAGGTACCGAGATGAAATCCTCAGACCCCTTGATCATATGCTGGTGCGGTTGGCCCTGGGTTCATCCTAATGCAAGACCTCATGTGGCTGGAGTTTGTCAGCAGTTCCTGCAAGATGAAGGCATTGATGCTATGGACCGGCCCAACCGTTCCCCAGACCTGAATCCAATTGAGCAGATCTGGGACATCATGTCTCGCTCCATCCACCAACGCCATGTTGCACTACAGACTATCCGGGAGTTGGCTGATCTTTTAGTCCAGGTCTGGGAGGAGCTACCTCAGAAAACCATCCACCACCTCATCATGAGCATGCCCAGGTGTTGTAGGGATGTCTTACTGACATGTGGAGGCCATACACACTACTGAACCTCAGTTTGACTTGTTTTAAGGACATTACATCAAAGTTGGATCAGCCTGTAGTGTGTTTTTCCACTTTAATTTTGAGTGTGACTCCAAAACCAGACCTCCATGGGTTGATAAATTTGATTTCCATTGATAGTTCCTGTGGGATTTTGTTGGCAGCACATTCAACTATGTAAAGAACAAATTATTTAATAAGAATATTTCATTCATTCAGATCTAGGATGTGTTATTTTAGTGTTCCCTATATTTTTGAGCAGTATATATATATATATATATATATATATATATATATATATATATATATATATATATATATATATATATATATATATATATATATATATATATATATATATGTATGTATGTATGTATGTATGTATGTATGTACACTACCGTTCAAAAGTTTGGGGTCACATTGAAATGTCCTTATTTTTGAAGGAAAAGCACTGTACTTTTCAATGAAGATAACTTTAAACTAGTCTTAACTTTAAAGAAATACACTCTATACATTGCTAATGTGGTAAATGACTATTCTAGCTGCAAATGTCTGGTTTTTGGTGCAATATCTACATAGGTGTATAGAGGCCCATTTCCAGCAACTATCACTCCAGTGTTCTAATGGTACAATGTGTTTGCTCATTGGCTCAGAAGGCTAATTGATGATTAGAAAACCCTTGTGCAATCATGTTCACACATCTGAAAACAGTTTAGCTCGGTACAGAAGCTACAAAACTGACCTTCCTTTGAGCAGATTGAGTTTCTGGAGCATCACATTTGTGGGGTCAATTAAACGCTCAAAATGGCCAGAAAAAGAGAACTTTCATCTGAAACTCGACAGTCTATTCTTGTTCTTAGAAATGAAGGCTATTCCATGCAAGAAATTGCTAAGAAATTGAAGATTTCCTACAACGGTGTGTACTACTCCCTTCAGAGGACAGCACAAACAGGCTCTAACCAGAGTAGAAAAAGAAGTGGGAGGCCGCGTTGCACAACTGAGCAAGAAGATAAGTACATTAGAGTCTCTAGTTTGAGAAACAGACGCCTCACAGGTCCCCAACTGGCATCTTCATTAAATAGTACCCGCAAAACACCAGTGTCAACATCTACAGTGAAGAGGCGGCTGCGGGATTCTGGGCTTCAGGGCAGAGTGGCAAAGAAAAAGCCATATCTGAGACTGGCCAATAAAAGAAAAAGATTAAGATGGGCAAAATAACACAGACATTGGACAGAGGAAGACTGGAAAAAAGTGTTGTGGACGGATGAATCCAAGTTTGAGGTTTTTGGATCACAAAGAAGAACTTTTGTGAGATGCAGAACAACTGAAAAGATGCTGGAAGAATCCGTGACGCCATCTGTTAACCATGGTGGAGGTAATGTGATGGTCTGGGGTTGCTTTGGTGCTGGTAAGGTGGGAGATTTGTACAGGGTAAAAGGGATTCTGAATAAGGAAGGCTATCCCTCCATTTTGCAACGCCATGCCATACCCAGTGGACAGCGCTTGATTGGAGCCAATTTCATCCTACAACAGGACAATGACCCAAAACACACCTCCAAATTGTGCAAGAACTATTTAGAGAAGAAGCAGGCAGCTGGTATTCTATCGGTAATGGAGTGGCCAGCGCAGTCACCAGATTTGAACCCCATTGAGCTGTTGTGGGAGCAGCTTGACCGTATGGTACGTAAGAAGTGCCCATCCAACCAATCCAAATTGTGGGAGCTGCTTCTAGAAGCGTGGGGTGCAATTTCTCCAGATTACCTCAACAAATTAACAGCTAGAATGCCAAAGGTCTGCAATGCTGTAATTGCTGCAAATGGAGGATTCTTTGACGAAAGCAAAGTTTGATGTAAAAAAAATCTTATTTCAAATACAAATCATTATTTCTAACCTTGTCAATGTCTTGACTCTATTTTCTATTCATTTCACAACGTATGGTGGTGAATAAGTGTGACTTTTCATGGAAAACACAAAATTGTTTGGGTGACCCCAAACTTTTGAACGGTAGTGTATGTATGTATGTATGTATGTATGTATGTATGTATGTATGTATGTATGTATGTATGTATGTATATATATATATATATATATAGTTTTCTGATTCTGATATATAGCTAGATAGACAAGAACATATGTAGGGAATAAGTTTTTGTGATTTTACTTTTGTTTTTATGTCAAATATTTTGATGTCATATTCATCTCAGATTAACCCACCCGACCAGTGGGTGTGTGCTTATTTTGTAAAGGTTCTAAAGTAAATCAATCATCAACACGTACCACATAATTATCTGCACCAGTTTCATGGTGGCTTCATTCAGGGCATCAAAGAATTCAAGGAGTATTCGGCCCTTGTCTCCCATCTTTCCGATAACCAGGCCAAAAACCACACAGAACACAATGAGGCCAAGTACGTTGATTCCATCAGAATACGCTCCAACGATCTTATACTCCTTAGTGATGTTCTGGAAAGACAGAAAAACACTGAGCTGACCAACAGCAGGCCAGGAAGCTGTCTTCACTACATCAGTATTAGTTTTTGGTTTCCATCCGATGCTGACCGAGAACACCTGGGACAAACGTTCTCTGTCCATTTCAACATGGCTGCTCCTGGCAAATTATAAAGGTGGGGGATGACCAAAGGCTGTGGTGTTTGTTCTGAATATTAGTAACACAGGAACACGCACCACTCATAAACATGGACATGCAAAATGCTGATTTAATAATGTTCATATGACCATCAGTATCTATTTTAGTTTAACACTTATGTTTCAGTTTTTTTGAATCTGTTAACAGGACAACTATTAGTTATGTACAGTGGAACCCCGCCAATCCTCTGTTTACTGTACGTGCAATTCTGCTGTCCCACAGTGTTGAATTTATTTATTAAGAGAGTGTTTGGTTCAAGATTCCCTTTTAGAAGAGGGTGGAGCCCCGATTTGTTTAACAAAAATAAACTCAAACTTCACTAAGAATTAAATTGATATTAAATTATTGATAGTAATAATTAATGGTTGTGCAAGACAAACATTTTTGCATTCCTGCTGCACAATACAGAGATTTACCTATTGGCAGATTTTTCTGTGGAACATAACTCCAAATTATTTGTGGAAAAATGTGCAGATTTTTCCATAGAGCACAATATTCTATAGAAAATGCAGCTTGGGAAGCAATGCAATTTGACACACCATTGGCTGGCATCCAGCGTGATTCATTTCATTTGTGCTACTTGGCTGTACCCCCAAGAGCAGAGATAAGGAAGACCGTGGATGTTAGCTTTTGCAGTGGTGCTAAGAATGTTTGTACTATGCATATTAATATGTTAAGGAATATTTAGTTTTTGAATGATTAAAATAGGTAAGTTCTAACCCTTTTTAGAGGATGGCTCAAGTATTGGTGTATTACAGTTATTCATGGACCGTTGTGGTCCCTGACCCCTGTGAATACTGGGGGTTCACTGTACTCCATAAGCCTGGCCTACACAGAAGACTGCCAAGAATCAAATCACTGCTGAAAGAAGATGTTCTTTTTGCAGTTTGTCAAAGGCCATGTAGCAAACACAGCAAATATATGGAAGAAGGATGGAGATAAATAAAGGGCAATCATGGAAGAGGCTGTAAAAGACTTAAGATGAGAGGTAAAACCATGTAGGCCTATGAACTACTTTGTGTTGCTCTGTCACATAAAATACTAAATAAAATATGTTGACATCTATGGTGTGGGGCACAGTGGTGCAGTTGGTAGCACTGTTGCCTTGCAGCAAGAAGGCCCAGGTTTAAATCCCAGCTTTGGTCTTTCTGCATGGAGTTTGCATGTTCTCCCTGTGCATGCGTGGGTTCTCTCCGGGTACTCCGGCTTCTCCCACAGTCCAAAAACATGACTGTTAGATTAATTGGTTTCTCTAAATTGCCCTTAGGTATGAGTGTGTGAGTGCATGGTTGTTTGTCCTGTATGTCTCTGTGTTGCCCTGTGATGGACTGGCAACCTGTCCAGGGTGTACCCCGTCTCTCACCCAGTAACTGCTGGAGATAGGCACCCGTCCCCCCGCAACCCTGCATAGGATGGATGGATGGATGGATGGATGGATGGACAGACATTTGTGGTTAAAATATGAAAAATTTCGGGGGGGTGAATACTTTTGCAGGGCTTTGTAAAGTAATTTCTTGTCTGTCTAATTATTGTGTCTACCTCTTTTGCAATTACCTAATGAGTCACTACTACTAATAATAATACTGCTACTTCTACTACTCTTCACCCCTTTCTAGGGCCACCAAACGTAGCAGGATCATTCGTGCTCGTTGGCTCCAGGTGTGACCCATTGAGATCTCATCGCCTCGCCACCTAATGAGTCAGGTTGTGACAAAATTTGGGCTAGTCCGGGATATAAATTCGGGACATCTCCCTGTGACTTAATTAGTCGAGTTCATAACTCAGTGCTGAATTACAGCTTGCTATATGCCTGTAATGTATTTTGATCAGAACCTGGCTGTCTCATGTGGATGCATGAAAGTCAGGATCATCAAAAGTTTCACAAGCAAAATCCTGAACAGATCAAATCCCTCCAGGGTTTTCCCATCATCACCTACCTCTACGACTGTCATGACGGTAGTAGCAAGAGGTGGGATCGTAGTGGTGTTGGTCGAGACTTTCACTGGCTCCTGCTCTTTCCGCTTTGTTTTGTACTACAGTGAAATCAGGGACATTAAATCATGATTTTTACAGGCTGCCTTCTCACTACAACCTGGTGTATATTTAAAAGATTCTGTAACATCAGTGGGAATGTGAAGAATTAATGTGAAAAGTGTCTGACCTGCTGAAAACAAGCCTGAACCAGGTTTTCTGGAAACATGTTTCTGTTGATAGAAAAAGTCAGACACCGATTGCTTCAGCAACATGTTGGTTATTACACCTTTCCTGAAACACCTAAAAATCTTTAGAGATCTTCATAAACAGCCTGTCATTAACAAGAAATTCTTATTATAAAACTCTTCAACATTTTTAAAGATGTCAATGATTGTCAAATCCTTGAGTTCTCATGTTATACGACCAATAGGAAACAATTTGATGGGATTCTAAATTAACTTTGTGATCAGATGTGGTCTAACATGATGTAATACCCTCCAGTACTAAATTTTCTATGAAGTGAATTAAATCTAGTGAGCGATCACAATCCAGCATCAAGAGGCTACACGACTGGCTCTGCAATAGGATGTTGATATGACTATAGCTCAGACTAAACTTCGTTTTGTTCCTCAGTCTGATGAAATAAGAACATTAATATTTTGGTAACCATTATAATATTTTAGTCACATAACTGTCTTAAAAGTAATGGTGTCAAAGCAGATTCATATGTGTGAATAAGTAAAATGAGCAAGCATGTAGCAACATTGGAGAGGAAAAACTCCCCTTTAACAGAGAGAAACCTCCAGCACAACCAGAGCCAACACATGGCTTAGTGTGAGCGGCAGTCTGCCACAACTGATTGGGGTTTGAGAAGATCTAGATAATTCCTCAAACTTTTATAGTTGAACAACTCACCTAAGGAGATCCAACAGTGTATCAACGGTAGTAACATTGGGAGTGGTCCCTGTTCTGTCAATGTGCTCAGCTTCTTGAGACACACCTGGTTTAATAGTCATCACCAAAATAATTCCTGCAAAGAGTGAGAGCATTATTTCCATAGGATATAGACTGACTGTCAAGGCAACAGTAAAAATCTCGAAGGTGGACACGGGCAAGTTAGTAGTATCAGTGTCAGTATCAATGTGAGGCATTCAAAGTTACAGTTTTGAAGAAACACATACATTTTTTTTTGGTTTAGTCGTTTCATTAAGAGGCAAGAGAAAAACCCGGATTTAAAATACTTTTCTCTAGCTGTAATGAGTGCAGAATAGATGGAGTAGGCAATGCTGCCCTCCCACACTTGTTGCTACACAAAGCCATCAGTTAGTTGAATGAAGATGATTGCGTTTTCTCATTTTGTTGAAAATACCAATTTGGGCTGTTTGGAAATATTTCTAGCTGCAATAAACAAGAAAGGTCAAGATATGGAAAGTTGAGGAGCACCACTCATTCTTATTACATGAACACTGATTTAAAACAGCCGCTGAGCTAAAATATGGTTGGAAAGCTATTTTAAATGGGTATCAAACATTTTTACTCTAAATCATTATGGTAATAATCTTAAATAATCCTGTTAGGGTTAGGGTTAGGAAGGAAGATAGCCACTTACCGAGAACAACTGCAATGATGGTTGTTGAGAAGTAATAGATAACAGCCCGAAGACCTATCTTTCCTGACACCTCAGAGTCCAGGGCTGCAACACCTGTTAACAACATACCCACCATCAAATATGAAGACATAGATAGAAAATCTCAAGAGCTTAGCCATGAATGTACCTGCCTCTTAGAACAGAGACAGATATCTGAAGAAAACCGGTGGCTTGAAACCTTCACAATGCTTTGGCCTCAACAATAAAACATGCTGGATTGGTTTCCTAATATGTATTGCATAGTTGGACATCAGAAATGCACCTGATGTAGACCACACCATTAACATCACACTATTGTCACACTTTTGTCCCTGTGATAAGTGGCAGCCGGACACTGGTAACAGTCTTCTGAGCTGGTCCTCTAAGAACCGGGCTGGTTCTGTTGCACCGCATGGATTGACATTTAGACCACCTTATAACCACAGGGCAACCATGGCTCAGGAGGTAGGAGATGGTCCTGTAACCGAGTTGAACCCCTGCTCAGTCTGTCTCGGTCGTTGTGTCCTTGGGCAAGACACTTCACCCTCTTTGCCTGCTGGTGGTACTGGTGGTGGTCAGTGTACGGCAGCCTCACTTCTGTCAGTGTGCCTCAGGGCAGCTGTGGTCTTGTGGGTTAATGGATGAATGACTGAATGTAGTGTGAATCAATTTGGGGTCCTCAGGACGAGTTAAAGCGCTATACAAGTACAGGCCATTTGCCATTTATTATCCCGTATGGGCAATTCATTTGTAGTCTCCCAGTCTACAAATGCACCAAATCAAATCAAATCAAACTTTATTTATAAAGCGCTTTTCATACAAGAAGTTGCATCACAAAGTGCTTTACAGATTAAAATGACCCCACATAAAACCACCTTCCCTTCCCAGGCAGCCACAGCCGACCACCGCTCCTGGGGCAGAGGGCTCCCACAGAGGAAACACTGGAACGGGGATTAAGATAAATTAAAGAATAAAAATAAACAGTAAATTAATGTGCTAAGATTAAATAGTAAAACTGATAAAATTATAATCGTATAAAACATGCAGAGCAATTAAACAAACAGTAATAAATAATAATCAGTTAAAAGCTAGGCTAAAAAGGTGAGTCTTGAGCCTGCTCTTAAAAACATGAACGTTCTCTGCAGCACCGAGGCCCACAAGGAAGTCTGTTCCAGAGGTGAGGGCCATAAAACTGGAAAGACGCCTCGCCATGCATGTGTGTCCTGACTTTCGGGGTGACAAGGAGACGGCTGCCAGAGGAGCGCAGAGACCGCGAAGGTTTATATGGTAAATACAGTTCAGAGAGATAAGAAGGCCCAAGACCATTAAGACACTTAAAAACCATTAAAACAACCTTAAAGTCGATCCTGAAATGTACGGGGAGCCAATGCAATGATTTTAAGACCGGTGTAATGTGCTCCCGCCTCCTGGTCGTCGTCAGGACACATGCTGCTGAATTTTGTAGTAGCTGTAAACCTGATATACTCTTTTTGGGAAGACCAGAAAGCAGGGCATTACAGTAATCAATTCTACTGGTGATAAAGGCATCAGCGTCTCCGTGTTGGCCAGAGAGAGAATGGGGCGGACTCTGGCTATGTTCTTTATTTGATAAAAACCTATTTTAGAAATATTTTTTATGTGAGGAATAAAAGTCAGCTCAGAGTCAAAAATCACGCCCAGGTTCTTCATTTGTAAAGAGGGATTAAAAGACAGTGATTGTAGTTTTGGTAAAAGTTTCTCTCTCTGAGCCTCAGGACCGATGACTAAAACTTCAGTTTTGTCCTGGTTGAGCTGGAGAAAGTTTTCTGCCATCCAGGATTTAATGTCTAAAATGCAGTTAAAAAGTGCATCCATTGGCCGTGTGTCATCGGGAGACATGGAGATGTACAGCTGTGTATCATCAGCATAACTGTGAAAGTTGACTCCATGTCTTCTGATGACGCTGCCAAGAGGGACCATGTAGAGGTTAAAAAGCACTGGGCCTAAAATCGAACCCTGGGGCACACCACATGTAATCCTATGGACCAGAGAGGAGCAGGTATCTAAACTTACCATAAAAGTCCTGTCTGTGAGATAGGATGTGAACCATTTGTGAACAGCACCAGAGAGGCCAATCTGTTTTAAACGGGTTAAAAGAATAGTGTGTTCTACTGTATCGAAGGCAGCGCTTAGATCCAGTAGAACCAACACTGTCACCTTCTGTGCATCATAGTTTAATCTAAAATCATTTAAAATCTTTAGAAGGGCCGTCTCTGTGCTGTGGTTCACCCTAAAACCAGACTGAAATTTCTCCAGGACATTGTGCTCATTAATAAAATCATTAAGTTGAATTAAAACAATTTTTTCTAAAATTTTGCTTAAAAAAAGGTAAGTTAGATACCGGTCTAAAATTGTTAAAATCATTAAAATCTAAATTGCTCTTCTTCAACAGGGGCCTCACTACCGCCCCTTTAAAGGCGGCAGGAAAGACCCCTGTTTGAAGGGAGCAATTCATCATGGTTAAAATCTCATCTCTAAAAGATCCATAAAATTGCTTAAAAAAGGAAGTGGGAATCGGGTCCAAAACACATGTGGTGGGCCTCACTGAGGGAAAACTTTATCAAGAGTCCCAGCTTCTACCAGGACAAAACTGTCCAGCGTTTCCTCTGGTAAAGACACACACTCAGATTTGTCTAAAACCATGTTACTCTGAGAAGATAAAATCTTACATCTGATGGTGTCTACCTTCCCTCTGAAGTGGTCTGCGAACTCCTCACAGAGTGTTTGAGGGGGTTTTAGGAAATGCAGTAGTAGCTCTGTTAAAAAGTTTATCAATGGTGGAAAAAAGGATTTTGGAATTATTTTTATGTTCCGAGATGATTTTGGAGAAGTATGAATTTCTTGAATTTCTTACTGCATTGTTGTATAATTTGAGAAGATCTGTGTATATTTGATGGTTTATTGTGGTTTTACTTTTCCTCCATTTTCTCTCTGCCGCCCTACAATTTCTCTTCACTTTTCTGAGGTTTTCATTTTTCCACGGCGTTGCAGCTTTAGATTTTAAACTTTTAACTTGTAGTGGAGCAAGCCGGTCAAGAGTGGACTGAAGCCTTCTGTTAAAATCCTTGACAATAAAATCACAGGGGGCAGGTAAAACAATAAGAGGATTCTTTTGAAAAATTTCCAGAAAACCTGCAGCCACTTCAGGGGTTAGATGGCGCTTCCTGACAGTTCTCACAGAGGTCTCCTGCTGAATAAAACTGGTGATGTTAAAAAACACACAGTAGTGGTCAGAGACAGCCAAGTCAACAGCAAAGGACACACGGGTGGACAGGCCATGCGTGATGACCAAGTCCAGGGTGTGTCCTTTGTTGTGAGTCGGCTGCATGACATGTTGGCTAAAATCCATATAAGTCAGGATGTTTAAAAAATCTGTTGATAAAGGATCTAAAAGGTTATCCATGTGTAGATTAAAATCACCAGCTAAACTGATCCTTTCAAATGAGTTGTGCAAAATTGATAAAAACTCGGAAAATTCTTGAATAAAAAGTGCACTCTTTTTAGGAGGCCTATAAATTGTGACACATGAAATCTGAGGAGTGCTAAAAACATTTGCGTTATATTCAAAAGTAAAATAGTTATCAAATAAAACAGGTTTGGCGGAAAGTGTTGATGAACTTATAAAAGAAGTTCCGCCTCCCCTTTTGCTACTCCTCGTAGAATAAGTGAAGTTAAAATTAGGTGGGGAGGCCTCTGTAAGAACAACAGGGGCATCTGCACTCAGCCAAGTTTCTGTTAAAAATAAACAATGAAAATTATGGTCTAAAATCAGATCATTTATTATAAAAGTTTTGTTCAGCAGAGAGCGAACATTAAAAAGTGCCATATTAATAGTGATTGGAGATGGAGGGACTGTATGATTTACTGAAAGTGGGGCTTTTGGCAACTTTTTGAGATTATTTGGATTGCATTTGTTCGGTTTATGATTTTTTAGTCCGTTCTCTGCTGATAATAACAGGTATGAATGAGGTAGAACAAGGTCCAAGTCCAGTATGTGAGTTACTGTTAAAATCAGGGGTGAGTTCATAGGAGCAGGGACCATTTGCACATCAGGATGTGGCGGAGGAATCAGAGAGGACAGGGGCAGCTGTGGCCAGTGTAGTTGACACCAAGGAGGATGTGTTTTCGGCAGAGTCTGTCTGTCAGCAACATATCTCAAAAAGATAAGACAGATATTGATAAAATTTTCTGGAACTGTCAACAGTGGAGTAGCAGGAAAATTTAGATTTTTCATTAGATTTTGGTGGGTGATCGCGGGGCGGTGGGGGTACTGAGTCTTGGCGGAGGTCTGAGTGCTTTTCTAGTTACGTCAGTGAATATAGAGAAAATGATTCATGAATAAAAATGTGATTACCCCTCATTTACCCCAGATATATTTGTCAACGTTTTAAGTTTGGTGATAATTGTTTCTGTTCAATGAATTTCTGTGCAAAATGTGTTTTAAAGTTGTCATTTTTAACATGAGAGTCAATGGGATCTTTCTCTTTCTGGAGCCAGCCCCTAGGGGATGAGGGGGGAATTGAAATTTTTGTCATTTCCGCATTGTCTGAGTTTGCCCCTTAGAACCAACATGTAGCGACAGTAGACAGGCGCCTGCATTGTGTTGTTGACTTCCCAGCAATCCCTCATACTGAGCAAGCTTGTAGTGACAATGGAAAGGAAAAAACTTCCCTTTAACAGGAAGAAACCTCCAGCAGAATCAGAACCAGAACCAGAACCTGGCTCAGTACGAGCGGCCATCTGCCATGACTGTCTGGGGGTTCGAGAAGACAGAGCAGAGACACAGAAAGAACAGAAGAACTGATATAGGAGTACTTTATATAGTAAAAAAAGTAAAAACTTGATAGCACAACACAGTGGACCTTCAGTTACTGGGGGCATCATCCCAGTCGATGCCCCCCGTCCAACAAGGCATCACAGCTGAGCAGGATACCAGACCAGGTGGAGCTTCTATGGAGAGAAAAACACTGAGAGAAAACAAAGTTAACAGTCAAAATAACAGAAAATAATACAACTGGAAAGTAGTAGAAGAGAAAAGTAGCAGAGCGAAGAAAAGTGGTTCCATAGATGTTCCATATGTTCCTAACAGAGCACTTTGCTCTCAGACTGCAGGTTTACTTGTAGTTCCTAGGATTTCTAAAAGTAGAATGGGAGGCAGATCTTTTAGTTATCAGGCTCCTCTCCTGTGGAACCAGCTCCCAGCTTTAGTCCCTGAGGCAGACACTCTGTTTACTTTTAAGGCCAGGCTTAAAACTTTCCTTTTTGATAAAGCTTATAGTTAGAGTGGCTAAGGTCATCCTGAGCTATCTCTGTAGTTATGCTGCTATAGGCTTAGACTGCTGGAGGACAGACTTACCAATTTTCTTCGCTCTGATACCTTTCTCTCCTACTACTCTCCAGTTGCATTATCAACTGTTAACTTTGTTTTCTCTCAGTGATTTTCTCTCCATAGAAGCTCCACCTGGTCTGGTATCCTGCTTAGCTGCTCCAATATTCAAAATGTTGGACGGGGGGGATCGACTGGGATGATGCTCCCAGTAACTGAACATCCTCTGTGTCATGTTATCAACTTTTTACTTTCTGTAACATAGAAAGTACTCTTACATCAATTCTTTTTTTCTTTCTGTGTCTCTGCTCTGTCTTCTCAAACCCCCAGATGGTCGTGGCAGATGGCCGCTCCTACTGAGCCAGGTTCTGGTTCTGGTTCTGTTGGAGGTTTCTTCCTGTTAAAGGGGAGTTTTTCCTCTCCACTGTTGCTACATGCTTGCTCAGTATGAGGGATTGCTGAAGGATTGCTATGGTTGGAGTCTGCATGAACGGGGCACAACCTCAAACCAATGAATTGCAATGCAATCTGCTGAATAGAAAACTTTTAAACTGATTTGAATGTTTGTATGATTGCGTTGAAATGACTTTTCCTTTAATGTGCCTTGAGAAAACATCTTTTGTGAATCTGGGCTATTTAAATAAACTGAATTGAATTGAATTTAAAACTTGTGACAGCATTGTCTGATAAGGCTCTACTATAATTAATTTTTCATTCACATTTGGGATGCTCAGTTAAAATAAATTAAAGTTATCAAGAAATGGTCAGACAGAATTGGGTTAAGTGGGAGGACTGTTATTTCCTCACACTCAATGCCGGTTGTCAGTACCTGGTACAAAGAAAACTAAGGGTTAGATGTTCAAAAGAACTGTAACTATTAATTGGTCTGGGATTAATTAATAAATCTGAATGAAAAATGTTTTTCAACTCCTCCTCCTCGTGCAGTACTTTGAGGAATGTGAAAATGTAAATAATTGGAACGAGTTGACTCATTTATACTGACATAATCCTCCTGCTGTACCCAGGTTTCTGTGAGACAAAACAAATCAATTAGATTTTTACAAAACAAGTCATTAACTAATAAAGTCTTTGGAGAGAGAGAATTTATGTTCAATAAACCACTTTTTTATATATTGCTTTTACAAGTAAACACAACATGCTTGTACAATTCCAATAGTAAATTAACTAATGTTACAGTTAGCATGTGTGAACATCTTTATCTTCCTGATGTCTGTTATTTAGTCTGATATATAAGTCAGACCAAACTGTGAGAACTCTGATGCTTGAGTATTACAAACTCCAGGTCTGTCACCTAGTCATTAATGGAAATATGACGTCCATGCTGTAACACCTCCATGATGCAACAGTAAATAATGAAAGTAGCTTTTAATTTCTTCTAAAAATAGTTTGTTCATATTTGTAAAGGTACAAAGATCTAAAAAACTATGACGCTCCCTGTTCATAATGCAGTCACACTGTCAGCTTACCTGTGATCATGCTTGAAATGATGAGTGGAAGGATGACCAGCTTCAGCATTCGCATCAGGATCTCTCCTGGGAACCCGAAATATTGCTTGTGGAGATTGGAGAGGGACGCATACTCCCTGACCACTACGCCCAAACTGATACCTGAAATATTAACATCAACAGTTTCTTAGTTTCTCTGGCAGTTAATGTTAACCTGAAACAAACGGCTACTTTAAAGGGATATTCCACCCCTTAATGAAGTTAAGTCTGTCTCCATGTTCCCCAAAGTTGAGAAAAAGCATTTTGTAACCAACCCAGTCATTCTTCTAATCTGGTAGCAGTCAGTTTGCTTTAGCTTAGCATAAACAATGTAAGTGAATGGTAACAGCTAGCATTTCATGTGCAAAGGTCATGAAAATGACTAAATAATGATTCTAAATATTCCTGGTGACCTCAGTAATAATATCGATTGGAAATCAAAATAATAAGTAACACGAAGTAATTACAGGAGTCGATTAAGACTTGGGACTACATTAAGATAAGGTACCACTGCAAGGCGCAAGGACATGATGCAGCGCCACATAAGACACTTAAAAGTGATTTACTCTAAAAAACTCTTTACAGTCATTAGGGTGAAATGTTGTAAATGTTGTACAGTAAACCTGGAGGTGACAATGTCAGCCGCTGTCATGGTTTGGATGGTTGTAGGACCCAGGCGCAGATAGGAACTGTAGAAAAATACTCTTATTGATGCAATTAAGACTATAAGTAGTCAGAATACCAAGAAGATCAGGGCCACAAAGGAATACATGATGTAACACGACAACAAACTGACAAAAGACAGGGGAACACAGAGAGGTATAAATATACATTGGAGACAATCAGGTAAACGAGGGGCAGCTGGGAACAATTAGGGACACAGAGACTGACAGACACAAGGAAAACCACCATATCCTGACAGCCACGCATCACAATTATAGTCATCTATATTAGCCCAGCTAGTGCTGTCAAAAGATAAAAAAAACTTTGAGATTAATTTATTATGATTAGTAATTAATTGGTCTAATTAATCTCTTTTTTTAATCAATTTAATAATTGATGAGAAAACCCCTAATCTTTAGGTATTTTCATTTAAATTCATTGCATTATTGTGGCAGAACAATCATGAGATAAAAAACCCTTAGAGATTAATTAATTAAGATCTGTAATTAATTAATCTTTTTTTAATCGCACCTAAAAATTGCTGTGAAAATGCCTCATCTTAAGGAATTTTCATTTAAATTCATTACATTATTGTGGCAGAACAAATAAAAAATTGGCTTTATGAAGTCATCTATTATTTTTAACAGATGCAGTCCCAGCCATTTACATTTTTCTGTCTTTGAGACTAGTCCCAGTGCTGACTGCATCTTCGGCTTTGAGCATGCACGACTAGATAGCCTTCTGGACTCAGTGGGGTAAATATCTGCTGCAGCGCATGGACTTGCTGCCTGTTGTGAGCGCGCTCAGAGACGTAGAGCAGTCCACTGCACCACCGTCGCTTAGTGAGACTAACAAGGATACGTGCTTCACCCAAAAGTCTCCAATAACCCCAGAAAGAGTTGCTAGATTTGTCGCTAGACGTATTTTTGAAGAAGAATCGCTAGGTCTAAAAACTCACTACATATAGTGACAAAGTCGCTAAATTGGCAACACTGTCTGCAACTCACCGCCCATCCTCTTCACTAAAACGGAAGTGTCTGTTCACAATATGCAGGCCTAATGACAGCCAAGAGATCTCCACTTCAGGGTGTGGTTAACCCCCAACTCAAGCACAAGAAGCCCAAAGCATAAAAACTGATTTAAGGGCAACTCACATCCAGAAACAGTCAAATTAAAGAGTAAAAATTAGATTAACACAATTAATAGCATAGCGTGGTAAATATGGCTATAATTAATTAATCACAATTAACGCGATAATTTGACACCCCTAAGCCCAGCAACACCCAAGCAATTAGAGTAAATAGAACATTTCTTACAGCCATTGATGATGCACTTTGTTTAGTATCTGTACAGAAAAATAGATGGGACTGCCGTATTCTTCAGACGTGGTACTATCTTTCTGGTATAATATTGCATTTTTCTTCGTAGTCCTCTGGTGGGAAATGCTCTAGCAAACCAGATGTTGATTTCCTCATCGGGTGTAATTGGAGGAGTTCCGAGGGCAGCAAGCCGTTGTCTTCTTCATTCTACATTAGATGGAATTCTGTGAAACATCATGCTGCTGTATGTCTTTGGCTTGTTTTTGCAGCCTTTTGCTACACAAACAAGAACTATCCTATTGCATTAGACTTATAACGTATATAAACTATGGCAGTAAAAAATCCATGCAGTTCACTCATTTATGTTTACAGGAGTAGGTGCCTTTTGCGGGCGCAGAATCATCTCCTTGTGCCTTGCAGCGGCGCCTTACAGCGGCGCCTTACAGCGTTCTAAATCAGCCTATTCTAAATCGCCCCTGTAATTCTTTTGTGTAATTAGTTTCATTTGCAATCGATAGGATTATTGAACTCACCAGAAATATTAAGGATCATTATTTAATCATTTTCATTACTTTTGCACACGAAATGCTAGCTGTTACCATTTACTTACATTGTGTATGCTAAGCTAAAGCAAACAGACTGCTGCCAGATTAGAAGAATGACTGGGCTGGTTACAAAATCCTTTTTCTCACTTCTCTAACTTTGGGGAAGATGGCAACAGACTAAATTTCACCTAGGAGTGGAATATCCCTTTAACATAAAAAACACATTTATTCACCTAAGCCAAGAGTCTCAAACTCCTGTCCTGGGAGCCTGTTGTCCTCCTTTTACAGACACCTGGTAAAGAGCCAAAGGTTTGAGCCTGGTCTGCTGAAGCTGAGACACATCTTTACAGCTGAAGGACACCAGCTCCTGAGGACTGAAGCGTGAGACCCCTGACTTAAACTAGGCCCACCCATACAGCCATTTTCACCCATGTTACAAAGGAATACACACCTTTTAAGGATGAACTTTTATGTATCTGGGAATGAAAGAAACACTCTGATGTTTAAATGAGCAACATCCAACCTCATTCAAACATCAACATACAGTAAGACTGTAGGACATGGCTGATAAAAAGTTCAATTTTTACTTGAGGCTAATTCAAATTCAAAAATACTTTATTGATCCCAGAGGGAAATTTAGTGTTGGTATAGCTCATATAATTCATTCTTTAAGGAGTAGTTGTAGATGATGATGGCTGTGGGCAGGAAGGATTTCCTGTAGCGGTCTGTATTGCAGCGAAATTGAAGAAGCCTCCGACTGAAGATGCTCTGTTGTTGTATGACTGTCTCATGAAGAGGATGCTCAGGGTTGTCCATAATTTTTTTGATTTTATGAAGAATCCTTCTTTGCATTAACATCTCCAGATGTTCCACAGTTGTCCCAAGAACAGAACCAGCCTTCTTTATCAGGTTGTTTAGCCTATTTAAATCCCTGGCTCTGATGTTGCTACCCCAACAGATGACGGCTGAAGAGATTACACTCTCCACAACAGACTTGTAGAAGATCTCCAGCATCTTGCTGCAAACCTTGAAGGACCTAAGCTTACTCAAGAAGCTGCTCTGTCCCTTCTTGTAGACGGTTTCACTGTTGCGCCTCCAGTCCAGTCTGTTGTCAAGGTGAACTCCGAGGTATTTATTCTCCTCAAACACCTCCACTTCTTCTCCCATAATGGAAACAGTTTTTGACTTATCCCTGTTTCTTTTGAAATCTACAATCATCTCCTTTGTTTTGTTCACATTCAAGGTGAGACGATTGTTTCCACACCATGTCACAAAGCGGTCCACCAGCTCTCTGTATTCAGCTTCTTGTCCATGTCTGATACACCCGACAATTGCAGAGTCATCTGAGTATTTCTGCAGATGACAGGTCTCTGATTTGTACTGGAAGTCTGAGGTGTACAGAGTGAAAAGGAATGTTGAGAGTACGGTCCCCTGTGGTGCTCCTGTGCTGCTGACCACCTGGTTTGACACACAATTCTTCAGTCTCACAAATTGTGGTCTGTTTGTCAGGTAGTCATTGATCCAGGCGATTGTTGAGGGCTCCACCTGTGTCTTCAGGAGTTTCTGACAAAGTAAATCAGGCTGAATTGTGTTAAATGCACTAGAGAAATCAAAGAACATGATCCTCACAGTGCTGCCTGCTTTGTCCAGATGACAGTGGGTTGGTTGAAGCAGGTGGATGATGGCATCTTCAACTCCAACTCCACAGCGATAAGCAAACTGCAGTGGGTCCTGATACGTTCTTGTTTGCTTACTCAGGGGTGCCAACAGGAGTCTCTCCAGGACCTTCATGATGTGGGATGTCAGGGCAACTGGTCTATAGTCATTGATGACTGATGGGTGAGTTCTTTTGGGTACTGGAACAAGGCAGGATGTCTTCCACAACACTGGAACCTTCTCCTGAGTTAGGCTAAGGTTGAAGATGTGCTGCAGAATCCCACAGAGCTGCTCTGCACAGGCCTTCAGGACTCTGGGGCTGACACCATCTGGACCTGCAGCCTTGTTCCGGTTCAGTTTCTCCAGCTGCCTCTTCACCTGACTTTTGGAGACAGACAAGTGGGAGGGGGAGGCAAAGGGGGTAGCAGCATTTCCTGACTTGGTTGAAGTCAAACTTGTGGAATCAGAAGAGTCCATGGCTGAGGTGAAGGATAAAACATCCGAGGTGTAACAGGAAAGCTGTTGATCAGAGGAGAGTGGGATGTCTGTTTGGCTGGGAACAGGAGAGGGGGATGCTGAGCTAGTTCCTGAACTGAACCTGTTGAAGAATGTGTTCAGTTCATTGGCTCTGTCCAGACTTCCATCTATCCAACCCTTCCTGTCCTTAAAGCCTGTGATCTTTCTCATTCCTGACCAGACATCTCTGATATTGTTCCTCTGTAGTTTGTTCTCCAGCTTCTTCCTGTATGCCTCCTTGCTGTCTTTGATCTTGACTTTAAGTTGCTTCTGTATACTCCTCAGTAATTCCCTGTCTCCCTCCCTGAAGGCTCTTTTTTTCTTGTTTAGCAGTTCCTTCAGGTCACTGGTGATCCAGGGTTTGTTATTAGGGAAGCATCTCACTGTTCTGGTGGGGATGATGTTGTCCACACAGAAGTTTATATAGTTAGTCACACACTCAGTCATGGCATTGATGTCCTCTCCATGTGCTTGGCAAAGAGTCATCCAGTCTGTGGTTGCAAAACAACCCTGCAGGGCTTCTTCAGCTTCCTGTGACCATTTTCTCACAGTTCGTTTTGTCACAGGTTTCCTCTGAACAAGGGGTTTATATTCTGAACAGAGAAAAACAAGATTGTGATCTGATTGTCCCAGAGGAGGTCTTGGTTTGGACATGTATGAATCCTTACATTTGCATAAAACAAATCCAAGGTCCTGTTTTCTCTTGTAGAGCAGCTGAAAAACTGTTGAAATGTTGGAAGTGTAGTAGAGAGCGAGGCATGATTAAAATTACCAGATATTGCCACAAATGCATTGGGGTGCTGTGTCTGTAGCTTAGCAACAACGGAAGTGATGACATCACATGCAGTGTCGGCAAGGGCTGAAGGTGGAATGTAAACAACTGCCAAAATTACACTGGTGAACTCTCTTGGTAAATAATATGGACAAAAACTCACTGCCAAGAGTTCGACATCTGGGCTGCAGAGACGACACTTCACAGTAACATGTCCTGGATGACACCATCTGTTGTTGACAAGCACTGCTACTCCACCACCTTTTCTTTTTCTGCTCGTCTTCTGATCTCTGTCTGCTCGTACAGTCAGGAAGCCTTGCAGACAAACGTTGGAGTCGGGGATATGATCCAGCAGCCACGTCTCAGTAAAACACATAACACTGCTTTCACTGTACTCTGGCTGAGTCCTTGTAAGGGCTTGGAGTTCATCCATCTTGTTAGCCAGTGATCCTACGTTGCCCATTAAGATCGATGGAAGAGATGGCTTGAACTTCCTCTTTCTCTGTCTCCTTTTCGCTCCTGCTCTGCATCCACGTCTCCTCCTTATCAACTCATCAAGGATTTGTGGCTTCAGTTGAGGTATTATTTCAGCTTTTGCGATGTTAATCAGCTGCTCCCGTCTGTAAACCACATTGTTGCCATGGTTACGCATCATAACAAATTGTCAAAAAGGGAGAAATTTACAGCAAAAATCCTTCCAGCTTCACAGCACCAAAAACTAGAAAGTATACAGGTCAAAAAAATGCAATCTTCTTTAAGAAAAAAGAGGAACCAATGTACAAAAAACCAAAACTTAATATGTAGCCAACAGAGCCACTCCAACATGCAGCCACCCAGAGCAGCGCAATTCTAGAAAAGTAGGTAAGTCCGATTTTGGCCCAACTGATTTTCTTTTCTAAGGACTATAACCCATTAAATCTGACTAACTACTGTGTGGCTCCAGAAGGAGGAATAGCCTCTCCTGATCTCTAGCCTTATTCCCTTGTCTTATTTTCTTTTCTTAGCTTTTTTCTTAGTTACTTTATACACCCAGCCTCTGGAGTTACTGTATTAGACCGGATCTCTTTTTTGGATTACTTTCTGAAGGACTGTGGATTACCAAAATCGCGTTTTGCTCAGCTGAGGACTTTGAAAAATTGCTCCAGAGAATGGAAACAATCGAGACGAAGTTACGCCATCTTGAGATTAATTTTGAACTAGACACTGGATATGGAAATGAGACAACTTTACAGATGACTACACGCAGGGAGGAAGAACCTGGCAGCCCTGTGTTATCTCTGTCCAACAGTCTCCCACAAAGGCCACAGAAGAACGCTACTCCCTCTGCCAAAAGGCGGTTAACGGGTAGAACACCCCATTCAAAGTTTGAAGAACACTGCCGGCTTTAAAGCGCACCAAATCTACACCTGCTTTTTCTGCTCCAAGGAAGAAAAAGCAAAAGAAATTGCAACCCAAAACAAGATATATCACTCCCCCTGGAAAAACAGCTGAGAAAGGATTTGCAGCCCTTAGTTCCCCAAAAGACGATGCAGCCCATGGGACCAGTCAAGGTCACCAGGAGAAATCCATCCACATGAAGCGGACAAATGTTCTCATCTTACATGACAGATCAATTAATGGTATCAAAGATTTTTGTAGCCAGAACACTAGCGTTATCAGCTGCCCCAAGAACAGAGTAAGAAAAATATCAGAGAAAATCCAGACTATCTTAGAACAACACCCTAAACTGGAAAAGCTCGTTATAACTCGTGCAACTGATGTAGAAGCAGTCAGAGATTCTGAAAAGAGACTTCTCTGATCTGCTACAGAGACTTGATGGACGTAACATAAATATCTTTATCAGTGGACCAGTCCCTGAATGAAATTATGAAAGGTACAGTAGACTTTGCATGCTCCATAAATGGTTGAAGAGACAATCTGTTGAAAAATCGATCCCATTTATTAATAACTTTCAAATATTTGGATGTGGGGGCGTCGCGTGGTGGAGTGGTTTAAGACGGGCGCCCCATGTTCAGAGGCCTTACCCCTCGATGCGGTCGTCCCAGGTTCAACTCCAGCCCAAGGACATTTGCCGAGTGTCCCCACACTCCCCCCACTTCTCTCCCCTTTCTGTAACCTATCCACTGTCAATAAAGGCCACTGTGGCCACAAAACCTTTAAAAAATATATTTGGATGTGCCAAGCACCTGTTCAAGGAAAACCACCGTTATCTCAACAAAGGTGGAGCGAGACTGTTGACCTAAAATATTTTCTGTTATCTGAATAAACACTTGATAAAGCACCCATGAGCTGACCTCGAAGGACGGCCCGTGGATACTACCAGAGAATAAACATTTCCCCACACACAAGAAGTGAAGATTACGTCACCAGCCCAGACAGATGCACGACCGGCAGAGATTGACAGAGACTACATCAAGCCTCTAGGACTAACACTGGATGTAATCTGCCCATGCCCTAACTGGTAATAACAGACATCTGATATAGAAGGGACCCTGACAGTAATTGCACTCCCATTGTCTCCCAGAAGTGGGCCGGCCTCCCTAAGAGCAGTTTTCAAGTCTTTATAAGCAGCAGAAAACAAAAAACGAAAGCAAAACGCTCTCATATTAAACCAAAATTTGAAAATGATCATCTGTCAGAAGGTTCAACTACCCATTATCAAACCACTTAAATTAGCTTTATTAAATATTAAGTCTTTATCAGGAAAAGCATGTCCAATCAATGAGTTCATCACTGAACATAATATACACGCCCTAACAATTAGACAGTAGCTCTATACCGCAGCACCAAACCGACTACCATTGTTATATCCAATTAACACCAATGTAGAAAAAATTTCAGAATTCCATGAATTAAACCAAAAAAACCTAGAAGAAATAATTAACCAATTAAGCTCCTCCTCTTGCTGTCTTGATATCCTACCCACAGCATTCCTTAAGAAAGTTTTCCCTGTCATTGGGTCTGATCTGATTCAAATAGTGAACTCATGGCTCATCAGGGGTCTCATTAATGAAGCTTGCTTATGCACAAAACGGGGTCTGAAAACTAGGTGAGCAACTTTATACGCAAAGTTTGGGATTTATAGAAAAAAACTTGACGCAAAAATGTGCGCAACTTTAAGCACACTAAGGACCTTGCTTACGCACTTTTTGGACACAGAGGACACTGACAGCTCAGCAGGAGAGATGGCAAAAATGTAAATGTAAGCCACAATTTCAAACTTGTAGAGCTTTGCGCACACAGACACACAACCAGCAGTCACCCCCGTCCCATCTCTGAAGTGAGAATAAAAATGAGAATCTGAATGAAAATATGTTGCACATAAGAATCACATCACAGTATGTTCAGATGTATTTATGGCTTCAATTAATATAGAAATTACACTAATTGGTGAATTAATTGTGTGAAGTACAAATACTGCAGCCCCCCTTGCATAATGCTGCACAATGGATGCTGGCGCTCACTGAAGATCACGCCACTGGAATCATCTTGATGGGGGACCCGATGTAGATTCCTTAAAGCAGTCTTATTAGATCTATGTGTTGAACTGGACCTGGTGTTAGATCTACTGACCCGCTAGAACCGTGCACCCCGTCCCCCGCTCTTCTTTTTTATGTCCATCAACGCTGCATCACTTGCAGCTCCTCCGTTTGTTTGTGACACCTTTTCTGTCAGGCTTTAAATATCTAGTATTATTTGTTTAAATAAATTCCAGTCTTAGTGTTGCTACAAGAAGTAATCATATAGGCCTAATTGAAACTTTAGTTTTCTTTTTTTTTCTTTTTTTGTATCCCACAATTTTTTCACATTATTTATCACCCAGTGCTCCTTAGTTCAGGTCCTGGGGTTCCACTCTCCCTCTGTCCCGGGAGGGGCCCTTCACTGAAACCCAAGCCTCCTTCGTGCTTGGGGAGTGGGCAGGCCCTTCTTTTCACCTGACGGGGCGGGGTTTCCCCGGCTGGACGTAGCGCGTGGAAGGATCACGTTTCCAGCCAGATCCTCCCCATCCCTTCATGCGCCCCGGCCGGCCAGGAGGAGGCAGTATACAGCCCCAGGACTAATGCATGTTTTTGTGGGAGTAGCTCACATTAGCTGCTCAAGGAAACACGGGGAGAACATGCAAACTCCACACAGAAAGGCCCTTTCGCCAAACCCACCCAGGGTGTGGGTGCCAATGATGTGGGGAAACAAACACACCCTCAGCACCCACAGCGTCCCCGGCGGTAATCGAACCCGGGACCTTCTAGCTGTGAGGTGAGCCATGCTACCAGCTGCGCCACCGTGCCCCCGAACTTTAGCTTTCTTATCTTTTTTGTTGCTTGTGCTGCTTTTATTCTTACATTTATAAATCTTTTTACCCTCTTGTTTTTCTTTTTGCAACTGTATTTTTGTCTTTTAATGTGAAGCACTGGCTGCATTCGGCTGAGTAAAGCGCTGATTGAGTGATTGATTGAAATAAAACAGTTTACTGTACCTCTACAAGCCTGCAGCTGTCTCTGTGGAATTACTTTCTCCGCCTCTTGGTTGCCATGGTTACCCGTGAAACGCCCCAAATTAGCTGGCTTAAGTCGACGCAGAATATTCACTAGACACTTTGCACTGACCCTTTATGACAGAAAGTGGGTGTGTAGGAGGCGCGATATGATCCAGAATCACCTGCGCACATTTCTAGGGAGAGTGAGATTTATAAAACGGAAAGTGCGTGCAGCTGTGCGTACTCTAAGTTTGATAGATCGGAAACTTCCTAGGCGTAAATAAAGAAAAGCTGCAGAGCTTAAGTACGTTTTTAGTAATGATTCTACGCAAAGTTTTATAAATGAGACCCCAGGTGTCTTCCCCCAGGCATTAAAAACAGCAGTTATTAAACTACTGCTAAAGGATAATAATCAGGACAACATGTTGAAGCAGAACTACAGGCCAATCTCTAATCTTTCATTCATCAGTAAGGTTACTGAAAAAGCTGTGTTTCAGCAGTTAAATAGCTTCCCAACAATGACCAAGGCCTTGATGTTTTTCAGTCTGCTTAATGTGGTCACCACAGCACTGAGACTGTCCTTGTCAAAGTATTCAATGACATCCACATAAATACAGTCTGTGGTAGAACCACAGTGCAGCATTTGACACTGTTGATCTTGATGTACTATTGGAATGGTACAGCCTGGTACAGTTCTTCGTTGGTTTGAGAACAGGAACTTCTTTGTTTCAATAGGAAACTTTTCATCAGAACGAACAGAAATCACACGTGAGGTGCCCCAGGACTCCATCCTGGGGCCCCTCCTATTTAATATCTACATGCTCCCACTAGCCCAGATTATAACAACCAATAAAATTACCTACCGTCTTCCTAAAAAGTCAATTAGACAGTTGCAGCTGATCCCAAACGCTGCTGCCCCTGTCCTCACTAGAACCAGGTAAGTAGAGCACATCACCATTGTTCTAAAGTCCTGTGCTTCGTACTTTATTGCTGTTTTTACTTTATATGCTTTGTCTGTGTTTTATGGCTATTTTTATCTTATACCCTAATCACGTAAAGCAACTTGAATTACCTTGTTGTTGAAAGTGTGCTATAATAATAAAATTGCCTTGCATTGCCTTCCCTAACATGAACTGTAAATGAAAAACAACTTTCTTGACACAATTAAAAGCCTTAAATTCAGAAACTGAAGGGATTGTACACCTTTGTTCATCAAATCATATGTCCATTACCTTTATGGTACATGGACTCTATGGAATGAAGAATGCCAGTTTCCTGACCCACAAGCATTACACAAAAGTCAGTTCAAAGTAGATTTAAAATGTTTATTGATAAGGATGGAAGATGACAGGAACCAGGAAAGCTTAATGGGGGAACCAGAAACTGCGACATTGGAGAGAGGTGAGTTTGGAGGTGAATAACAGTTTGTCTTGGATGATAAGTTTTGGATGGTTTGATGGATCTTACTGTAAATGATGAGAAATTGAGCCAGAGAGGGGAGACAGGAGTCCGGGGGGATTGGTGATGCAGGAACCAGAGATGGAGGACTGAGATCGGAGGGCAAACAGGCAGAGCTAGGAGCTGGTGGACACGTTGGAGGAAGGACCTTGGTGGTTGCCAGACGTGGATGAAACCAGGCGCGTACACAAAAGATGGATCAAGAGGTGATTCTTGAGGAGACCAGGAAGAACCTTGGAAGGAGCAGAGTTGGGTTCAGACGAGGAAGGCTTTCTGCAAGGAGATTACTCAGGAGAAAGCAGAGGGTTAGAGGTTGCCATAGAGGCAAAACACCCCAAAAGTCTGACAGCCAGCTCATTTTATCCAGTGAGAGTGATGGCTCAATGAGCTGCAGGTGTGCCAGGCGCTCCACAACACGGCTCTGCCTTCCAGCTGTGATAGACAGGACCTCAATTCAGGCAGGCCCCCTGGTGGAGATGATCGGAATGGTGGAGGAAAAGAAGACACAACACAGACCGCACAGACACCCCAGACTCATGACAGTACCCCCTTTTCAACAACCGCAACCTGGCGGTCCAAGTGATCCAGACAGTAGAAGGATAAAAAAAAAAGAAGAAACAAAAACAATCCAAACCGGGCAGCCAAAGGAAGCCTCGGGAGGGGGGCCCGAAACAAAACAAAAACACTAAAAATCTAAAAGTCCCAAGGAGGATTACTGGGTAGGCGACGGCAACAGAACTTGGACTCTGGTCGCCGGCTCTGTCAGTACAGCAGTCCTTGGGGATGCCCGTGCAGAACATCAAGGCACCTGTAGCGTAAGAAATGGTGAGGCTGGAATGGATTGGAGCATCACCTAGGAGGTCGGGGGCAGTGAGAGAGCCACCTGGAAACCGGCGCAGAAGCTAGGGGACATCTGGCCGGTGGAGCGGCTCCAGCAAACCACAAGGAAGCATAGGCTTTGGCACCGGAGACCCATAAAGAGTAAGAGGCTCTAGTGCTGGGGACCCAGGAGGAAGCTCAGGAGACCCAGACTCATGACACTATACTTATATTGTGCTTTTCTAGACATACTTTACGTACTGACGACTTAAAGTTCTTTTATGTTAGGGGTAACATTCACACACGTTATGACATCAATAAACAGATTGGTTGGCAACATGGGCTTCACTATTTCACTCAAAAAGACACTGGAGGCCTTGCTAGACAGCAAGGTATCTTTCCATGCTGAGCTACTGTATCCATCTGTGTCCGGTCAACTGTCAACTGGGTTTTAAATGAATCGAGTCAAACACCAAAGACTGCTCTTAGTCATGCTAACCATTTTGCTTGCATTTTCCTGTGATATACCTCTGTTGCTGTAATGATGATGAGCCAGCTGTTATATTAAACTAGTTCCTGGTGTAACTTTCAACCAACAGATCTCTGTTCCTGCAGCTCAGTGTAAAACAAAGTGCTATAAAGGCATACTCCGCAACTTTCATGATATTTGCTCTCTCTCGCCCTCTTCAGGCTTGTTGCGCAAGATCACTGTCGTAAAATCAAATCTCTCTGTCGCTCATAAGAGGCATGTTTCAGTGGCCTTTCCAAATCGCTTGCCCAAACAACAAACAAGCGCCGTTTCAGTTCACAATCAACTCGGTTGTGTAATTCACATTATTACTGTAAGCCATACCGTGCAAACTATGTTCATCCACCTCCACACATTGAATAAATAGCTTTCTCAGGACTGTATAACAACATCATGCCAGAACAAATACTATAACCCCGGTGAAATCATTGATTACTTACCTATCCATTAGCAGCACGGCTAACTCGGCGTCCGTAGTACATGACGTTTGTTCCAAAAGAACTCTCCAACGAGGAAAAGCCGGCCCAATATTTACTCTGGTCTTTGCTCTCTCTCTATCACGTTCTCTTTTTCTTTTTCTAGCTTCTTCTGATATGGGATTTCCTCTGTCTTTTTGGTGGATCAGCCATCTCTAAAGTCTCTAAACAGCAAGGCCGTATGACTCTGCCATAAAGCAGAACTCAGTACTTCCGGCGGCGGAGCGCCGCTCAAAAGTTCTATAGTGCAGAAAAAAGCCAAGGACCCCTGTAAGGTGGTGATAACTCTAAAAATGAACATAATAGATGATAAAATTCCACCATAACTTCTGAAAAAAACATTATATTAAGGTGTAAATGTTGCGGAATGCAGCTTTAAAGAGGTTAAAAACAATGATATCTATCAAAAACATGAAATGACCAGAAAGATGGGATGGCAGATCTTTCAGAATGTTACAAAGATCTATTTGTAAGTTGGAGGTTTTTCTTTCCAGCACCTTGCTGCAGGCCTGCAGTATATATTGTTCGGAATCTGACTGCATTAGGGTTAGGGTCCTTGTGTGAATCTAACAACCCAGATTACTGTGTAATTATGGCCACCATAATGATTTACTCTAACACCTTTACAACATAACAGTTTCCTCCACCCCGTCCCAGTGGGGATGGTTTTAAACATTAACTATGAGTGACCTGAAAAAGATGTTTGTGTTTACGCTTGCAGTTTCTGGAAAGGCATTCCTGATCCCGGTCCAGACACATTTAAACCGTAGCAGAGGATCAGAGAGTTGCTGAAGCAGTCTTTGGACAGGGTGCTTTTAAAATGAAATGCTGTGTGGGAGGGGCTTGTTGGGTGTGAAATAATCAAGGTGAAATAGTAGCATTGGATGACAACGCTGATTTCTGCAGGATATTACCTGCAGGTAATTAAAACTCCTCCAAATGACCTAACTGGGAACACTCCCAGTTCACAGCTCATATACAGTACACTCCTCAGAATGGTCATAAATCTGACTTCCTATTTATAGGATCGTTCAGATAGTTTCAGGTGTGGCTCATTTGAGAGGTTGTGAGCAGTCAGTATCACATCTGGTATCAAGGTATACCACTGTTTTAAAATGTTATCCTTCAAAAAACTGCCAAACAGAGTTTTCTCCAGAGGAAGAACATAAAGTAGCGCTGCGTTCTCCGTCTCCCCACCAGCGGCTGCGCATTGCCGGTCAGCTAGCTGAAGGAAGTCCCTGCACATTACACACATTTCTGGATGGAAAATTAAAAAGAGCTCCTCTCATCAACCTTAATGACGCGCTGGATGTGAAACTGCATCTGGCTAGCTGCTAACTAGCTGTAAACCGTCACAAACAGGACTTATTACTTTCTAATATAAACCTGCATTACTGTCTAAAGAGCATAAAGGCCAGTGGCGGCTAGCTAATAGAGGACGATAGGGCGCCGCCCCCCCAGTGTTTCCAAAGTGTTTTTATTTATTTTATTTTATTTTTATTACCAATAATCACATATTCCGAGTTAATTGTGTGTTTAAATTCGTAACAAAGTATCATATATAAAAATATATATCATTTTCAGAGAAAAAGCTCCCGCTGCGTAGCAGCTGGGGCGACAGAAAGATCGCCACAAGCAGTGCAGCAGCCGCCAATTACCGAAAAGAATTTATGTTTAGTATAAGAATGCCTCAAGTTGTTAATATTGGTATTAAAATAACCAGTATTTCACATAGTACTGGTATCCAGCCGTTTATGTTCAATTGTTTAGGGATGATTATTGAAATTGACTTGATAAGCTATATGCACAGCTCCACTACTTCCTGAACTAAGTAGAGCCCTTTTATTTCCTGTCTGTATTGGACAAACTGATCAATCCAGGTGTGTCTGACCTCAGTAGTCACAACAACAATGGTCAGACACACCTGGATTAATCCGTTTGTCCAATGATGTAAGACAGGAAATAAAAGAGCTGTACTTAGTTCAGGAAATAGTGGAGTTGTGCACAAAGCTCAGGAAGCACAAGTTTGATAAAAAAAAAAAAAAGCACAGCCCCACCAAGAATATTTTTTACCAGCCGCCACTGATAAAGGCCACAATATCCTGCACAACAACCATGTCTAGGTAAACATCTATCAGCTAAAAATAAGGGAGATGGTAAATAGGTGTTCTTACCTAAAAGCTCATCACAAACAATACATCATCAGAATACCAGAGGAAACATGCAAAAAGCTGCTCAACAGTTAGAAGAAGGGGTACGATTAATAATATTGTGATAAAATGTACATTTAAAACATAAATCAATAATCGAATACATTGTTTCATTATCTTTTTAAAGATGCATTTCTTGTCAGAAACAAAGCCGAAATACAAATCTTTTAGGGGTGTGAATAATTTTGTTCTTAAATAACAGTCTAATGTCTTGGTGGTTTGAATGTTTATGAAAACTAGTTCTCATGATGAACCACCACCATGTGACATGCTTGAGACCTGAGATGTTTTAACAAGGTAGAGAACACTTTGGTCTTATCTCACACAGACTAGACCTTAGTTTTAGCATCTGGGTACATTTTATCTGAGTTTTTTTAACAGCAGTTATTACTGCAGCTTAGATATTAATTTTGCACAACTCCTCAACAGATTTTACATTTACAAAGATCTTATTGAACCTTTAAAGAAGCCGTTCAGGTTCCCGCTGTGATGTCAGAAAGCAAACAGAGAACCAAGAGTTAGACCCCAAACTTTACTGATCATTACCTGAACAGACGCTTCATTATTATAATGTCCCAAACCCCCTTCCTTCTATGGAAATCCAGGCCCTACTTCTAGCCACGTGTTAGGAGTTATATTATATGAATTAGATATGTTACTATAAAATAATTTATCTTAAACACTTAAAAGGCAACATGTTATTCCAACTATAAAGCCCTTGGAGAAGTTGCTGCCAGAGTCCGTTATAAAGTAGCAGCTGTTAACTTTGTTTTCTCTCAGTGTTTTTCTCTCCATAGAAGATATACCTGGTCTGGTATCCTGCTTGGCTGCAATGCCCTGTTGGACGGGGGGCATCGACTGGGATGATGCTCCCAGTAACTGAACATCCACTGTGTCCTGTTATCAACTTTTTACTTTCTGTAACATAGAAAGTTCTCTTATATCAGATCTTCTGTTCCTTCTGTGTCTCTGCTCTGTCTTCTCAAACCCCCAGACGGTCGTGGCAGATGGCCGCTCCTACTGAGCCTGGTTCTGTTGGAGGTTTCTTCCTGTTAAAGGGGAGTTTTTCCTCTCCACCGTCGCTACATGCTTGCTCAGTACGAGGGATTGCTGAAGGATTGCTGTGGTTGGAAAGTCTGCATCAACGGGGCCCAACCTCACGCCAATGACTGACGCAATCAGCTGGGATTCCTTAAATAGAAACTTTTTAACTGATTGGAATGTTTGTATAAATGTATTGAAATGACTTCTTGTTAAGTGCCTTGAGATGACATCTGTTGTGAATTGGCGCGTTATAAATAAACTGAATTGAATTGAATTATAACGCTTCAGGTCCACCCAGTCTGCACATTCAGCACACCGTCAGTTGAAGTGGAATACTGATTAACCAAATGTAGCTTCAGTCATTCTTCTCTCATTTGACAGTGTTCTAATTTAGTCGAAGCAAAGGTTTAAATATCCAGATTATTTTAGTCAGTTTGGTCCAAATTTAAATCTGGGTTTTGGCTATGTCCCTGGGCTAGTTTAAGGCACTTTAATGCAGTTCAACCTACTTTTGTGTTTTTGTTCAATCAGAGAAAATCAACTGGAATCCAGATTTCTTCAATTAGCCTGGTATTTAATGGGCTTATTTTAATGCTGCATGGCTTTCATCATGAACATAAACTGATACAAGTATGCTTTTTAAAAAGACAACTGCCTGTCAGTGGGCTTCTGGTCCCTATAGAAATACATACTTGTAGTAGTTTAAAAGAGAAACCTCAGTATTAGTATTTGTTTAGTTATTTGAAAGTAAAATCATTGCATGTTGAAAAGTATTCATACCCTTTTCAGTATTCAGTGGGACAATCTTTATAAGCATCACAGCAAGTGAAGACTTCCTCACATCACTGAGCAGCTTTCTGTATGTCTCCACTGGTTCTATGAGGATTCATCTTCGGTGCCTCCTTTCTGTCATCCTATTCTTTCACTCCCTTTATTCATTTCTTATCAGATTCAAATCAGGAATCTGTGAGGCTCAGTCCAAAACGTTATTATTAAATTCCATTAAAGGAAACATCCCTTTATCTGTTTAAACCTTAATTTGGGCTGAACTGTACTTCTGTGTGTACACAAAGTTCTCAAGTCAAGACTGTATGTACACACACACACACACGCTTCACTGGTTTGGTGAGAGCTTGGTCCTGTTACTGAGAGCAATGATTATATGAGAAAGAACATGGACCTAATCCTGGCTGGATATCTGACCCCTCTTCTTCATAGATTTGCTTGATTCATGTGTTTTATCACCACAGTCCATACACTTTCAATAGGGTTGATATTGAACCCTAAGGTTGACCATTCCACACCAAATTCCGTCCACGTTTCAACAATCTAGCATTGATTTGGGGTGTTTTTGTCTGGCCTTGTCACTGAGACCCGGTAGCTCTGTCTTTCTCTCATCTGACCATCGACCTTTACTCCAGAAAGTATTTGGCCTGTTCATGTGTTAAGGAGTCAAGCTTGAAGATGTTCATTTTAGAGCAGGGGCTTCTTTCTAGGTCAATCCTCTATCAGACCATAGTGATATAAAACAGTTGTCACTGCTGTTCCATAAATAGTGTCTGTGGTTTCTGGATGGTTTCTTTGTCCTTGCAGTCCTTGTCTATAATCACTCATCCTTGGTGCTGAGGTGGGGTACACCTTCAACAGGTCGACAATCCATTGGATGGTTCCTGAACATCAACATGAAATTTTCTTTCACGTGAGATGGAAGGTTTGGGTCTATTTCCAGACCATGGCAAGTGTTGACCAGTTCTGATGAGATGTCCTTATATCGTCCTTATGTCCAGTGGTTTGAATTGATGATCGTAGAATCTTTGTCTTTATCTCTGCAGTAACTTCATTGGGGTTTTTCTCATCTTCCCTGCCCAGTGAGACACAACTGCTCTGCTACAATGGTATATGTTTATGTGTGTGTGTAAGATTGTGTGTGCTTATACTTTTATTATTTTAATTATTTATTACTGTAGTTAGGATTACCAAACTGAATTGCCCCATGTGGGATAAATAATGTTTTCTGAATCTGAGAATCTGCTGTTGATTAGAAATGGATTCAAAAGATTTTTTCAATTTCTGTGAACCTTAAAGGGTCCTTGGATTCAAAACTGCATTTACCTTGTTGTTGTTTAATTTAGGCAGTTTGGGGTGTCAAATGTACCATAACAAAAAGTCGGTGCCGTCGTCGACCTGCTTTCCTACGCAAATTTGTAATTCTGAAATTGCCGTGGAGAAACGGGTCAGTCTGGGCAAAGCTCTGATAACTCATCATAAGCTGTAGACACCCTTTAAATGTACATGTCTCCGCCCACTTCCACCTCAGCCGTATGTAACCTTTGTATATAGAACTAGTAACCCTATGGTCATACAGCCATTGGGGTAAACCAGCCAATCAGCACCCAGCTCATTTAATATTTCAGAGTGGGTTTGGAAAACTAGTCTTTCCATTGTAGAGCTTTATTATGGGATGTATTTGGCCATTTATCAGGGCTCCTGGTCCATTTTCATTCCCAACAAAGTTTCATGTGGTATAGAGGCTCAAAGACCAGTTCCCAACTGTCCAAAAGTTGTTCTAGAACCCCTTTAAATTCTCCTTTCCTAAGGCCTTCACCAGGTTCTTCGAACTTCTCTATTGTTCTGAGCAGTGGAGGAAATGATTTCAAAGAAATCCTTTCGTGCTGGCACAAATGAGGTGTTGACAGGCTTTGGGCCGGGAAAGTTAAAATGAAAGCTAGAGCCTTCAAAACCGTGAATGTATGTTTAATGTTGAACCTATTTGGATTTGAGAAAATCTCTGATACATTCAAACATCTGCACCCAGTTCTGGTTTTCAAAATTCCCAATTCAAGTCCTAAGTTGTGTTTTGGTTCCACACTGGAAAAAATGTTCCATTTAGTTGAGTAAAGGAAAAAAAGGGCACAGGTAGCTTCTGCTTGATGAGTGTGTGAACACCTCTTATCAGAATAGTAAATACGTATTCCTTCTGCCTCAGTTTCCCATTTGGAATTTGGCCAGGCATTTTCTGTGGATTTTGTTTGTGTTTGAGTTACAGTAATAATCATTTTCATATAAAAGAAATATAGTCTCATTAGAATCAGACATTGAATTTATAACATTGAATTTGCCTGATTGTTTCATTTCCACATATGTGGCCTCTAATTACTTACAAAGGCAGTTGACTGTAATCAATTTCTTTTTAGGAGTATCACACTTTTCAGACTATTACTTATGAAAAGATACAAAATATCAACATCATATAGCCACATCCCAACAATGTGCTGCTTTACGTTGGAATGTCACATAAAATCATAATAAAATACACTTGTGCTTAACTTCCAGAGGTATGAACAGATAAGGGATGCTGTGCCAGAGTTGTCATTTCACAACTGAAATCTGTCAGCTTGTGATCTCTATAGAGACCATGTCCTGACTGAAGCTCTGCATCAGGTGCAAATGAAAAGAAGTATTATCTGGGTAGAGCAAACTCTCTCTCTCTCTCTCTCTCTCATCCATCCATCTTTGAATGGGCTGCTTGTCCCCTGGTAAATGAACGGGGGCTGAAATATTCAGACAGAAGGATCCGCAGTAGAAGCAGTGAAGAGAGACCATCAGCTGTCAGCTCAGTCTGGTCACGTTTGACTGAGACCCATCCATCCAGACACAGCCTGCAGCTGTCTCCTTCAGCACCGAACCTGGGCCAGAACCACCGCCACGGCATGGAGCTAAGGAGCTCTGCTTCTATCGGCCCTGGCCCTACAACATCTCACACAGTCATGAAGGTTAGCGGGAGGAAAACATACGGAACCGTTCACATACCGAGCAGCACCGACAGAACCGTGGCGACAAGGAGCCAGTTCCTCCTCAGCAAGCTTTTCATATTCGCTCCGCGTCGCTCCTTGTTTCCCATCATTTCCACGATTCTCTCAGCTTTCGTCCAAAATGAAGGCAGAAAATAATGTGAAGAAAGAACAATGATTCGTGTGGAGACGCAGAAGACTCCTGCAGACTGGCGGCCAGCAGCGGAGGAGGATGATGATGATGAGGAGGAGGAGGAGGAGGAGGAGGAGGAGGAGGAGGAGGAGGAGGAGGAGGAGGAGGAGGAGTGTTGCTACAGCAGAGGAGGCAGCGGTCTGTTGATGGCGCCCCTCCCCCATACAAGGTGCTTCTACACCTCCATCAGGTGATGGTGTCTCACTAGTCACACCACTACACTGTAAACATGTTCTGGGGGAAAACAATGCTAACACAGATCTGGCTCAGATGTGGACCGCTCCAGACCTGGGTTCTGGGTCTGACCCAGCTCAGATTACTGCCCTCTATCCAGCTATATAAAACTCCCTCAGAGCCACAAATATTACATGACCATATGAAAAAAAGAATTTATGATAAATCTCTCTAGGACATTTGTCATTAAAAAGTCAGTATTTTATTTTTCAGTTTAAAATAAAAACTTTTTCTATGGTGTGTTAATATTTGTGGAAAATTATGTTTAAAAAAGCTCAGTTTCAATTCAAGGCAAGGCCATTTTATTAGTATAGCAACACTTTCAACAACAAGATAGTTCAAGGTGCTTTACATGATTAAGGGGTAAAATAAAAATACCAGTAAAACACAGACAAAGCATATGAAGTAAAAAGAGCAAAAAAGCAAGAAGCATACACAAAACATATGATGCATGAAAACATTACTCAAAGGCAGCTCTAAACAGATACGTTTTTAGTCGTGATTTAAAAGAGCTCAGTGTTTCAGCAGCTTTGCAGTTTTCTGGAAGTTTGTTCCAGATTAGAGGAGCATAGAAACTGAAAGCTGCTTCTCCATGTTTGGTTCTGATTCAAGAGATGTTGAGTAGACTGGAATTAGAGGACCTGAGTGTTCTGGGGGGGGGTTGGTATAGTAACAGTAGATCTTCAACATATTTTGGTGCTAAGCCATGTAATGATTTATAAACTAGTAAAAGTATTTAGAAGTCTATTCTCTGAGCTACAGGGAGCCAGTGTAAGGACTTTAGAACTGGAGTGATGTGCTCTACTTTCCTGGTTCTAGTGAGGAACATGAGCAGCAGCGTTCTGGATCAGCTGCTGCTGTCTGATTGACTTTTTAGGCAGACCTGTGAAGAGGCTGTTGCAGTAATCAATCCGACTAAAGATAAACGCATGGATGAGTTTTTCTAGGTCGTGTTGCAAAATCAGTCCTTTAATTCTAGAGATGTTCTTCAGGTGATAGAAGGCTGACCTTGTTATTGACCTTTATGTGACCCTCATGTCTGAGTCCATTACTACACCTAGATTTCTGGCCTGATCAGTAGTTTCTATCTGTATTAACTGGAGCTGTGTCCTGACTGTTTATCTTTCCTCTTTAGGTCCAAAAGTAAATACTTCTGTTTTGTTTCTGTTCAATTGGAGGAAGTTATGACACATCCATCCATTGATTTGCTCGATGCATGTGCTTAGCATTTGGATGGGTTCAAAGTCACCTGGTGACATCGTAATGTAGAGCTGAGTAGAATTTAGTTCAGGGGCTACTGTCATTGGACGATTAGTTAGTCTTTCCACTACTGCAAACAGAGTCTGTGCATTATTAATGTTTCTGATTATGATTTCAGAGAAGAAAGATTCCCTAGCTTCTTTCAAAGTTAGCTGATATCTATTCAGTCTCTCTTTGTAGATCTCATAGTAGTCGAGTTTTCCGCCATTTTCTCTTGGCTCGTCGATGCTCCCTTTTTTCATTTTACCAGTGGATCGCTTGTCCACAGAGACTTCTTTCTACCTGAGACTACTTTCACTTTAGTTGGAGCAATGGAATCCCTGATGTCTGAGATTTTCACGAGGAAATTATCTACCAGCTTATTTACTGAGTTGGAGTTGGGAGATGAGGGGGATGTGGTGGAAGGGTAAATACTTTTAGAGGTTTCAGCTGAACTGTCCCCGAGAAAACACTTTTATACAGTTATCTCACTGTGGCTGGATATTTGAGCAGAGATGGTACTTTCAAAGAAAATACAGAAATGGTCAGATAATGCAATATCAATTACCGAGATGTCAGATACATTTAAACCTTCGCAGATAATTAAGTCCAGAGTATGTCCTCTATTGTGTGTTGGTTGTTTGACATGCTGGGTCAGGCCGAGTGTCACTTAATGTTTTTGCTTGTCTATCTTGGGGGTTGTCAGTATGAATGTTAAAGTCCCCCACAATTATTAATTGGTCATAATCGATACATATTACCAGGGGTGGGATGGTGTTGAAATCCACCCCGGGAGCTTGGATATTTATCTGATTGTTCAAAGGATGCAAGTGGAACCATACTTTTAAGAAAAATACTTCTATTGGTAGTATAACAACATAATAATATTGATAACATGTTTAAGTTAATAATCTGTTTTATTTAGTCACAACCTGAGGGGGGTATCTAGTTACATTAACTTCAGTGGATTTTTGAAAAAAAAAATTTTATATATTATATATACACACACATACATACACACACTTTTCACTGTAATTTCACTGCACCACACTTTTTGCTTTTACTTGAGTAAAATTATTATGAAGTATCGTTACTCATTCTTGAGTAAAATTTCTGGATCCTCTATCTACTCAAAATAATTTCATTGAATCAAAACAAACATTTTTAACCAAAGATGCACCATTCAAGGACACAAACCTACAGTTTATGATAAAGGGAGACCTCTTGTCTGTACACAAGCTTTGTTCTTTAATGTTATTTTCTAGCTGACAAGCCATTTGGAGATCAATTAAATATACGGTAAATACGTTGTCACTGAAACCCTGTTCTAACACAGATACATTACCTATTGTAAGTATTAATTTAATAAATTTTGTGTAGCAAATTTTGATTTGAAAAAGTGTTTCTTCTGCTTTAAATTTATTTTGTAATTATTTCTGTTTTAATTCTTTCATTGTACTCATTAAAACCGAATTTTCACACAACTTTATATTTTTGCCTGTCTGATAAAATCATTTAAAAATAATTAGTCCCAATAGAACTGATCTGATGTTTTGTTCTGAGTACCTTTTTAAGTATTTTTACTCTCGAGTAAATTCTTGAATGGCTACTTTATACTTTTAATTTAGACCTACTCTTACTTGAATACAATTTTGGGTACTGTACCCACCTCTGGTCACAACATAAAACATGCAGGAATATGTCCAAACTCTGTGGAATCGAGGGCATCCAGCGAGAGGGAGACTTTTCTGCGGTTGATTTGGTGATTCATGAATGGAGAAAAAATCTTAGCCCAGGGACTTTGGACCATATTTTGTTTTTGTACAGCAATCTGCAGATCAAATATGTCAGCAGTTGGAAATGAAATGGAAATAATTCGCTGTAATATTATATTCAACATGTTAGAGAAAGTTCAGCTGAAAATTAATCAGTTTCAAAAAAGTGTTGCCTTGCCTGGAAATCTTTTAAACTACATGCAGAACAAACGGTGAGTCTAAAAAGTAATGAAGGATTTATAACAAGAGTATGCTACGCAATCTGTTGTTCTGCAGGCTAATGGACTGTAGCGATCAGCGAAGGTGAGCAGCACCGTACTGGGACGCTCACAAACATCTTCGATGAAGGAAGATGCCTCACTCACGCACACAAACAGACACACAGCCGGATCACGACAGTGGCTGAGTCTGGACTATAAAAAACGTTCCGCTCACCGGCCCTAGAACAGACTGGCCGTTCGGGAAAACTCCCGAACCTCCACATGGCCAGCCCACGCATATTACGGAAAGAAGGTCGCTGAAATTATTTAAGAAGTTAGAGTTAAGTTTTGGGGTTTTATATAAACTTAGAAATATAGCTTTTTTAAGCTCATTTATCTGGGTAGCTAGGTATTCAAAAGAGTCAAATGTGCCCAAGGATACCTTTTTAAAGTTCATTGAGTTATGAAAGATTGTGGTTACACCTCCACCTCATCTTTGTTTCCTGCTCTCGCTTAAAAAAATTGTAATTTGGAGGAGTAGATTCTATCAATGCAGATGTTTCATTATTTACATCTAGCCAGATTTCTGATTAAAAAAGGGTGTGTATTATGTTCAGGGATGGATTCATTGATTAGGAATGACTTTACTGATAAAGACCTAATATTTAATAAAGCTAAGTGGTTTGATGATCGGTAACTGAATCTTCTAACAGGTGATCAATTTGAGATTTGTTCTAATATAAGAGTGTTTGCCTTTCGTTTTTTGTTTTCTCTTACTTATAATGACTTGAATGATTTCTTTCTGGGTGGCGGGACACCTTCTGGGAGACGGTGGGAGTAGAATTAGTGTCCGGTTCCCTTCTATATCAGATCTCTGTTATTACCAGTTGTGGCATGGGCGGAAGACATCCAGTGCTAGTCCCAGAGGTCTGATATAGTCCAATTTTGGTGTTAGTTGTGACCCAATTCTACATTGTGCTTTCACTCTATCTGAGAAATCTCTAATTTCTTTTTTTCTACAAAAAGTGAGAAGTAAATGGTGATTTATTCACAGTATTCTAATTTTTTGAATTCCTGATTTTGTGGGTTTTATGAGCTGGAAGCCCAAATTATGTACAAATAAACAACTAAATACTTGGCCTATGGTCCTGTACCAGTTTGGGCTGGCTTTGTACTAACACCTAAGGACAGTTCTGAGTGGTTTTTAGAAAGCAGGGGGAAGCTGAAGTACCAGGAGAAAACCCATATTTGCATGGGGAGAACATGGAAACTCATTACAGAAATGTTCTAGCCACAATCTGAAGCCAGGACCTTCTAGATGTGAGACAATAGTGTTGAGAACTGCACCACTCTGCAGCCCTGAATGAATGATGAGTGAGAAAAGTGACTTCATGTGGACATGAAACCCTAAAATATTAACTGTCTACTCTAGATTGACTGTTTGACCAGTTCTTTGTTCAAATGGTTAATGTTGAACACAGCTAGCCCTAGCTTGAGCTAGGTTAGTAGCAGGTAAAAGGCTCCATGTTGAGTGAACAAACACATTCTATAGTGTGAACTAAGGTCAATGACATCCCGCTGACCTTAGTGTTACTAAACAGCTTTTGTTCACTATTGCCTCGTTTCCACTGACACAGCACAGGTTAGTGTGGTTCGGTACACTGTTTTATGGTCCGGTGTATTCAAGAGAGCTTTTCCACCTCAACTTGGGCTCTCATTGGGCAGGCCTAGTTAAACCCAAACACCTAATATGGCATCATACTAGTGCGACGACAAGTGTGAAGCACTAGTATGTCTCATGGTTGTCGTAAACAGTGATCTTTTTCAATTCAAATTCAATTCAATTCAAATTCAAATTCAAAATTACTTTATTAATCCCAAAGGGAAATTAAATGTTGTTGTAACTCATTATGCAAGTTCCTTCAAAGATTTTTTGTAGATGCTGATGGCTGTGGGTAGGGATGATCTCTTGTAGCGCTATGCAGATCTGAAGAAGCCTCAGAATTCACTGATTTCTGTCCCCCAATCAGTGGACTGTGTTTTCTGACGGCAGTAGCTCTGCCCTGGCTGTACCTTTACCATTGTCCTATAGATCTATAAGTGAAGGGGGCCCAGAAATGGAGCAATACCAGTCGGTTGGATGGACCACTTCTACAATAGAAACAGATTAATAGTGTAGTGAACCGCACCAAGCTGTGTTGTACCGCTCAGTGGAAACGAGGCAGAGCTGTTTGTTATTTCAACCTTTACTCTCTCATGGGTATGTAAATTATTTAAATTGAACTCTAAAAATCCTTAAATGTACTTTTCATGTTGTCATGCCAATTAACATAAATACCAGGTCCTTTTGGCCTGATGAAATTGACTGACAAGAAGGCTTTTTGTTAAGGAGAGCAGAGTAAGTGATCAAAATATCTTGGTTTTGGCTCAGCAATCTAACCCGAATTCTGTTGGCATCATCAATATAATTTGAGCATTCTTCCATGTAAAGGAAAAGAAATCCGCACACTTCAATCTGCGAAAGTGATTTATTCTTTGGTCAGAGACCTTCTTCAGGAATGACTATATTTGTGCCATCAGTGCTGGGTTAAGTACCACAGAACATAGTTGATGTAAAACACCTCTGTAGTGCAGCTCAGCCAGGCATCATGGGAAATAGAGTCCCAGGTCCAATGTACACGAATGTTTCACAAGGGCTTCACTGGAACACCATTTCAACACAATTTTTCCCACACATTTTTTCCATACAGTATATACAGGTAACCACAAAAGACAAAAATAAATAAAGATAAATCAATGCAATGCAAACATCAGGCTATACAGCTATCATGGGGCAAAGCTGAATATATATATATAATTTATAAAAACACAGACATATCAAAATCTTCTTTGAGTCCTGATGGTTGAAGTATATTAAAGGTGTAGATCCATTAAAGTTCACCTTGACACAGCCTTTTATCTATATTTTTCCTGTTCGGGGGTGTCTAAATTCAGATGTTCTCCAAGTGTTGTGGCACTGAGCACAGTGTCAAGGATAATTTCCTTGCTGTACTGGGGTTAAGAGGGGCTGTTTTGAGGGAGGTCTTGCTCGTAGCATTTGTCCATGTAAAAATACTTTCTGTTAAAAAAAATCAACATTGGGTAAATGATTTAATCTCTTGTTAAACATTAGACAGCTGAAAAGAGTTTCCTGTAAATAGAGATCATCTTTGTGAACAAAATAGCCTCAGCCTTATCTGTAGATTTCATGAAAATATCCAGATTACTGATTCACTCCGATGAAACAATGCTTACAAGTTACATTCTTAGATTAAAATGGAAGGTGTGGCACTGTGTCACCATGTCTCCACTGCTTTAAAAAACTGTCCCAGTTAGTTAAGTGATTATCTGTGTATGATCGAGTTATTTCTGAATGTCTGATGAATAAAAGCCCCGCTCAGTTTGGGTGGGTTCAGAGTTCACAGGAACTCCTCAAAACACCCATGAGGATTCAAATCAATTCAATTCAAAAATACTTTACTGATCCCAGAGGGAAATTAAGTATTGTTGTAGCTCATACAATTAATTCTTTAAGGAGTAGTTGTAGATCAAGATAGCTGTGGGCAGGAAAGATTGCCTGTAGCGGTCTCTGTTGCAGTGAAACTGAAGAAGCCTCCGACTGAAGGCACTCTGTTGTTGTAGGATAGTCTCATGAAGAGGATTCAATTCATTTCAGTTTATTTATATAGCGCCGATTCACAACAGATGTCATCTCAAGGCACTTAACAAGAAGTCATTTCAATACATTTATACAAACATTCCAATCAGTTAAAAAGTTTCCTATTTAAGAAATCCCAGCAGATTGCGTCAGTCATTGGCGTGAGGTTGGGCCCCGTTGATGCAGACTTTCCAACCACAACAATCCTTCAGCAATCCCTCATACTGAGCAAGCATGTAGTGACGGTGGAGAGGAAAAACTCCCCTTTAACAGGAAGAAACCTCCAACAGAACCAGGCTCAGTAGGAGCGGCCATCTGCCACGACTGTCTGGGGGTTTAAGAAGACAGAGCAGAAACACAGAAGGAACAGAAGATCTGATATGAGAGAACTTTCTATGTTACAGAAAGTAAAAAGTTGATAAAAGGACACAGTGGATGTTCAGTTACTGGGAGGATCATCCCAGTGGATGCCCCCCGTCCAACAGGGCATTGCAGCCAAGCAGGATACCAGACCAGGTATATCTTCTATGGAGAGAAAAACACTGAGAGAAAACAAAGTTAACAGTCGAAATAACAGAATGTACTGTAATACAACTGGAGAGTAGTAGGAGAAAAGGAAGTAGCAGAGTGAAGAAAATTGGTAAGTCTGTCCTCCAGCAGTCTAAGCCTATAGCAGCATAACTACAGAGATAGCTCAGGATGACCTTAGCCACTCTAACTATAAGCTTTATCAAAAAGGAAAGTTTTAAGCCTGGCCTTAAAAGTAAACAGAGTGTCTGCCTCACGGACTAAAGCTGGGAGCTGGTTCCACAGGAGAGGAGCCTGATAACTAAAAGATCTGCCTCCCATTCTACTTTTAGAAATCCTAGGAACTACAAGTAAACCTGCAGTCTGAGAGCAAAGGGCTCTGTTAGGAACATAAGGAACAATTAGATCTCTGATGTATGATGGAGCTTGATTATTAAGGGCTTTGTATGTAAGAAGAAGGATCTCAGATTCTTTTCTGGATTTAACAGGGAGCCAATGAAGGGAAGCTAAAACAGGAGAAATGTGATTTCTCTTTTTATAATTCATCAGAACTCTTGCTGCCGCATTTTGGATCAACTGAAGGCTTTTAATGGCATTTTGTGGACTACCTGATAGTAAAGAATTACAGTAGTCCAGCCTTGAGGTAACAAATGCATGGACTAGTTTCTCAGCATCACTCCTGGACAGGATGTTTCTAATTTTAGCAATATTCCGGAGGTGAAAGAAAGAAATCCTAGAAACCTGTTTAATATGGGATTTAAATGTCAAGTCTCGGTCAAAAATAACGCCGAGGTTCTTTACGTTATTACTGGGGGCCAATTTAATACCATCCAGATGAAGTGATTGACTAATCAGTTTCTGTTTTAGAACTTCTGGTCCAAAGACAGCAACTTCTGTTTTGTCAGAATTTAAAAGCAAAAAGTTTAGGGTCATCCATGTTTTTATGTCTTCCAGACATGCCTGTAATCTACCTAACTGACTGGGTTCATCAGGATTTATGGATAAATATAGTTGTGTATCATCTGCATAGCTGTGGAAATTTATCCCATGCTGTCTAATGATTCTACCAATTGGGAGCATTTATATGGTGAACAGAATTAGTCCAAGCACAGAACCCTGTGGAACTCCACCAGTAACCCTTGAGAGTGAAGAAGATTTATCATTTAGATGAACAAACTGGAATCTGTCAGACAAATATGATTTAAACCAGCCTAGTGCTGTTCCTTTGATCCCTGCAACATGTTCAAGCCTTTCTAAGAGAATATTATGATCGACTGTGTCAAAAGCAGCACTAAGATCTAACAAAACCAGAACAGACACAAGTCCATTATCTGAGGCCATGAGAATATCATTAGTAACCTTCACCAGTGCTGTTTCAGTGCTATGATGAGCTCTAAAACCTGACTGAAACTCTTCAAACAGCTCGTTACTGTTTAGATGCTCACAGACTTGATTAGCAGCAATTTTCTCAAGGACTTTGGATAAGAAAGGAAGGTTAGATATAGGTCTGTAATTCACTAAGTCATCTTGATCAAGGGAAGGTTTTTTGAGTAAAGGTTTAATTACAGCTATTTTAAATTCCTGTGGTACGTATCCGTTTACTAAGGATAGATTCATCATATCCAAAATGGGGCCAGGAACCAAATGGAACACTTCTTTAAATAATTTGGTTGGAATTGGGTCCAACATACAAGTTGACGGTTTAGATGAGGCTAATATTTTTTATAATTCCGAAAGCTCGACTGAATCAAAACAGCCTAAGCACAAATGAGGTTCTACAGTTCTTTCCGATACTGCCTCATTTACTGAGGAAGAAGTAATCATGTTTGGGAGGATGCCAATGATTTTATTTTTAATATAATAAATTTTATTTATGAAGAATCCCATAAAATCATCACTCCTAAGAGCTGGGGGAATAATTGGCTCAACAGAGCTATGACTCTGTGTAAGTTTGGCAACTGTACTAAAAATAAACGTAGGATTGTTTTTATTCGCCTCTATTAATTATGTAATATATGCTGTTCTAGCTTGTCGAAGGGTCTTTTTATACAGCAGTAAACTGTTATTCCAGGTTAAATAGGAATCCTCTAGGTGTGTAGAGCGCCATTTTCTCTCCAATTTCCTAGTATTCTGCTTTAAAGTACCCAACTCTGTGTTGAACCAAGGAGTCAGCCTCCTATGGCTAGCCACTTTCTTTTTAAAGGGGGCTACACTATCTAATGCCAAACGCAATAAGGAAGTAACGCTGTGAATCAGATCATCAATTTCTGAAGGGTTAGATATAGAATTGCTGCCATCCACTGTGTTACCCTGAGACACTAAGGAAAGTAAGAATGGAACAGATTCTTTAAAAATTGCTACAGCATTGTCTGATAAAGCTCTACTATAATGAAATTTTCTTTCAGATTTAAGATGGTCAGTTAAAGTAAATTCAAAAGTTATTAAGAAGTGGTCAGACAGGACCGGGTTATGTGGGTGGACTGTTATTTTCTCACACTCAATACCGTATGTCAGTACAAGGTCCAAAGTGGGTCGATCCCTGTACTTTTTGAGTAAAGCCAATTGAGTCTAAAATAGCACTAAAGGCTGCATTTAGGCTATCACTTTCAGTATCCACATGAATATTGAAGTCCCCCACTATAATAACCCTATCAGTATTTAATACTAAATCAGATAAAAAATGTGAGATCTGATCCAAGAATTGAGAGTAAGGGCCTGGTGGACGATACAAAACCACAAACAAAAATGGTCTTAATGTTTTGCAACTTGGATGAGGAAAATTAAGGGTTAGATGTTCAAAAGAACTGTAGCTATCAATTGGTCTGGGACTAATTAGTAAATCAGAACGAAAAATGGTTGCAACTTCTCCTCCTCGCCCAGTATTTCTAGGAATGTGAAAATTTAAATGACTGGAAGGAGTCGACTCATTTATATTGACATAATCCTCCTGCTGCAACCAGGTTTCTGTGAGACAAAGGAAATCAATGTGATTATCACAAATCAAGTCATTTACTAACAAAGTCTTTGAGGAGAGAGATCTTATGTTTAATAAACCACATTTAATAGATTTATTTTTCTGTTCAGTCAAAGTCGTATTTATCTTTATGAGATTTCCATAATTTGCTTTTGTTGTCTTAACTTTTAATCCATTTAATTTTGGCCGTGGGCAAGACACTGTTTCTATAGGGTAATGGGTGGGTAACAGTACAGAAGCAGCAGAGAGGTGGGTTAAACTACAACTCTGCTTCCTGGTCTGGACCCTGGGTTGTCACTGTTTTGGAGGACTAATAAATTCGGCCACATTCCCAGAAAGAAGAGCTGCTCCATCCAAAGTGGGATGGATGCCGTCTCTCCGGATCAGACCAGGTTTTCCCCAAAAAGTTCTCCAGTTATCAATGTAGCCCACATCGTTTGCAGGACACCACCCAGACAACCATTGATGGAATGACAGCATGCGGCTAAACATGTCGTCACTGGTCCGATCGGGCAGGGGACCAGAAAAGATTACAGAGTCGGACATTGTTTTGGCAAACTTACACACCGAATCAACACTAATTTTAGTGACCTCCGATTGGCGTAACCGGGTGTCATTACCGCCAGCGTGAATAACAATCTTACTGTATTTACGCTTATCTTTAGCCAGCAGTTTCAGGTAGGATTTGATGTCGCCCGTTCTGCCCCCTGGTGAGCATTTGACTATGGTCAATGGTGTCTCTAATGCCACGTTTCTGACTATGGAGCTGCCAATTACCAGGGTCGGCTTCTCAGCGGGTGTGTCGCTGAGCGGGGAAAATCTGTTAGAAATGTGGACCGGTTGGTGGTGGCCCGTGGGCTGGGTCCTAGAACTATGCTTCCTACGTACAGTCACCCAGCCGGCCTGAGGTCCCGGCTGCGCGGGCTCTACTGGAGGACAGCTAGGGGGTTCTATCCTTGTTGGCTCCGCGCTGGCTAATGGGCTTTGGCTATCTGCTGGTTTTTCAACAGCGCGGAGCCGTGCTTCTAATTCTGATACCCTCGCCTCCAAAGCTACAAAAATATTACATTTATTACAGTTACCATTATCACTAAAGGAGGCAGGGAAGTAACTAAACATCTGACAGAGAGAGCAAGAGAGAAGAGAAGAGTTAGAGACAGGAGAGAGAAGAGTAGCCATAGCCGCAATGAAGCTAAGCTAACTGAGCTAGCGAGACCTTACCACCCTAAGAAAAGCTGTATGAAACACAAGGAGTTCCCAAAACGTAAAGGACACCAGCACAAATCGTGTGTTTTAGTGTGCTTGTGTGTTAAAATAACTTAGAAAGGCCTCAGCACAGAGAAAATAAGATCAATTCAAGAGAGTCTGAACACCAAACAGCTTACAGGGAGCACAACAGGAAATGACGCAATGCGGCTTACCCCCGTCGAACAACACAACTGGGTCACCTCCTATCTGTGCATTCCAATAAGTTAAAGAGTTTCCTATTTAAGGAATCCCAGCAGATTGCATCAGTCATTGGCGTGAGGTTGGGCCCCGTTGATGCAGACTTTCCAACCACAGCAATCCCTCAGCAATCCCTCATACTGAGCAAGCATGTAGCGACGGTGGAGAGGAAAAACTCCCCTTTTACAGGAAGAAACCTCCAACAGAACCAGGCTCAGTAGGAGCGGCCATCTGCCACGACTGAGGATGCTCACGGTTGTCCATTATTTTTTTGATTTTATGAAGAATCCTTCTTTGCATCATCATCTCGTCCCCAGAACAGAACCAGAACCTTCTTTATCAGGTTGTTGAGCCTTTTTAAATCCCTGGCTCTGATGCTGCTACCCCAACAGATGATGGTTGAAGAGATTACACTCGCCACAACAGATTTGTAGAAGATTTTCAGCATCTTGCTGCAAACCTTCATGACAATTTGAATTCTTTGAAAGGAAAGATCTGAATATTCATTTTTCTGAAACTGATGCAGAAGCAGTTTTTATAGAAATTCCAAAATGTGGCTGTTTTGGGGGTCAAACTGTAATTATTGGTTGCATTTATCAACCACCTGATAATGATATTGACATTTTTAATGAGGCTTTGTCCTCTATGCTGGAGATTATAAGTGTTAAGAATAGGACTTTCATTCTTCTTGGAGATTTCAAGATTGATCTTTTAAAACATGAATCTAATTCCTCCATTGAGTTCTTAAATACACTTTATTCTTATTATTTTTATCCACTTATTGATAAAATAAATTAATAAATGTTTTCCATTGGTACAAAGTAGAAGTAAAAACAGGAATATTTCTAAGTAATGGTTTACACCTGGATTAAGAAAACCTTCCATTACTAAAAATAAGTTGTATAAAAAAATCTCTCATCAGCCCCACACCGTTAAATACTGCGTACTATAAAAACTATAAAAACAAATTCAACAAGGTTCTAAAAGATGCCAAGAAAAAATATTCTTCTGAAAAGTTAGGAAATTCATGTGATAATATAAAAAACACCTGGAATGTTATAAATGAATTGTTAAATAAAAAACGAACAACTCGAGGAATTCCATCTCAGTTATCCAATGGTAGAGAGAATTATCAAAACCCCATCGATATAGCAAATGGTTTCAATGATTTCTTTGTGAATGTCGGTACTTCACTGGCAAAAAAACATTGTAAATACAGGAAAATTTACTTCACAAATTTTTGATCTGCCTCATTCTTGCTTTAATGAATTTGATCCTCCAACTCCAAATGAAGTGCTTGAAATCATATTAAAGATGAAGGACACAGCTCCGGGACATGATGAAATTAGAGCTAGTCTCATAAAGAAAGTAGCTTCCTCTATTATTGAGCCTGTAACTTATGTTCTCTCTTTGTCACTCAAAACTGGCGTTGTATCAAGAGATCTCAAATTGGCTGAAGTAACTCCCTTGTTTAAGTCTGTGAATTCGAATTTATTTAACAATTACCGACCTATTTCAGTTCTACCTTTGTTTTCTAAAATATTTGAAAAATTAGTTTATAAAAGGATATTAAAACACTTTACAGAAAATTTGATCTTATATGATCACCAGTATGGCTTCAGAGAGAACATGTCTACAGAAATGGCTCTTTTACAGTTTGTCGATAAAATCACAAAAAATCTGCTTGAAAAAAATAAAACTATTGGTATATTTTTAGATTTGTCAAAAGCATTAGACACAATAAATCATAATTTTCCTTTAGCAAAATTACAAAATTATGGCAATAAACATATAGCCTTAAATTGGGTACAAAACTATTTGGATGAGAGAGAGCAATTTGCAAAAATATTTTTCCTGTTCTAGGATGTCGGAACTCAGATGTTTTCACAGTGTTATGACACTGAGCACAGTTTCCACAGGGATAGTTTCCTTGCTGCAAAGGAGCAAGAATTAACTGTTTTTGGAGGGGGCTGAATGTTAGCGTTCACCACTATGTCCCGTAGATTTGGTCCCGTTTTGTAAACAAAAAGAGGTGGGTGTTGGGAAAACACTTTTAAGAGCTGGATCCCCGGCCAGGATGTGCCAATGCTTTAAAATAGTTTGCTTAATTATGTACGCCTGGGGGGTAAAAGTAGTGATACATGTTACAGAGTTGTGTTTTTCTTTGTTTGTTTGTGTTTTTTTCAGAAGTTCAGATCTGGGTTTGGATAGAGCAGAAACATATGGCAGAGGCGCCTTAATCTAAAGAATCGACTTTTAGGAAGACCATATTTTAAGGAGCCTGGGTGAGCGCTTGATGCGAGTAAAAGAATATTGCGATCAGTTGGTTTCTTGTATAATGAGGTGATTAAACAACCATTATTGATTTCCACCCACATATCAAGGAAAGGGACACATACTGGAGGGAAAATTTCAAATTAGCCCCCCAGACAACATTTGAAAAATTCTACAAAGTGGGCGGTGCCAGGAAGAACAGAGGGGTATGTCCAAGTGTGGAGGATGAGCAGAGGGGGGGAACGTGGGGGTGTGGTCAGGAAGACAGTGACATCTCGCTTAATCTGACACTGAAACATGGACAGTGACCGAAGCAACGTTGGCAGTTTTGCGACTGATCGATCTGATCAACATTCATCTGTTTAGAACGTTAGCCTATGTTAGCATCACCACTCAGAGACTGGACTCCTCCTTTTGCCCTCTGCCTCGGCGGCGCTAGCTCGGCGCCCTGAGCCAGTGGATCTGTCTGATAGTTTTATACCAAACCCACGGGGCGTGTCTGTGAGACCATGGCTGTGACGTAAAGATGTACCGCTCTCCACCAATCACAACATTCAAATGCAGTAGCCACCGTTCAACCCTAAGAGGGCAGCACTAAGACGTTTTTAGACCAAAAAGTGTAGAATTAAACAAGTTTACACGAAAATGTAAAAAAAATCCCCAGAAACTGAAAAATTGCATTGGTAAAGACTCATTTATACAGTTTAGAAGCAAAAAAAAAGTTGTTTTGGGGTTTAGTTACTCTTTAATTTCTGGCCGACTTGAAGTCAAGTCGGCGCAGGATATACCTTATATAGACATCACAGACCTATGCTGCAGGAAGCCCGCCCTCCCCCTCGCCCCTCTCCCTCGCCTCTCTCCCCCTCATATTCAGTCGAGCGCCGCCATTACTGAATTCTAGTGATGGGAATTCCAGCTCTTTTTGGAGAGCCAGTTCTTTTGGCTTGCCTCACAATAAAGAGCCGGCTCTTTCGGCTCCAAAGTGGCTCCTCAGATTTTCTGTTGCTTAAAGTGTATGTATAACCAAAATCAATGCAAATGATGTGCACCAAATGTACCAAAACAAGTGGGGGGAATGAAAAAATTGAAAAGTGATACATCACTGTTGACGACCAATTACATTTTGTGTTGCATTTGTTTTTACTACAAGAAAGTAAAACAACTTCCTGAACAGTGTCCAACAGCAGTAACTTAGTATGCTCCTTCATTTGGAAAACAAGCAGTTAGATTCCAATGTTCCGTGTTCTTATTACGTTTTATTATTATTTTTAAAGGGGTCCACATAGTGTTTTTGCAACTACAGGGGATCACACTTCTGAGCCTCCCTGGTAAGGTCTATTCTGGTAAGGTCTATGAGAAAATGTTAGAATTTGAATGCCATTCACCATAGCCCCAAATAAACCAAAAATATATACATATCAGCTCCTCCCAAACTCAGGTACACACAGGTAGCCTCCCAAGCCACTTGTCCATACCTTATCAGGCTGAACCTCGAACATATCGTTTGCAGTGTCTCCTCCCCTGTGGACAAGGTGGTCAGTCCATTCTGGAGAAAAAAGGCAAAAAAGTGAGAACCAGTCTGATTTGCATTCTGATTCAGTTTAATAACTGAAAGACTGAATTGAAATTGAAAATTTAATTGGTTGTCATTAGCAAAACTTCAAAACTCAGGGGACCACTGTATTGTTATAACCGGTGGCCCCTAAAAAAGCATTTCAGGCACATTAATGTTTACCTAAAACAGTGAGACGACTTCCCTTTAATTATAAAACCAGGTGCCTTATATTAAACTAACAGGCACTATACAATCGTCCCCACTTATAAAATTTCCTGTTTTTACCCACCAGTGTGACAAAACCATCAGACTCCTAGGATCAAACCTTCTCTCGTGACCTCTTGCCCCCTTAACAATCCTAGAAGGAGAACACAGAACACTTCACGGCTTGAGATCAATCAGTACTAGCAACATTTCTAATAAGGCCCACTAACTGCTCCGACTCTTGAATGTTCCCCAGATAAGATTAGTATTTATCTTTTTCCATTTGTTTAAACCCTAAGTAGCCTAAGGTTATCAGACCAGTCATCAATCATTATGTTACCCAGCAGAAACCTAAAGTTTCATGTTTTAGTTGTGTTCAAATTATAAACAATCTTGTTTTACTGTTGCTGCTTGTTATCCTTCTCTCCTCTCGCCATTTGTGACGTCAATAAGAGAGTGTTTACATTAGCGTCTTGTAAGCTGATAAAAGTTAGTCTTTCAGAGCTGTGGCAAATTCTAAGCAGTGTTACTGAAAAAGGCCCTATTTACTTTAGTCGTTAATGTTCACAGCTCTATGATTTATTACTTTCTCACAAAGCCCAAAATAAAATTGTCCCAGAAAGAAAAGAAAATATGTGTTTTTACTGTCAGTCAGCTTAGTCAAAATCAAGTCAGTCAATAGATGTGCAACACATTCTTTAGGCTCTGATTAGACTAAATTTAGTAGATGACGAATCATTATCACCTGTACCCAGCAGGTCTCTTGCCAGAGCAGATCTCTCCCATTTCTGCTAAAACAAATAAATTTAGTTGCCCATCAACTCTCCCTTACAAGTTACAACACAATAATAAAAAAATAGATAAAAAAAAAATAGAATCAGGAATTATGTTTCAGGGATTATGGTCTGCTTCCATCGAGGCCCAATTGCTCCCCCCTTTCGCTCTAACCCCTCCTTTCCACCAGAGGGGAAAGCAGCACGAGTCTGCCGCGTCTGAGGAGCGACATGTCGCGGCACTCTTCTAAATATACGCGGCAGTCCTATTTTCTACGCAGTACACCTCTGAAACACGTACATTTCTACATTTTGGATAGGGGAAGACAGGATATAACGGCTCGGCATCCGGAAATTTTCAAAATAAAAGAAAAGTGCTGCTTTGCGGTTGCTTTACTTAAAAAAAAGTCACTACCTGTGCGGCCAGGTGAGAAGTCAGTACCTCGCGGGAGGGTCTCATTTGTGTGTCATCACACAAATGAGCGATTTTGGATATTCCCTGACATAACATAAACGTATTGGCGAATATAAAACGGACAGAAAACAAAACACCAACCTATTGGAGCCATGTTGTTGTCTTTTCCTGGTTATTATTGTCATAGACGTTTATATATGTCTATGGATGTTTTTGCTAATCTCTCTAATCTCGCGTGATTTCGTGCTCTCAGTGACAGCTGCTTCCCTGCTGCTATGCGCCTCATACGCACCCGGTGGAAAGGGCCAAGCAGCAGAATACGCAAGTGAAACGTGCTGCTACTGTAACGCGTCCGGTGGAAAGGAGGGGTCAGGGTCCTGGCAGAAAAAAAAACAGAATAATATTTACTTTGCTAACCATTGAGCGTCACAGAATGTTGTCTCTGTGGGTGTTGTTGTTAGTGCTTGATTTAACCTAATTGCAAAGTAGTCTTCATTTGTACAAAATAAGATTGATTATGAACGCAACCCAGATCAATGACCAACACTAAAAAGATTATTCTAAAAAAACCAAAAACATAAAAATTACATTCACAGGTAACAATTGAACTGAACTGATAATGTGTTGTTGGGACTTTGATTTATGGGAAAAACAACATAAATGTCTGATTTTATAGAGAAAACTGACTGATATAATCTTGACTCAATTTGATTTTGTTCTGATGAAGATTCATGAGGAGCTCATTAAAACTCAAAGTTCTCAGTCTGCTCAAGTTCTTCCTATTTAGTTGTAAATTATTTTTAAAAAATGTGTCTCCATAGAAGATATACCTCCCAGTAACTGAACATCCACTGTGTCCTGTTATCAACTTTTTACTTTCTGTAACATAGAAAGTTCTCTTATATCAGATCTTCTGTTCCTTCTGTGTCTCTGCTCTGTCTTCTCAAACCCCCAGACGGTCGTGGCAGATGGCCGCTCCTACTGAGCCTGGTTCTGTTGGAGGTTTCTTCCTGTTAAAGGGGAGTTTTTCCTCTCCACCGTCGCTACATGCTTGCTCAGTATGAGGGATTGCTTTTAACTGATTGGAATGTTTGTATAAAAGTATTGAAATGACTTCTTGTTAAGTGCCTTGAGATGACATCTGTTGCGATTTGGCGCTATATAAATAAACTGAATTCAAATTCAAATTCAAATTCAAATTCAAAAATACTTTATTGATCCCAGAGGGAAATTACGTGTTGGTATAGCTCATATAATTAATTCTTTAAGTAGTTGTTGTAGATGATGATGGCTGTGGGCAGGAAGGATTTCCTGTAGCGGTCTGTATTGCAGCGAAACTGAAGAAGCCTCCGACTGAAGACGCTCTGTTGTTGTATGACTGTCTCATGAAGAGGATGCTCAGGGTTGTCCATAATTTTTTTGATTTTATGAAGAATCCTTCTTTGCATTATCATCTCTAGATTTTCCACAGTTGTCCCAAGAACAGAACCAGAACCTTATTTATCAGGTTGTTTAGCCTTTTTAAATTTAAATTGAATTGAATTAAATGAACCTATTTCAACAATGTTAATGATTTTTTAAAGACTAAACAGATATTAATTTATTTGTTTAACTTTATTTTTGCTTTTGTATTTTTCCCACGATTTTTCTTTTGTTTAAAAATGTTTATTATTGGCATAGACCACAGTACTGGGGTGGATCGTGCTTTGCGTCTGGTGTGAACCAGGCCTAAAGGCAACCGACATTTGTCCCAAACCTGTAGTAGAGCGGGGACTAAAAACTGGGCCCTTCAACTATCAAATTATAGCCAAGAATATTTCTTTCAAAATAGACCTGTTTGTGAAGGAAAATATAGTCCTGATTTTGAAGTAACATAAAACGGTTTACATTTCTTTATTCTTCCCAATAATTCCTGCAGTAGTTGTTTCAGATTTCCCTCCCCAAACACAGAATTGTTTTGTTTGCAGACAAAACTTCAGACTTTCAGTTTATTAGGCTGTTCCAACGCTGCACAAAGTGGTCAGCCACTACAGGATGGGAGAGAAAAATTAACACAGCCTCACTCTGTCCCTCTGCTCTGGGTCAGGCAGTCTCCATCCCTTTGATATAAAAAAGCACCTTGACTTTAACCTGAGGAACATGCCTCAAAGCGCAGATACAGTCTACTGTCGGTTAGTTTTCCGCTCTTTTCACCTTACGCTACCAGGCACTTCATCACCGCTGCACACAGGATCTGGGCAGGAGGTGAGCGGCTGTGAATGAAATAAAGTCACTGCTGTAGAATCTCAGCTGCTACCGAAAGGTTGGGCCCACAGCCTTTGCAGGTCACATCTAAAAATGTCACATAAACAGTAGCCTGAAAATACTTTACGAACAATTTTAACAGCAACAGGTGTGGAAAGCTAGATGTACCACGATTTGATTAATCAAAATGTCAAAAAATTGAATACATGTGAAAACTTTAATAAAAGTTAAAGGAACATGGGGCAGGATTTGTAAATAAAAGAAACATCCATGCCCAGTTTTTTAATGCTGTTGGGTGATGAAGCGTTATAAACCAGAAAGAATGAGCCCACCCACGTATCGTTTAAACTGGCTGTGTGCTGCAAACTGTGCTGCAGTTCGGGGCCCGAATTTCCCGCGCTGTCCTACGGATGTGACGTCAATTGACACGCTTGCGCGTTCTGGACAGCTTTAAAAGAGGAAGAAAAATGGTCGCAGACCTCCATTGTTTCAGTTGTGAGAATGGATTCTTCTCTTCTGCAGCTGGGAAACGACCAAGGAGGACTCACAGCCCACTAAAAAGTGGCACTAAGAAAAAGAAGTGTCACTGTGAAGAGGTGTGTTTTTTTGTGAAGCGTTTGTGCGCGCTCCCGTACGGCTGGCTGCAGTTACTTGCAGCGCCGGCCGGTCGCGTCGCTCGTGAGCTTCGTTTCTTCATTCTGCCCCATGCTCCTTTAAAATGGATTTGTCAAATAAATGTATATATTCTGTTGGAAAAATTGTATATAAGTTATCATTGATTTATGTAAAACTGCTGTTTACTTTACTGAGTGACTAATGTACTGGGGTCACTTAAAGGGGCCATATGCAACTTTTTCCCCAAAATAAACATAACAATAGCCTTTTTATTTGACCATTTATGACTCAAACATCTCCTGATGAACATACTGACACCTTGTCAGCTCACAGTGGGTGCACCTATAAGCCTGGATCCAATTTTTTAAATTTTCTATCGGGTCGGATGTTCCCGCGCTGTCTGCGGATGTGACGTCAAGCGTGTTCATGTTAAACTTTTCAGATCACTCTGCCACCACCACTAGTCAGCATTCGCAAGCAGTTCAATGGCTAGTGTGAATACACCAAGGACAACTCTGACACCAACAGCAACTCCACATAAGACTAAAAAAGTTAAACCCATGACAAGTGCCCGAAAAAGATCGAAGATTGAGAGCGACCGGCGCACGAAAGCGCGCTGCGAGAGCGAGCAGAAAGGAAGAGCAGTTCCGTTTTTTGGCCACCGGTGTCAGTCGCGAGTTTAAATTTCAGAAAATTGCATATAGCCCCTTTAACATAGTGTAGTTAAACAGGAAAAAGGTTAAAACGGGAGCTTGGTAGATTGTGTAATTTTGCAACAGCAGCCTGGGAGAAAACTGTACCTTCCTCTGTTTGATGACATCTAAAGCTTTAAACTAATCAAGCTTACAACTGTTGAATGACCTTTGTGAGCTAATAAAAGGCAAACGGAGAGACAGCATCGGTGGAGAAGGCACTGAGCGTGCTTGGTGTTTTTATCCTTTTGCAAAATCTTCCCATTTGTGTCTTTCCTAATTCTGTTCTTTATGTTCTAGGGTAATATTTACCTAACATATTCTTATCCTAATAAATCAATAAAAAAAATTATAAATAAATTATTTGAAATTTTATGATTAAATTTTTACCATGGATGTGCTGAAGATATCGTACATTTATTTTATCTCTCCACCTTGCAAATCAAAATCCTTTAAAGGGGCTAACACTAGTATCGAGTAGTAGAGCTTTCCCTCCAGAGCTGTTTTGATTTTTAAAGCTGTCTACAGCTGAGTTGCTGTGGAGAATTTATTTAGTGAGACACATCAGCAAGTTAAATTATTCCATAATGTACTTTATAACACTTGTTTAATCAGCTACCAGCTCTTCTATGGTATTTTTAATGTCTACAGTCTTAGATCAACACAGCCCAGCGGCAGAGTCTCAACAGTTCCCCATCAAATAAAAATAGGCTGCTTTTGCTTTGCATGCTCCTTATCGGGTAAATATATATTATGTTGCGATTCTCTATTAGATTCTTGATGAAATAAAAAAATAAAAAATAAATAAAATCTTGCTCTGTGTGGCCCTTTTTAACTTGAGCGCCTGCCCCTCTAAAGGTCTCTGCACAGCCCTGCAAACAACCAGTAGTTGTTGATAATAATGGAGGACTGTCCCTGCCAAAATTGACAATAAATAAATGTGTAAATAAAGAAATAAAAGGGTAAATAGAAATGAAAATAAATACATAAATAAATGTGGGAACACCTCACCACCTAAAACATCTCCGTTTTCGTCTGTTGTTCTCAGGAGACCTCCCTGTTAGGGACAGTTCTGGTGTTGAACCAGCATTCATCTGTAAGATTCCAGTGGCCGGGTATCTCAACTCTGTGACAGACACACAGGGTAGCCAGATGCCGCTAGCGCAGTAGTACTAGGTTACAGAGGCAGGTTTCTTGAAATGGAGTCTCGGAGCTGACCAATCAGGCCTTAGACTAGTGTTAGAAACGCCCCCCTTATTAGAATACACTTCAGTAAATAAATAAATGTGGAAATAAATAATTAAATACATGTGGAAGGAAATAAATAAATAGGTAAATATGAAAATAAATAAATGTGAAAATAAATAAATGAATGTGGAAATGTGTGTGTGTGTACGTGTGGGGGGGGGGTTGTAAATAAATAGATATGGAAATATATATTTATGTATTTACAGATGTATTTTACATTTAATTAATTTATTTACAAATGTATTTATTTATTTCTATATTTATTTATTTACAAATGTATTTATTTATTTCTATATTTATTTATTTACAAATGTATTTCCAATTGTATTTATTTATTTCCACATTTATGTAGTGTTATTTATTCATATTTATTCATTTATTATTTATTCATATCATCATTATGGCTGTTGGTGGTTATTAGCTCTACATTACTATTTGTCGATATTTACCGTGCAAATAATTAGTAGGCCCTACCACTGAAGGCAACCCAAGCACAGCCTTCGTTTAAAAACTGTATCTTCGTTTGAAAACCGTGGTCTTGGTCATTTATCCGTACATTTGAAGCTCTACCGCCATCTAGGGGTAAGAAGGTTGTAAATCAGGTAGGTTTATTTTGAAGATTCAGAGCGGAAGTTCTCCTCTCCAGCCCACCTCCTGGCTTGATCGTGCCCTGTCAGAGTGAGCCAGTGTTTCACGGAATCGCCGATCCGTGAGTGTGGCCATGAGAGGAAGTGAGGAGCGTTAACCTGGTAGTTCCTGTAGAACAAGCCGCCCGCCGCACGGTAAGGACGGCAGCGTCTATCCGAACGGGACAACCCGGCTCCTCTGGCTCGCTAAGCTAGCTGACATCAACCCGCTGCCTGAAGCAGGATCTAGGCGTAGAGCCGGGCCTCTGGCTGCTACGGCTCGCTCTCTACACACACTGTGTCGGTTTTGTGGAGCGACATCGTGCTGAAATGGGTGAGTAGACGGCTAACCGAGTAACCCAGTCTGACTCTGAGCCCAGTTAGCAAACAGCTGTCTCCATTCAATGAAAACCGGCCATGTTTATCACAGCAGAAGACGTTTTGTCGCACAGCAGCCTGGGTGGGACAATTCGTGTTGTCTTCGTAGTGTCTGTTCAGTCATCGAAAGAGCTCATTGGGACCAATGTATGTGTGTGTGCACACGCAAACCCTGCGCGCACCCCGTCCTCGGGGTGGGGTAGCTTCTGCATCTCCATCATCTGATTTTCCTCTTTGTGGTCCTGGTAGCTCCGCAGATCTGCTCTAGCTTGCCCCGTTGGTCCCTGCAGGGCGCAGTGAAGAGAATCAGCTTCTACTGACATGGCAGCGTGGTGTTGATGGAGAAGATGGCCCTGCTCCATCCTCACAGCAGTTATGCAATAGGATCAAGTAGCCCACCTTGCGATACTGTTCATGCTTCTCCCACGGTCTCCACTGGTTTCTGCTGATGAGCATATAGGGTGTGAATGCCAGGCATGGTGCAGGTATCTGAACCAGATTATATGGCATTGTTCATGAGAGCTGTGGAAGATCTGACCTGTGATATTGGCTGATAGACAGGGGCGTAGCAAGCTTTTCTAAAGTGTGGGGGATGTGAGGTGACGGTGTTGAAGAACAACCTGTGTTTGTGGTAACTGGTCCCAACTTCTGATGGCCTCGGTGGTTGCTACTAGCTACCACAGATGTCTCTGAGCCAAGGACACTGCTTAGCTGAATAATGCTACTATTAATAACTGCACAAATGATTCCGTTCATTATTCTTGCCAGTAAGCCTGGACATGAAATGGTTGTTTTAATAAGCAAAAGATGGAAAAAAAACAAAACGAGCATTCCTTGGATAAGGATTGTGATACACTACACCCGGGTCTATCTCCAAAACTTTAAAGTAAAATTATGACGTATTCGTTTTTGTTATAGTACATGTGACCCTTTAACATAATGTAAAGAGAGTTTGTTGTTAGAGAAATAAATTTCTGAAGGTTACACAAAACGCCTAACTTGGACATGCATAATGAGTTAGTTTGACTTGATTTTTCTCCAACATTTTAAGGTAAAATTCTGAAATATTTACATTGAATATAGTATGGAAAAGTAGTAGGTAGATCATAAATAAACATTTTTGTGGTTATGCCTCTCAATTCCTCTTCCTTGTTGCTATGGCGGCGCACAGTGTTGCAGCGGCTTCTCCAGCTCCTGGAATTGAGCCTAATTTGTTGCCCTTTGTGGGCACTTTTAGCACTATTTCAGTGCTAAATTCACGGCAGAAGTACAGCTCAACCGTACTGACAGACATCAGGGACAGTTCGGTAATTAGAATATCATAAAAACTTAAATCTGCTCTTGGACGCCAACGGCTCCTGAGGACAACGGAGTGGCACAGCAGGATTTGGGAAGCAACGGGCAAGAGGAAACGATGTGCCCGAAAACAGAAGAGAGGAAAGCGGGCGGGTGCGCTGGCACAGTTAAAGGCTAGGAGACCGAAGATACCAACTCTCTTCCTGGCCAACGTCCGCTCACTGGATAACAAACTGGACTTGTTACGTCTGAGGCTGAGTGTTTTTACAGAGATGAGGAACTGTGCTGTTCTTTGCCTAACGGAAACCTGGCTCAACAACAACATGCCAGACTCAGCCTTCCAGATCGAAGGACTTCAGTTTTTCCCAGCGGACCGCGACCACCAGTCGGGCAAAACACGGGGAGGAGGACTCTGTGTGTACGTGAATGAAGGTTGGTGTACGAACTGTGGACCTTTGAAAAGCTCCTGCTCTGAGGTGATAGAGCCTATGACTGTGAAATTTCGGCCGTTTTATCTACCACGAGAGTTAACTGCAGTGTTCGTCACCATTGTTTACATTCGACCGGGTGCAAATGCCAACGAAGCATCAAAGGAGCTATTTGACACCATTAGCTCGTTGCAAACAAAGCACCCGGAGGCGTTTTACGTGGATGCGGGGGACTTAAACACGTGAAACTGACGAACACTCTGCCAAGTTTTTATCAGCATGTCACCTTTCCTACACGCGGAGAAAATACTCTGGACTGTGAGTACAGCAACATCCGCGGTGCATATAGAGCTTTTCTTCGCCCCCATCTTGGCCTCTCCGACCACATCTCCATCCTGCTGGCGCCAGCATACCGCCCCCTGCTGAGACGTATCAGGCCAATGAAGAAGACGATCACTGTGTGGCCCAGAGATGCGGCCTGTGTGCTCCAGGACTTTTTTCAGTGCACAGAATGGCAGGTATTCAAAGAAGCAGCTACACATGAAGGAGAGGTGAACCTGGAGGAACATACATAATCTGTCCTTGGTTTCATTTCCAAATGTGCTGATGATGTCACCACCACCAGGATAATAACCTGCTATCCGAATCAGAAACCCTGGCTGAGCTCTGAGGTGAGAGCTCTGCTGAAAGCTAGGGATGCTGCATTCAAGGCAGGTGAGGCATCAGCACTCAGAGGCCCGAAAAGGACTGACTGCAGGCATTACGAGGGCCAAAGCCACATACGCCCCGAAAATCCAGGGTCACTTCACCACCAATGACCATGTGGAGGGGCCTTAAATACATCACGGACTACAACACCAAGGATGTACAATGCCCAAGAGACCCCACCTTGCGAGATGCACTCAACCATTTCTATGGCTGGTTTGAGTTCCCTGATGTCTCCCCCAGCACCAAACTTGGTGACCACCTGGTGACACGCCCATCAGTGTGACCACAGCAGATGTAAGGAAGACCCTTCAGTGTATCAACCCTCACAAAGCAGCAGGGCCCGACAACATCCCAGGGCGGGTACTGAGGGACTGTGCACACCAGCTGGCTGAGGTGCTGGCAGACATCTTTAACACCTCACTGTCACTGTCATCTGTCCCCACCTGCTTAAAGACTGCCACGATTGTCCCCGTCCCCAAGTGCTCCACAGTCACAAGCCGGAATGACTATCGACCCATAGCTTTAACCCCGGTAGTCATGAAGTGCTTCGAGAGGTTGGACATGACCCACATCAAAGATGCCATCGATATCACTGTGGACCCCCACCAGTATGCCTACAGGAAAAATCGGTGCACTGACGACGCCATTTCATCGGTGGTCCACAAAGCCCTGACCCATCTGGAGAGCAGAAACTCCTATGTCAGTCTGCTCTTTCTGGATTTCTCCTCAGCCTTCAACACCATCATCCCACAGACGGTGGTGCAGAAGCTCTCCTCCCTCGGACTGAGTCCCACGCTGGCAAGCTGGGTCCTGGACTTCCTGACCAATAGACCTCAGACTGTTAAGATCCACAACACCATCTCCTCCTCCATCACCCTCAGGACAGGCTCACCACAGGGCTGCGTGTTGAGCCCCCTCCTGTTCACTCTGCTGACGTATGACTGCTCAGCGGGACACCCCAGCTGTCATATAGTTAAGTTTGTGGATGACACAGCAATAGTGGGACGCATCACCAACAACGATGAGTCCAAATACAGAGAGGAGCTGGAAAACCTGGTGCAGTGGTGCAGAGAAAACAACCTCTGCATCAATGTGAAGAAGACCAAGGAGATGGTGGTGGATTTCAGAATGGACAAGCGTCCTCTCCTTCCCCTGTACATCGAAGGAGCAGCTTGGAAGTGGTCTCCAGCTTCAGGTACCTGGGTGTGCACATATCCAATGACCTCACCTGGAATGCCAACACTTCACGTCTGGTCAAGAAGGCCCACCAGCGTCTACTTCCTGAGGAAGCTGCGGAGAGCAGGACTTGGAAGCTCCGTCCTGAGGAGTTTCTATCACTGTGCAGTGGAGAGCGTCATCTGCACCTGCATCACCGTGTGGCACGGCAGCTGTACTGCTGCTGAGAGGAAGGCTCTGCAGCGGGTGGTGAAAGCTGCACAAAGGACTGTAGGGAGCAGGCTTCCCACCACCTCGGATCTCTACACGTCCCTATGCAGGGGACGGGCCCTCGGCATCCTGAAGGACTCCACCCATCCGGCTCATAGCCTGTTTCAGCCCCTGTCCTCAGGCAGGTGGCTGAGGAGCATACAGAGCAAGACCACCAGGCTCAATAACAGCTTCTTCCCTGCAGCTGTTAGACTGCTGAACTCCAGCTGTGTCCTGTAGAGCACATTTATTTTTATTTATTTATTACATTTATTTAAAAAAAAATTTTTCACTAATTTAATTTAAATGGCTTATTATTCCGGACTTGAGTCCTAATTTCATACCATCACATGTAACATGAGATGGTATGACAATAAAAGTTCCTTGAATCCTTGAATTTCATCGTTTTCGCCTGCAAGGCTGCCCCAATGCTCTATTACCATAATGCACCATGTATGCGCAAAGCTAATCTTTATAAGAGCACTAGCGTCGTATTTCCAAGTGTCTGCTCACTTGACCGCGGTGGCACCGATGAGAGCAGTGTTTGCTACATTTAAATGCTGAATTAAACAGAGTTTATATGTATGAGTTTGCTGAAAGAAAGTCTAAATTGGTCAGATTTGGTTTAAATTTAAAGAAAGCCAGTTGTGTCGGCCAGTAAAAAATAAAATAAAAAAAGGATTAGTGCAACTCTATCTCATTTTGGTAAGTTGCAAACAAAGTTTACACCTGGAATTAAGCATCCATTTTGCCTGAAATTTGGTAGACACATGTAGAAAGATTAGACCAGGAAAAGTTTTATTTTGAAAATGTTAAAACCAACATTTCATCACTGAAACCCTCCTTTGGCACTAATTGACTGCGGTGTTCATTGGAACCATATTAATGATAGCTAGTAGTGTATACACTGAAAGCAAAAGGTTTGTTATAGACTACAGAAGAAGCAGTAATAACAAAAGCCACAATGGAAGTTATGTTAAAATGGAATTTAGGCTAAAATAGAACTTATGATAAACTTGCTAGCATGACTTCTGTTTTAGCAAAGCTTCCGTTTTAGCATAGCTTTCCTCTTTACCATTGCTTCTGCATTTTTCATCTCTTCCATCTTTAGCACAGCTTACGTTTTTAGCGTAGCTTCCGTTTTTAGCGTAGCTTCCGTTTTTAGTGTAGCTTATGTTTTTAGTGTAGCTTCCGTTTTTTAGCACAGCTTCCGTTTTTAGCACAGCTTCCGTTTTTAGCACAGCTTATGTTTTTAGCGTAGCTTATGTTTTTAGTGTAGCTTCCGTTTTTTAGCACAGCTTCCGTTTTTAGCACAGCTTCCGTTTTTAGCGCAGCTTCCGTTTTTAGCGTAGCTTCCGTTTTTAGCACAGCTTTTGTTTTAGCACAGCTTCCGTTTTAGCATAGCTTCTGTTTTTAGCACAGTTTCCGTTTTTTAGCACAGCTTCCGTTTTTTAGCACAGCTTCCGTTTTTTAGCACAGCTTCGTTTTTTAGGACAGCTTCCTTTTTAGCACAGCTTCTGTTTCAGCAATGCTTCCATTTGTAGCATATCTTCCGTTTCAGCAATGCTTTCGTCTTTAGCATAGCTTCCATTTTTACCATAATTTTTGTTGTGGATTTTTGCTGCTGAGTTGTGTCTTGCATTTTGAACCATCTAGACAACCATTTGAACTGCCCGCAGGTTCTCATTAGGGCTGAACTTTGAAGATTTTTCCGGCCACAGCTCTAAAATTTCCTTGCTTGGATTTTTGAGCCACTTGATCACTTCTGCCTTGTGAAAAGATGCTCCACCATGCGGGAAAAGCTACATATCAAATACGTAATACACATTGGGGCGACTTTGGCTCAGGAGTGAGGAGTTTGTCTTGTAACCGGAGGGTTGGCGGTTTGAGCCCCCGCTCCGTCTGTCTCAGTCATTGTGTCCTTGGGCAAGACACTTCATCCTTCTGCCTAGTGGTGGTGGTCAGTGGGCCCGGTGGCAGCCTCATTTTTGTCAGTGTTCCCCAGGGCAGCTGTGGCTACAATGTAGCTCGCCATCACCAGTGTGTGAATGTGTGCGCTTTGGGGTCCTCACGTACTAAATAAAGAGCTATACAAGTAGAGGCTATTTACCATTACCATTTAAATATCATCAGTCCTTCCTGGATTTTTGGAAGAAGTTGCTCTTGGAGACAGCATATTGATTCAGTCCACTCCCTCTAATGAGAAGCAACACACTTCCTGCAGCATTTTAGTCAGCTCTTGATAAACCTTCCTGGATATAAAGGGCTTCTTTGCTGCCCTTCTTATCACTGGGCCATTTAGCCAAAAGCACTCTAACCACTTATTGCCAGTTTTGAGTGAGCTCTGCATTGGTGGGAACATGATTCTTTAATTCATTTATCTCATCTTGAAGTTGTTGTTGATCCAGAAATTCATTCTTTCAGCTAAAATGTTTTTTAGCAGCAGTTTCTGGCATTTGAGGTTATTTAAATGCAAAGTGATTATGGTTACACAGTTTGTCTTTGAAGGTAACTTGATAATAGAATTGAAGAAGACGACAATGGTTTAAGTTTCTTTTATGGTTTATTGTCTTTTACAGTCTGCTGACTGGATTGACAGAGGAGTTTCAACTTGACTCTTTAATAACTCAACTTGTGCTGATGATGATATAACTATATAGAAAAAAAGTTAGCTGATCCTTTTCTGCCACAACAAAAAATAGATTAAATATGGAGTTTGTTACACAGCACTGTTTTTAACTTATAAAGCTTTTTGCAAGGCTCTATTATCCATATAATCACTTTACAAAATAATCTATGAACAACATGAATTGTTCCAACAATAGAATATCGGTGCAAGGTTTTGCAAAACACACCTTTCAGTTACTGGCAGAACTGTTCACAATGACTTCACACGAGCCGTTTTCAGACAGAAGTTATGCGGACAATTCCATCCAGTCTTTAACCGGAGTTGTGTTTTCAGACACACCACTTTTTTCCGGAACATTGTCTTTCGGCTGCTTTCACACTGCAAGAAATGTACCGGAGGATCCTGATGAATGTCTGTGGGGTGAGGGGGAGTGGGGGGTTGTATGTGGATATGACGTTATCTCAGTGCGGCTGGCGTACGTCATTTCCCCAAACAAAGGGATTATTGAAAAGATGGCAGATGAAACAGCAGATCTACTCGCAGTGCTCGTCTTTGTGATGTGTGCAATTTTGCGCACATGGAAACGCTTAAGAGATATCGACGAAGAAGCTGAAAGGAAAATAGTGACATTTATACGTCATCAATGTGTGCGCTCAGTGTTCCATGCCCCTTCCCCTTTTCCCCACCGCCCCACACCTCTCCAGCTTTTCTGGAACATTTCCTAATAATGCAAACACCATACCGCGAAAAGTCTGCTCTTGTTATTAGTAGGGATGTGCATTTCAAGCAAAAGTACTATTCAATAATCGTGGGGTCCTAATCATTAATATTCGAATATTCGACAATAACCCCCCCCCCCCCACTGCTGAAACAGATATAGATCCACGATTTTTCTCTTTCTTTCTTTTTTATTTTGACAGTTATTCAATTCACAGCACAACATTATACAACCGTTTTCTTTCTTTAATCCCATTAAACACACAGGATATTATAATTAAGTGCGCCGCGGCCACCAAAGGATTATCATGACAGCGGGAATCATCCTGACACATTAAAACTCTGTTTGCAACATAGTGTTCACTGTCCAGGCATAACAAAAGCATGTGATATTTGCCAAAAGCACAGCAAAACGCTACAATACAAAAGGTGCTTGTGCGGACCGGGTTTATCCTTTCATAAATCACCCAATAATACCGTCCTCACATCAAACAATTAACAAAGTACGGAGACTTCAAACAATAATTGTATACATTTTGAACACATTTTACTGGACATACCTGAGACAGCATTGCTGACGTGAACATTTTTAACATGCTCGTCTTCATAATCCAAAAAATAGTTCAAGCCTAATCCATGTTTTTAGTCAGAAAGATCAGCATGTCCACATGCACGGGATGAAGACGGGAACGAAGTCTGTTTACAATAAGTCCCGCCGTGGAAAAGACCCTTTCCGATGGCTTTTCGTTAGTTTTCCACCAGACAATGGGATCGATCTGCGGGGGCGGACATTTGTCCTGGCAGTAAAGGTTCAGTTAAGACTCTGTGTCTGTTATTTCTTGATAACAATCCTCACCAAACAGGGCAGCAATATCAGAGACAGACGCAGCATCACTTCGTGGTTTCTTGGCCCTCAGCTCAGTCTATTCGGATTCAACTGCGACCGCCTCCACGACCTCTGGCTCTGGTCTGCTCGAGAGATCGCTCACCTTGGCCTGCACAGCAACTTTAACATCATCCAATGTGGACCTGAGGTGCTTGTGCCTCGGGTCCAAGAAGGAGGTGATGTACGCCACTTTGCCGGCGCAAGTCGCCGCGCAAGTGAAGCAGACATGGAGCGCTTGAACTGAACGAAGCTGATGGGGAGCATGTCTTTTGCAATCATCTTTGAGATGAGGGACGGCGTTTGCTCCGCACGTCTGTCATCACCATAGACTGTAGGTCATCACATGTACGTCTTCTAGTGGCAAAGCTGGCAATTGACTCTTGCTGTGATGACGGCCCGCCGCTTTCACTCGGGTGCTTTGCTCTCATATGGAAGTGCATGGTTGTCGTAGACTTGTGATATGCAGAGTTTACATTGCACCTCTGTTTCAGTTTTTGGAAATAGCTCCACGTGGAACTTTTTGACGACAGCTGCAGTAATTTCTCCATCGTGTCTTCTCCAGTTTTACTTCTTTTACGGCTTGGCATGTAGCCCGCCACATTGTGTATCATCAAATGCTACGCTGCCCCCGTGCGGAAGCCGGCAGTAATACAAAATTTTTTTTCTCCAAATATGGTTCACTATTCGATTTTTTTTATTATTTAACGACTATTCGAATATTCGAAAATCGATGCCCATCCCTAGTTACTAGGTCTTCATCCCTAAAATTACCAGTAAAGGGTATCCGGACAAAGTCCGGAAGATTGCTTTCAGACTTGAAAGCAAAACAGACGAAGTCGGGAAAATTACAGTTTTTCATGGCCTATTTGAAAGGGGCTAAGGAGAAAGCCATTAGACCAGTTGGCGCTATAAAATTAAACTGAATTTAATGGAATTTTGACCAATTATAATTGCCATTTAAATATGTGTTTACATGATTGGAATATTCAGAAACGTCTTTACTGGCCAAGGTTGTATTCACAAACAAGTCATCTGACTTTGTTTTTACATGCTCCCAGCATACAGACATTAAGCTTACATATATAAACTTTGAGAATCTTAAAGATAAAAAGAACAACATGTACATCAGGGATGTGTATTGGTAAAAATCTAGCGATACAATATGTATCATGATACAGGGGAGACGATATAATATATTGTGATACTATGAGGGAGACTATATGCTGTGGTTTTTAAAACTGAATTTAACTATAGAAAAAACTGTCACAGCATTCTAAACACTCCAACCTGTTTAATACATAACAGATCCAGTTTTATTACTAGATCTAGTTGATCCACTGGAACAAAGAAGGTGAAAGTAGCCACCAACTACCAGTTATACTTTTAATTTTATTACAAAAATTACTGCCATCATTAATAGTTCCATTCAAAAAATCTAAAAATAGAAATCGATACAATGCTTTTGAATATTGATACAATATTGTGACATGAAATAATGGGATTCATCAGTGTATCGATACTTTCGTACATCCATAATATACAGTGGGGCAAAAAGTATTTGGCAGCCACCAATTTGTGTAAGTTGCCCCACTTAAAACGATGAGAGAGTTCTATCATTTTCATCACAGGTAAACTTCAACTGTGAGAGACAGAATCTAAAAAAAATCGCAGGAAATCAAATTGTATGATTTCTAAAGTTTTTATTTGTTTAATGGTGCAGAAAATAGGTATTTGGCCAATAGCAAAAGTTTACTGCAATACTTTGCAAAGTAACCTTGGTTGGCAATGACTAAAAGTCAAGCATCACCTGTCCACACCTTTAAACAGTCAGACTCCAACCTCCACCATGTCCAAGACCATAGAGCTGTCCAAAGACACCAGGGACAAGATTATACACCTGCACAAGACTGGGATGAGCCACTCTACTATAGACACACGTCTAATAGATGCACTTTTTAACTGCATTTTAGACATTAAATCCTGGATGACAGAAAACTTTTTCCAGCTCAACCAGGACAAAACTGAAGTTTGTCATCGGTCCTGAGGCTCAGAGAGAAAAACTTTGAACATTTAATCCTTCTTTACAAGTGTAGAACTTGGGCATAATTTTTGATTGTGAGCTGACTTTTATCCCTCATATTAAAAACATTACTAAAATAGGTTTTTATCATCTGAAGAACATTGCCAGAGTCCGTCCCGTTCTCTCTCGGGCCAATACGGAGATACTGATCCTTTTATCTCCAGTAGAATTGATTACTGTAATGCCCTTCTTTCTGGTCTTTCCAAAAAGAGTATATCAGGTTTACAGCTTCTACAAAATTCAGCAGCACGTGTCCTGATGAAGACCAGGAAGCGGGCATGTTTTACTTTTATCAGTGCTTTACTATTTCATCTTATCATATTATCCACTTTTTATTTTTATATTTTAACCTGTTATTTTAATCTTCCTGCCAGTGTTTCCTCTGTGGAAGCCCTCTGCCTCTGGAGCGGTGGTCGGCTGTGGCTGCTTTGGTGCTCTCTAGGTAGCACTTGGGTGAAGGTGGGGGTCTCTGCCTTGCCTCCTCTGGGCGGCCTGTCTCAGTGCCTTGGCTGCTATTGATATGATGCTGCCTTTGCAGATGGCTCCTTTTGATGGCGTTTTCTTACCTTACCTGGCTCATCTGTACTCGGCCTAATGTCTTTTTTATTGTTGCTCTTAAGGGTGTGCGCATGGGGGTCTGGTTGGGGGGAGGGAGGTATAATTGTGATCATGCTTTTAAATCTGTGGGGGAGGGATGGGAATGTGGTTTATGTGGGGACATTTTAATCTGCAAAGCACTTTGAGTTCCAATGTTTGTATGAAAAGCACTTTTATAAATAAAGTTTGATTGATTGAGACAAATAGCTTGGTGAGAAGAGATCAACTGTTGGAGCAATTATTGGAAAATGGAATAAATACAAGATCACTGACAGTCTCCCTTGACCTCGGGCTCCATGCAAGATCTCACCAGGTGGGGTACACATGACGTTGTGAACGGTGAGGAAACAGCCCAGAACTACACAGTGGTAACTGGTCAATGACCTGAAATTGTGGGTTCGATTCCAGCTTCCACCTGCTACATGTCGTTGTGTCCTTGGGCAAGACACTTCACCTACCTTGCCTACTGGTGTTGGCCAGAAGGGCCGATGGCGCGATATGGCAGCCTCGCTTCTGTCAGTCTGCCCCAGGGCAGCTGTGGCTATAATCATAGCTTGCTTCCACCAGTATGTGAATGTGAGAGTGAATGAATAATGGAGTTGTAAAGCACTTTGAGAGTCTTGAAAAGCGCTATATAAATGCAAGCCATTATTATTATTATTATGAAGAGAGCTGGGACCACAGTAACAAAGATTACTATTAGTAACACACCACGTCATCATGGATTAAAATCCTGCAACGCTCAAAAGGTTCCCCTGCTTAAGCCAGCTTGTGTCCTGGCCTGCCTAAAGTTTGCCAGAGACCATCTGGATGATCCAGAGGAGGATTGGGAGAATGTCATGTGGTCAGATGAGAACAATATAGAACTCTTTGGTATAAACGTCACTTGCCGTGTTTGGAGGGGGAAGAATACTGAGTTGCATCCCAAGAACACTATACCCACTGTGAAGCATGGGGGTGGAAGCATTATGCTGTGGGACTGCTTTTCTGTAAAGGGGAAAAGACGACTGATCTGTATTAAGGAAAGGATGAATGGGGCCATGTATGGTGAGAGTTTGGGCAAAAACCTTCTGTCAGTGAGAGCATTGAAGATGAAACATAGCTGGATCTTCCAGCATGACAATGATCCCAAACACATCGCCTAGGCAACGAAGGAGAGGCTACGTAAAAAGCAATGTCAAGGTTCTGGAGTGGTCTAGCCAGTCTCCAGACCTCAATCCAATAGAGAATCTGTGGAGGGAGTTAAAAGTCTGTGTTGCCCAGCGACAGACCTAAAACATCACAGATCTAGAGAATATCTCCATGGAAGAATGGGCCAAAATACCAGCTACAGTTTGTGCAAACCATGTGGAGACTTACAGGAAACGTTTGACCTCTGTCATTGCCAACCAAGGTTACATTGCAACGGATTTAAATGAACTTTTGTTAATGACCAAATACTGATTTTCTGCACCATTATACAAATAAATTCTTAAAAAAATCATACAGGTGATTTCCTGGATTTTTTTATACATTCTGTCTCTCACAGTTGAAGTGTACCTATGATGAAAATTACAGACCTCTGTCTTCTTTTTAAGCTGAACAGCTTGCACAATCGGTGGCTGCCAAATAATTATTTGCTCCACTGTATGTATAAGAACACCCACATTTTTTGAAGGCATGTTAGAACTCTGCAAAAATGCTCATTTTGTTTTTGAGAAGAGGAGTTGACTACTCATAGTGTGAAGTGTTCAGCCTTCGGGAGGTAACTGTCTCTATAGCGCCTATCTGAAGCTAAAAGTCTCAACAGTTCGTGTCCAGGATGTGTGGGGTTTGCAGAGATGTTTGCTGCCCTTTGTCTAATTCAATTCAGTTTATTTATATAGCGCCAATTCACAACAGATGTCATCTCAAGGCACTTAACAAGAAGTCATTTCAATACATTTATACAAACATTCCAATCAGTTAAAAAGTTTCCTATTTAAGGAATCCCAGCAGATTGCGTCAGTCATTGGCATGAGGTTGGGCCCCATTGATGCAGACATTCCAACCACAGCAATCCTTCAGCAATCCCTCATACTGAGCAAGCATGTAGCGACGGTGGAGAGGAAAAACTGCCCTTTAACAGGAAGAAACCTCCAACAGAACCAGGCTCAGTAGGAGCGGCCATCTGCCACGACCGTCTGGGGGTTTGAGAAGACAGAGCAGAGACACAGAAGGAACAGAAGATCTGATATAAGAGAACTTTCTATGTTACAGAAAGTAAAAAGTTTATAACAGGACACAGTGGATGTTCAGTTACTGGGAGGATCATCCCAGTCGATGCCCCCCGTCCAACAGGGCATTGCAGCCAAGCAGGATACCAGACCAGGTATATCTTCTATGGAGAGAAAAACACTGAGAGAAAACAAAGTTAAAAGTCGAAATAACAGAATGTACTGTACTACAACTGGAGAGTCTAAGCTCTGTGGTTCTGACCACACCAGTGGAGCAGCCAACCCACCACCTGTCTGCAGGCATTCTGGATCAGACCACTAATAGGGGTGTCATCTGTAAACTTCAGAGTGTTATAGACCATTCCACTGAGGTCCAGTCGTTTGTGTACAGATAGAAGAGGAGTGGGGAAGACCCCTGGGAGGGGGGTGGTGCTGACGGACATGCTCCCCAGCCTCATCTACTGCTGTCGGTCAGTCAGGACGCTGGTGGTCCATTAGCAGGTGGAGGCCGGTACTGTGATCTGGGTGGGCTTCTGGTGGAGGATGTCTGGGTTGATGTTGTTGAAGGCCAAGCTGACATCCATAAACAGGATCCTGGCGTAGGATCCTGGGTGTTCGAGACGGTGCTGGATGAAGTCGACCCTGTCTACCCGATAAACGCGTAGGGGTCAGTTGTTTTGGCCATTTTTGCAATGGACACAGACAGAATAGCCAGAACTGACTGGTGCCGTACTGCTCTGTGGAAATTAAGGTTTAATCCTGTTATGGTGCATTTCTGGTTGACTCGGGTGATGGTGGAGCATTTGAAGAAGGAGGGAACTTGTTAAAGATCTGCATGAGGATGGGGGGATGTTGGTGAGTGCAGGAGGGACACACACCACCTGGTTCTGGAGCTTTTCTGGTCTTCTGACATGTAGAGAGTCCATGAATGACCTCGTCGGTGATCTTTAGTGAAGGCAGGAGGTCAGAGTGGGGCTAGAATTTTTGTTCATTGAGCCAACTTTCAGTAAAGCAGAGGGAGGCAGTTCAGCTTGTTGTGCTGAGAAGCTACAGCTTGTCCGTTGTGTTGTGAGCGGGCATTCACCAGGTGGGTAGAGGAGAGAGCTCGTTTCTGCTTGTGTGTCTCTGAAATCCCAGAGACAGCTTCCAACCAGGATCTGGGAAAACTTTCTGGACTGGTGAAAGACTTCCCGATGCTCAGGAGTTACTCTCTCCAAACACAGGGAAGCACACAAAACATGAGCCAGCACAGTACCATAGTACCGGCCTTCAGAACTGTACAGGCATGTTGGATGAGAGGCGAAATGTGTTGAAGAAACAGGAGAAGTCCAGCTGCCTTCTACCTGAGCCTGAGGATCATCTAGAAATAACCAGGGATTGACTTATTGATCTATTGTTATAAAGTTGACTTATTGAGTATTTCTGTGTTATCAGACACGAATGGTATGTTTCTTTTAAAGTATCTTTAAATGGCATGTTTTGTGAATTGGTGGGAAGGTTTGAGACTAGGCCTGTAGCGATGCGTCGATGACGTCGACGACTCTGTTCTAAAAAATCGTCAAATCTGGTAGATGACGCACCACGCCCACTCGCCACACGCACATGAGTGACCAAAACAAAGCAGCATGGAGAACGAAACTCCGTCTCCAACAAACTCTCCGGCTCAGCAGCCTGCACTCCCAAGCTCTACATCTCACCAGAATGCAACCCGCCGGCCGCCGCCCTACCTTAAAGGTGTGGGAATACTTTAAACGCAGCTATAAGCATCAAGGTATCTTGATTTGCAGTCTTTGCAAGATGGAGCTGGCATATCACACCAGCACAACTTCCACATGGGAACATCTGAAGTGGAGGCATCCCATTGTTACTCGTGACCCCGGAGAACAGAAGTAATAAACGTTACTACGCCAGTCCCATCACTTCTGGCTCAAAACTGTCCCAACAGTCTGGACAAAATGGCATTTTCTAACCGCAGTTTTCAAGACCTGCCATGCATCACCGTAGTAAACCATGGTCACTGGTTATTTTAAAAACACAGAGAAGTCTGCGACAAAGTGGATGAAGGGCTTTAAGTTGTATATAACCAACTTTATTCACGATTATGAAGGTAAGTGTTTAACTAACAGTGGTAGCTCAGAGGTACCATCATCAAAAGACAGTGAGACAGATATATTAATATTAACATAGTCAGATTAGGACACTGATGAGGACAGCTTAACATTCAATGATGAATATTAAGCTTCTATTCTTTGGGATAAATGCATTGTTACTAATGTTTTTTTCTTAGGTTAGCACTAGCTGTGTTTGCCAATAAGCCACGACTACTTCTCTTTCTCATTTTCCAACAAGAGTGAGACAGGAGAAGTGACTGAGGGCAAAGAGCTTCAGATCGATGAAGAAGAGCGAGACGCCTCATACTTACACAGAGAGAATAGTTGTTCCAATGAAATATAGCCGGAACGGCGCCAGGCTATAGCCTCCTTTTCCCTCCTCCTTCCCTTGGCTCTTTGAAGTACTGTGCTGCAAAGTGTCGACTGCAGACATAGTGTGGTGAAAGATTAAGTTTTCCCTTCTAATTTTCACAATTCACCTTTTTTGTAGTTTATCGTCCAATAGAAATGTGTGAAAACTGACCATTGAATAAACACTAGTAAAAAATATAGGGAACACTAAAATAACACATCCAAGATCTAAATGAATGAAATATTCTTATTAAATAAGTACTGTTCTTTACATAGTTGAATGTGCTGACAACAAAATCACATAAAAATTATCAATGAAAATCAAATTTATCAACTCAACTTTGATGTAATGTCCTTAAAACAAGTCAAACTGAGGTTCAGTAGTGTGTATGGCCTCCACATGTCAGTAAGACATCCCTACAACACCTGGGCATGCTCATGATGAGGTGGTGGATGGTTTTCTGAGGTAACTCCTCCCAGACCTGGACTAAAAGATCAGCCAACTCCCGGATAGTCTGTAGTGCAATGTGGCGTTGGTGGATGGAGCGAGACATGATGTCCCAGATCTGCTCAATTGGATTCAGGTCTGGGGAACGGTTGGGCCGGTCCATAGCATCAATGCCTTCATCTTGCAGGAACTGCTAACAAACTCCAGCCACATGAGGTCTTGCATTAGGATGAACCCAGGGCCAACCGCACCAGCATATGATCAAGGGGTCTGAACCCAGGGCCTCCCCACACCATTACTGACCCACTACCAAACCGGTCATGCTGAAGGATGTTGCCTCTTGTCACGTCTGTCACATGCTCAGTGTGAACCTGCTTTCATCTGTGAAGAGCACAGGGCACCAGTGAATTGGCTGAATTTGCCAATCTTGGTTTTCTCGGGCAAATGCCAAACGTCCTGCACGGTGTGGGGGTGTAAGCACAACCCCCACCTGTGGATCGGGCCCTCATACCTCATGGAGTCTGTTTTTGACCATTTGAGCAGACACCTGGACGTTTGTGGTCTGCTGGAGGTCATTTTGCAGGGCTCTGGCAGTGCTCCTCCTGTTCCTCCTTGCACAAAGGTGGAGGTAGCAGTCCTGCTGCTGGGTTTTGGCCCTCCTACAGCCTCCTCCACGTCTCCTGATGTACTCGTCTATCTCCTGGTAGCGCCTCCATGCTCTGGACACTACGCTGACAGACACAGCAAACCTTCTTGCCACACCTCGCATTGATGTGCCGTCCTGGATGAGCTGCACTATCTGAGCCCCTTGTGTGGGTTGTAGACTCGGTCTCATGCTACCACTAGAGTGAAATTACTTTATTTATTATTTATTAATTAATTTCCCTCTGGGATCAATAAGTATTTTTGAATTGAATTGAATTGAAATCACCGCCTGCATTCAAAAGTGATCAAAACATCAGCCAGAAAGCATAGGAACTGAGGAGTGGTCACCAGCTGCAGAATTGCTCCTTTATTGGGGGCGTCTTCCTGATTATAGTTCTATCATTTCCACCTGTTGTCTATTCCATTTGCACAACAGGATGTGAAATTAATTGTGAATCAGTGTTGCTTCCTAAGTGGACAGTTTGATTTCACAGAAGTGTGACTAACTTGGAGTTACATTGTGTTGGTTAAGTGTTCCCTTTATTTTTTTGAACCGTGTATTTAGCTGGCAAGGGACATAAAAGGAACTCAGCAGTGTTCAGCTGTCTACCATTCACGCCTCTGAAAGTTGTAAGATGGCTTCATCTCATATTGCTATATTATACTAATATATTGGTGTACTATGCTATACTAAACTATCTGTCGTCTCGATTATAAATAATATCTCATTCCACTATTTACCTCAAAGACAAATGGGGGACAGTTTCAGTGCGTGCAGCTGGAACTGCTGCCAAAGGTTTCACCCCAAGGGCTGAAGGCAAACGCACACCACACTTTTCAAATCTTTGTTAGTAAACATTTTTTAAAATCATGTTGCTTTTCTGTTGAAAATATGTCGCATAAACTCCCAATAAAATCTATAGTTTGTGGCTATTGAGATGATAAAATGTGGAAAGGTTAAGGCAGTGTGAATACTATTGCATGACTCTCTCTAGATTATGTCACAATGTCTTGCGCAGATGTTCCAACTCCCAACCATAGTGAGTGAGATGCATAAAAATATTCAGCGCAGTGTATTGAGATGATACTGCTAGTTTAGTTGTGGCCGCTCGGCTCCTCATCATCACGTTTTTGTGTTCAGAGAACCTGAGAGAAGCGCTGGACAAGCTGAAGTTGGCGTCTACAGACAGCACCACTGACAGCACGGAGAGTAGTCTGGACTGCCTGCTGAGTGCACTCGCCCAGAACAGTGAGTACATAACTATAGATTTCTACTTGCTGTGCTGTAAGTACACTTCTCCACTTTTGTCTATGGAGACTGCTTTCACAATCGAGGATAGCCAAGAATAGCTTTTATATCCTCTATATCCTTAGGAGGACCCATGGAGTGATGATTAGATGATAACTCAGCAGGTCCAGATATGAAATGTGCAAAATGTGTGCCGAAGGTGTGCCAAATGTTTGCATGAACACGGTGTTTGCCAGGAAGCTGAGAAATGTTTAAGGGTAGATTTATTGTGGGCGAAGGGGAAATAATGCTTACTCAGCTCACTATAGAATAGAATAATCATTTCTTGTCCCACAGTGGGAAAATTCAGCTATAACAGCAGCAAAGTGACATGTAATAAAGAAGCATTAGATTCAAACGAGAAAAATATAAAAAACAGAATTAAGCATAATAATATAGTACATTAAGGACACATTTCTGACTGACCCTGGATGTTCACCAGGGTCAGTCAGAACGTTTACATGCACATCTAAATCGAGCTTTTAGCAACAATCAGACTAATAGCTTAACCAGAATGGGAACAATTATCCCAGCTTACTTGTCACCTAAAAAACCGAATTATTAAAAGAAGTACGTTCACCATATTGATGCTAGGTGGCGACGTGTGTGCTTCCACGTTGGTGTTTTTCCGGTTAGCCCAGAGCGTCACACAGATAATAAGCCGATGGTGGCAGCAGTGAATCAGACGGAGTAAAAGCAGGATATGAACAATGAGAGATGAGATGGAGGAAAACCATGCTGCAGCAGAGAACATTTAGTAACTACAGTATTGTTTGATTGTGTTACACACGTTGTTACTGCTCACTCCGGTGTTGCTATTCCTGCTTCCACGGTCTCGTTAATTCCTGTGAAAACTCGGCTGAGGAGGGGTTGGAGTTACATGCAGAGAAATTTGATTATCTAATCTAATTTTCTGGGTGCCTTAGCTCAATTACTCTGACTCTAGTTCGGTTTGACTTCAGTCCGACTAAGGCAATAATTCGGCTCTCTTGCTGCATGTAAACGTGTTGTGTAAAATGTCAATAGCATTTCAACAAATTGCACAACATGTAACATTTTAAGAACCGATACTAACAACAATATGCTATATATGGTAAATAATTCTAAAAATAATTTTACTGCAGATTTTGTAATGTGACATTAACATTACTTTAACGTGAATTTCCCCACTGTGTGATCAATAGTCTATTCTATTATAAAATATATATATAATGGTCTTTTTAGTTTAATACTGTCATTGTAATTTTACATTATATATTTTCAAGCTGAGTTTTAGGTTATAATTTTGCATTACAGTGAATATGAATTATTCAAGTAATTTAGGTATAAAACCACACAGTGAAACACAATTATTTTATTTTACAGTTCATCACAAAATTGACATCTGATGGTGGTCATACTCCATTAAAAACAAACAAAAATAAACATTTGTGAGATTAACTAATTGAAAAAAAAAGAAACGCTTTGAAAATATCCTTTATTATTTGTTACACGTGAGTGTCCCCTAGAGGGCAATACATACATTGGGGCAAAAAGGTATTTGGCAGCCACCAATTGTGGAAGTTGTCCCACTGCAAAAGATAAGAGAGCTCTGTCCTTTTCATCATAGGTACACTTCAAATATATGAGAGACAGGAAATCACCTGTATGATTTTTTTAAGAATTTATTTGTATAATGGTGCAGAAAATCAGTATTTGGTCAATAACAAAAGTTCACCCCAATCCTTTGTAATGTAACCCTGGTTGGCAATGACAGAGGTCGAACGTTTCCTGTAGGTCTTCACATGGTTTGCACACACTGTAGCTGGTATTTTGGCCCATTCCTCCATGCAGATCTTCTCTAGAGCTGTGATGTTTTATGGCTGTCGCTGGGCAACACGGACTTACAACTCCCTCCACAGATTCTCTATTGGATTGAGGTCTGGAGACTGGCTAGGCCACTCCAGAACCTTGATATGCTTTTTACGTAGCCACTCCGTTGCCTGGGTGATGTGTTTGGAATCATTGTCATGCTGGAAGATCCAGACACGCTTCATCTTCAATGTTCTCACTGATGGAAGGAGGTTTTTGCCCAGAATTTCCCAAAACATGGACCCCATTAATTGTTTCCTTAATACAGATCAGTCGTCCTGTCCCCTTTACAGAAAAGCAGTCCAAAGCATAATAATTCCACGACCATACTTCACAGTGGGTATGGTGTTCTTGGGATGCAACTCTGCATTCGTCCCGAAGTGGCCTAGCCGGTCTCCAGATCTCCATTAATTGAAGTATCCAAACCAATCCATGTCCTGTCTTTTATTTATTTGAAACCACAAATTAAACACATGTCCAAAATACGTTTCATAATCATACCGAGGTCATATTTTCAATGAAGGCTAAAGGAAATGTGTTTTGGCACTTGGTCTAATCCTGAAACACTTGCTCTGTGTACTTGAAGACTTTTGATTTACATATTTAAAGTAATCCTGCTCTATGTGGTTGGAAAGAATAATTAAATAAACTTCAGATCAGCATTACAAGGTTTAACAGAAATGACTATGAAATCTAAATAGAAATAATTAATCTTCTGTATTAAAAAACAGACCTATAACAATAATAGCTCCCTTTTCAAGTTGTTAAGGACAAAAATTACACAAAAATCTGAAATTATATTCTCAGAAAATAAGCATTTTTCTATTCAAAGTAATAAAAAATAAATGCCAGCATTCTCCCAAAGACACTTAAAGTCTATGCTCCAGTCTTTTTCCACTGTCAATTTAAAACAGAACTCAAACTTTGTTTTCATAGTTTTTGCATCAGTTTGACCAATGGGATGTTTGCCACCTGTCATACACAGAAACTAATCTGCCAGCTATGAGTACGCTGCTCTCCGCCACACATTAGTCGCCACAGGGATGGAATGAAGGAAATTTCCTTCGTGTTTCATACTTAAAGCTACACTTGGGTTGATGTCAGGTAAAAATGAGCTGCAGCTTGGGGAGGACGCCCCAGACAGCACCGAAAGAGTGCAGATGTCCTGGGAAAAGTAGATGTTGTTGCTAGCATGATACACAACAACAAAGATGCTTCTTTCACAACTAAAGGCGCGTTCCCTCTATCTGAACTTCAAAGTAATTTAACCAGATCTTTTTCTGACGGGGTAATCTGCTGGCCTGCTCCTTCCAGGCAGCGTGTCGCCATACACAATCGGCCCTTTCAAAACATCCGCATATCACACAAATTCAGCAGCGAGTAGCGTCACTGATCAGCACAAAAAGGCGCCCAGAGCAGCAGAAATAACCAGAGATCGACATGGAAGAAGCTGGGCTTGTTGCTGTGTTTGCTGTGGTTATAAACGGCTTCGTCAGCAACTCCTCTTATTTTTACAAAGCCGGTTGTTTGGCGACTTCTGCTCACTTCCACCTAAATTACAATCAGTAAGCGGGACTTAACCAGTCGGCCGGTCCGATGAAGCGGAAACAGTCGCATATCGGGAAGGTCCGGGTAAAATACCCCGAAGTTCCAATAGTGGAAACTCGCCTTAAAGTGGAAAATTTTTGCTGTATTTTGTAAATTTCGCACTGCATGGCTGAAACAGTTTCGCAGGTCCATCCCCTAAAAATGTCTGTAAGGCAGGCCGGACTTTTATGTTTTTCTCATTTAATTATAATGAAAAATAATCAATTTTTCAACACTTTTGAATGGCTATCGATTTTGCACGTTTCACATAGTAATTACTCGATCTATGGTGTATCAGCACACCCCTAGTAGCTAATCTTATTGGTTGTTATAATCTGGGCTAGTGGAACATGTCGATATTAAATAAGAGGGGTCCCCAGGATGGAGCCCTGGGGCACCCCACATGTGATTTCTGTTCCATCTGATGAAAAGTTTCCTATTAAAACAAAGAAGTCCCTGTTCTTTTGGTAAGACTCGAACCAGCCAAGTAATGCACCAGAGAGTCTGACCCAGCTCTCCAGTCTTTCCAATAGTATATCATGATCAACAGTGTCAAATGCTGCATTGAGGTCCAAAGTTACCAGCACTGTGGTTCTACCACAGTCTGTACAGTCGTGGCCAAAAGTTTTGAGAATTACATAAATATTGGAAATTGGAAAAGTTGCTGCTTAAGTTTTTATAATAGCAATTTGCATATACTCCAGAATGTTATGAACAGTGATCAGATGAATTGCATAGTCCTTCTTTGGCATGAAAATTCCACTGCATTTCATTGCTGTCATTAAAGGACCTGCTGAGATCATTTCAGTAATCGTCTTGTTAACTTAGGTGAGAATGTTGACAAGCACAAGGCTGGAGATCATTATGTCAGGCTGATTGGGTTAGAATGGCAGACTTGACTTGTTAAAAGGAGGGTGATGCTTTTTATGTGGATGTGATTGAAAACTTTAACAAGGGCAGTCTCACTGCTGTGGTGAGCACGGAAACCAAACTGAAAAACATCAAAGCGGTTGGTCATTGTTAGAAAGCTATTTAACTGCTGAAACACAGCTTTCAGTAATTTTACTGATGAATGAAAGATTAGAGATTGGCCTGTAGTTCTGCATTAACATGTTGTCCAGGTTATTCTTCCTTAGCAGTGGTTTATTAACTACTGTTTTTAATGCCTGGGAGAAGACACCTGACAGGAGGGACGAGTTTACTATTTGAATGAGATCAGACCAAATGACAGGGAAAACTTTTTTTTATCCCACGGTTTTATTCCCATTATTTATCCCCCTGTGTATCCCCCTGTACCTAGTTCCAGTCCTGGGATTCCACTCTCCCGGGAGGGTCCCGCACTGAAACCCAAGCCTCCTTCATGCTTGGGAAGTGAGCAGGCCCTTCTTTTTACCTGATGGGGTGGGGTTTCCCCGGCTGGACGAAGCGCTTGGAAGGATCACGTTATTCCAGCCAGATCCTCCCCCGGCCGGCCAGGAGGTGGCAGTATATAGCCCCAAGACTAGTGCATGTTTTTGTGGAAGTAGCTCACGTTAGCTGCTCAAGGGAACACAGGGAGAACATGCAAACTCCACACAGAAAGGCCCTCCCAGGGTGTGGTTGCCGATGATGTGGGGGAACAAACACACCCTCAGCACCCACAGCGTCCCCGGCGGTAATTGAACCCGAGACCTTCTAGCTGTGAGGGGAGATGCTCTACCAGCTGCACCACCTTGCCCCCAGGGAAAACTTTTTAAAGGAAAAACTCTGGGTATGATATCAAGACAGCAAGAGGAGGAGCTTAATTGGTTAATGATTTTTTTCTAGGTTGTATTTGTTTAATTCATGGAATTCAGACATTTTCTCTACATTGGTGTTAATTGGGTATAACAGTGGTAATGAGTTCTGTACTATGGTAGAGACCGACCGTCTAATTGTTAGAATCTTTTCAGTAAAAAAGCTGGTGGATTAGTTGGACTTTCCACTGTTGCAAACAGAGTCCGTGCATTATTATTGTTTCTGTTAAAGTTATTTGATATCTGTTCAGTCTATCTTTGTAGATCTCACAATGAACCTGGAGTTGAATTTTCCGCCATTTTCTCTGGGCTCGTCGACAGTCCCTTTTTTTTCCGCGAGGAAATTATCTACCAGCTTATTCACTGAGTTGGGGTTGGGAGATGAGGGGGATACGGTGTGAGGGTAAATACATTTAAAGGTTTCGACTGAACTGTCACTGAGAAGTCCCCCACAGTGATTAATTGGTCATAATCGATATACTACACAAAGAATAATAATAATAATAATAATGGCTTGCATTTATATAGCGCTTTTTGAGACCCTCAAAGCGCTTTACAACAACAACTCCATTATTCATTCACGCTCAAATTCATACACTGGTGGAAGCATGATTATATAGCCACAGCTGCCCTGGGGCAGACTGACAGAAGCGAGGCTGCCATATTGCGCCATCGGCCCCTCTGGCCAACACCAGTAGGCGGGTAGGTCAAGTGTCTTGCACAAGGACACAACGACATGTAGCAGGTGGAAGCTGGAATTGAACCCACGATTTCTGGGTCGCAAGCCGACAACTCTACGACTGAACTACAGCCGCCCTAAAGGACGCTGAAAGTTAGTTAGGTTTTGGAGGTTTATATAAACTTAGAAATAATGCTTTGTTAGGCTCTTTTGTGTGGGTCACTAGATATTCAAAAGAGTCAAATGTGCCCAGGGATACGTTTTTAAAGTTTATTGAGTTATGAAAGATTGTGGCTATGCCTCCACCTCGTCTGTGTAACCTGCTCTCGTTAAAAAAAATTGTAATTTGGAGGAGTAAATTCTATCAATGCACATGTTTAATTATTTACGTCTAGCCAGGTATCTGATTTTTTATTTTTTTTTTTTAAAGGTGTGTATATAATGTTCAGTGACGAATTTATTGATTAGACATGATTTTCCTGATAAAGACCTAATATTTAATAAAGCTAATTTTAGTGGTTTTATAAGGGGTAGCTGAACCTTCAGACTTGGTTTAATATCAGAGGGTTTGGCTTTAGTTTTTTTTTGTTTTCTGCTGCTCATAAGGACTTTAATGCTGCTCTTAGGGAGGCCGGCCAACTTCTGGGAGACGATGAGGGTGTAATTGCTGTCCGGGTCCCTTTTTTTACCATTTGGGGCATGGGCGGAATACATCCAGTGTTAGTCCCAGAGGCCTGATGTAGTCCAAGTTTTAGTGTTAGTTGTGGCTCAGTTCTAATTTGTGCTTTCAGTCTATTTTAGAAATGTCTAAACGGAGAGTCATTAGGTGTCGATGAGTGATGACATCAGAATACTTGAAGAACGCTGCGGTGAGTGCTGTACATCTGCTGGTGCGGTAGGAAGTGTTTGTTCTCTGTCATTCTCTGCGGGTTGTGTATCTGTGTGGGCCAGTGGCGTCATTCTGACTTGGTGTGTTTGGGGAAATGTTTGTTCTCTGATAGTATCCACGGGCCGTGCTTCAAGCTCTCGGGTGCTTTATCAAGTGTTTAGATTTCTGAATCAGATAACAGAAAAATATTTCAGGTCATCAGATGGCCGCTCCTACTGAGCCTGGTTCTGTTGGAGGTTTCTTCCTGTTAAAGGGGAGTTTTTCCTCTCCACCATCCCTACATGCTTGCTCAGTATGAGGGATTGCTGAAGGATTGCTGTGGTTGGAAAGTCTGCATCAACGGGGCCCAACCTCACGCCAATGACTGACGCAATCTGCTGGGATTCCTTAAATAGAAAACTTTTTAACTGACTGTAATGTTTGTATAAATGTATTGAAATGACTTCTTGTTAAGTGCCTTGAGATGACATCTGTTGTGAATCGGCACTATGTAAATAAACTGAATTGAATTGAATCAGTCTCACTCCAGCTCTGTTGAGATAACGTTGGTTTTCCTTGAACAGGTGCTTGGCACATCCAAATATTTTAAAGTTATTAATAAATGGGATCGATTTCTCAACAGATTGTCTCTAAAACCGTTTATGGAGCATGCAAAGTCTACTGTAGCTTTCATCATTTCCTTTAGGGATTGGTCCGCTGATAAATATTTTTATGTTAAGTCCGTCAATTCTGTAGCCCAGCAGAGAAGTCTCTTTTCAAAATCTCTGTTTCTTGGTAACATCAGTTGCACCTGCCTGTATAACGAGCTTTTCCAATTCAGGGTTTTGTTCAATGATTGTCTGGATTTTTTCTGATATTTCTCTCACTGTGCTCTTTGGGCAGCTGATAACACTAGTGTTCTGGCTACAAAAATCATTGATACCATTAATTGATTCTTCATGTATGATGAGAAGTGTTGCTGTGGGGGGTTCTTACTAAGGGTGCAGAGATCCCACTTTTTCAGTCCCGGTACCGATGCCAGGGCTTTGTGTATCTATCGATACCCGATACCGATCCGATACTATTGTTGAATTAATAATAAACTGTATACCCTCCACTCTATACCTTACTTGAAGAGACTAAAGGTACCAGACTTTACTAACTAAACATAACTAAGACTTCTTTTTCCTTTTTGATCCCGCTCCTTTTGTTTTGCTGAGGTACAGGAATTGTGTTTCTGGATGTGCTTGATTAAAGTGGTAGTATTGTACTTTGCAGTAATACCACCTCCCCTCGAAACATTTACTTTGCATACATTGCAAACAGCCAACGAACTAGTTGGAGTGGCAAGCTTGAAATATCTCCACGAGCCCTCTGGCTCGTACCATGTTGCTTTTAGCATGCAACACACAGCCAGCTGACGCATGAAATGCATTCTGCTGCGACGAAAAAGAAAAAAAACCTGGGTCGGCCAGTGGATCTGCTCATCTTTCCGATTCCCGATCCAGCTATTTTGTCATCGGCCGATATCCGATCCTAATATCGGATTGGTGCACCCCTAGTTCTTACTTTCTTATGTGTCCGCTTCATGTGGCTGGATTTCTCCGGTTGACCTTGACTGGTCCCAGCGGCTGCATCGTCTTTCAGGGAAGTGAGGACTGCAAATCTTTTCTCAGCTGTATTCCAGGGTGAGTGATATCTCTTGTTTTGGGTTACAATTGCTTTAGTTTTTTCCTCCTCGGAAAAGAAAAAGAAGGCGTAGAATAAGTGCGCTTTAAAGCCGGCCAGTGTTCTTCAAACTGTGAGTGTTGTGTTCTAACTGTTAAGCGCCTTTTGGCGGAAGGAGTAGCATTGTTCTATGGCTTCTGTGCAAGACTGTTGGACCAAGATAACACCGGGCTGCCAGGTTCTTCCTCCCTGCGTGTAGTCAGTTGTCTCATTTCCAAATCCAGTGTTTAATTCCATGTTAACTTTAAAATGGCGTAATTTCATCTCTATTTCCTCCATTCTCTGGAGCAGTTTCTCAAATTCCTCAGCTGAGCAAAACGCCATTTTGATAATCCACAGTCCTTGAAAAAGTCATCCAAAAAAGAGATCCGGTTCTTATATTGTAACTCCAGAGGCTGGGCGTTTTAAAGTAACTAAGAAAAAAAGCTAAGAAAAGAGAATAAGCATAGAGATTGGGAGAGATCAAAAGAGGCTGCTCTCCCTTCAGAAGTCAGCAGGCAGTTCCTTCCATTTTTAGTCGGAACTCGCAAATTCCATCTTTCGTATTGGAAAATCAACTAGAACGCCTTCCAAAATCAGACTTCTCACTCAGAAAGTCTGAGATTTTTTTTTTTCTCCAACTTTGACGCTCAGTTTGGCCGCTCCTTGCATCAACAATAGTAGTTGTGGTGGGAACATGTCTATTTTATAAGACACACTTGTAAGAATGCGTCTAAAATCAATCTTACATGTAGAGCCTGCAATTCTAAACATAACAGAATAAAAGTGATGCATATGTTTGTATGTTTGCATATGGAAAGTACAGCTTAAAACGATGTTTGTAACAGGTAAATGCCAACTATGGCTACCTGGGCCTCTCCATATTTGAATCCTGATTTATCTGACTACGTTAACTGGAACGCTGTTTACTCTGGCGTGACGTCAAACCCAGCTCTGCGTTCTGACTTCCGAGGTAAATGGAATGCACCATTATTGCCTCTGGTTCGGGATGCTCTCCAGCTGGAAGGAAATTTTTTTTGTGCTTTCATACAGTTGTTGTGATCTGTAACCATGGCAATAAAGTGTTGTTTTTACAACTGGGAGCAGCTCATTACCATCTGAAAAACTCAAATAATACCTGACCTATAAACCCAAATCCCAGATGAGTTGAAAGGAGGCTTCATGGAAGCAGAGCAGGACCAAACTGCAGAGAGACCAGTAGAAAGTTCAAACAATCTCTTGTATCCATCATGATCGATCATATCCCCGACTCCTTCTTTCTGGCAGGCTTTCTAACAATACGGACAGACAGAGATTTAAAGAGGAGCGGCATAAGCAAATGAGGTGGATTAGCAGAGCTCGCCGACAACTGATCATACAGGGCATGTTACTGTGGAATATCGTCTCTGCTGCCTGGATATTGAGCTGTTAACCTCTTAAGCCCCAGGGTCTCTCCAGGGTCTCTCCAAGCTTCTAGCTCGAATAGGACATGCCCAACATTTATTTAGTTTTTCTCTGCAAAAACAAACTCTGTAAACAATCTTGGTATCAAAATGAAGCCAATGCTTGTGAGATTTAATCAGAGCTGTAAAAATTACAGCATATGTTACTGTGCCAAAGTAATTGTAGCTTGAACAAAGACAAATTACAGGATTCTTTATTCACGCCTAATTTTATTTCTCATGTTATAGTATATAAACCATTCAAAATATGCTCCAGTAGAATATAAACTGCAGATAATCATAAACAAACATGTGTAGATTACCTGTACTAAGATTCATGTTGATGAAGTGAAGTGGAGCAAAGTTACAGGGGTTTTAGTGAAGAAATGGCTAGTTTTTTTTCAGTTTGGCACATTTCGGCACAATTTGGCACAAACATTGAAAGTTTCAATTTCTCAATTCCTGATCTACTGATTGCATTCAAGTTCAATTATATGCCTGAAAACAAAGTGTTTTTTTATATTTTTTGGTAAAATATCCAACATATTTATCACCCTATTTGAATAACACTATAACACAGAGTTAGGCTTGACTCCAACTGAAGAACATTTATTCAAATTCCAAATACAACAAAATTGTGAAATATACATATGAAATGGATAACAAAACTGTTCACAACCCCCTCCTCTTATCAATGCAAATGTTATATGGATGGTAATGCGCTTTGCATGCAGTAACAATATGATCGTAGAGTGGCCTGATTTTGCACGGACGACTGTAATCAGGGGTGGTTTTTGTTTCTTTTCATTTTCTTCATTCACAAAGCTGAGATGCAATGACCACAAGATTGCCTCAAACTGGTTTCTCTGCATAGTGTTACGGGATAATTTAAAATTATTTATACCATGGCCTGGGTGAATACTCGATTCTGATTGGCTGGAGGGTGTAGGTTAAAAAGTGATAATGTACACCTAGGAAAGGCGTCCCGTCAAGCTGCCTGATGACAGTTCTAAATTATTGCGCTGGCTCAAACGCTAGATGGTAACCATGGCAACGGAGACTCAACATTATTTTACAGTTGACTCATAACAGAAAGACAGACAAAATATGAGTGATTTGATCATTTCTTTTAACTTATTTGGTGAGTTTGATAATTTTAAAGACTGGGATGCAGCAGAAGAAAAAGAGAGAAGAGAATATGAAAAGAAAAAAGGAGAAGTGACGGCTGTCAGTACAGGACAGACGAGAATGGAGCAACATTTTGTCGTCTCCCAATGTCCCAAGCAGTGGTGGTAGCGAGCCACAAACTTTAAATCTCCGTCCATCAAATTCCACGACGATGGACATGCCAATATCGCTATCAAATTTCACAATTAATGGAAATGTAGAATTTAATTTTAAATAGTGTGTTAATTAAGTCTTTCATAGCCCTACTGCCATTGCCTGTCCTTCTGTCTTGTATATAGGCTACTTGCTTGCTTTCCTTTCAACACACGAGTGAATGGTTGACAATATTTGCTGTAATAAAAACGATTTAGGAAACTATCTGTGAGTTTGACTCTGAAATAAAGTTTCACCCTAACCCTAACCCTTATCCCTTACATACACACACACAGAGGCACAAAAAGATGTGAACAAAATAGTTACAAAAACCGTCTATATAAAAAAACAACTAGCTATTAGCATTAGCTAGTTGGGACATACCTCTCTTCCTCCGGTAAAATCAGGTTTTCCTCTTCTGATGACGAGTCCTCAACACAAACCTCCGATGAACTATCATTCCAAATAATCGCCAGGGCTTCGTCAGTGATGATTCTCTTCTCTTAAAGCGCAATTTCCGAACGCAAACAAAACAATTGAAGCTGAATCGTCACCTGATCACCTGCGCGTAACTGCGTCACAGCGCTCGCCCACGAGGTAAACAAAATATCTGTTTTTAGAATTACGCAGACCTCTTACTCCAGTTTCTATTGGCTGATTTGGATGATTGACATATGGTTAGAATCGTAAGATCCTATAGAATCACGCTGACATCAGAACTTTGAAGCAGATTGGACAAAGCAAATGTTTACATAGGGAAAGTTCACAGTGCGCATGTCAGACAAGGTTGAGCTTTCTCGAATCAAATGTAAAAAATAATGGCAAAGGATTACGTTTTTTTCACTTTGTCTTTTCTAAATACACACTGGATATTTTTGTTATTCTGGAAATACAGTGATATCACAGTTGATTATTCTTTTCAGCACGGAAAAAACAAAGGTAAGAAAAAAATTATGCTCTTGTTTTTCAAATGCTGTACGTGTTTTTGGGCTTATTTTGCTGCTCATTTGCTGAAATTTGCACCTAGCATGATGAAATTTGCAACTTTAGAATCTGTGACATGCTTGCTTTCAGGGAAGGCAACGTTTGCTCGGTTTTGTTCGGCAGGGTGACCAACAGGTTCGGTTCAATGTGTTCATGTAAAAATCGCAAAATAGCACAACTTTTCCTTTAATTGCTTGTTATTTTCTCTGGGTTTGGAGGTCACAGAAAATATTTATGAGTCTTTAGCTGAGATTCTGAGGTTTATAATGATAGGACATGCTTAGCAATCAGTGACCACAGGTCAACTAAATTCGGACATTTCCCCGCCCTTCCCCCACAGTGACCCGGCGCCGGGTCTGTGGGGCTTAAGAGGTCAACATGACATGATGGTAATAAGACTGTCATACAGCAACAGTCTTCAGTCAGAAGCCTCTTCAGATTCGCTGCAAGACTGACTGCTACTGAAGATCTTTTTTGCTCACAGCATCACCATCCAAAGCGAATCTTTGAAGATACTTGGATGATATGGGTTAAGACATTTCATTTCCCTTTGGGATCAAATAAAATCAAACTTCATAAAGTGCTTTTCATACAAACATTGCAACTCAAAGGGCTTTGCAGATTAAAATGACCCCATATAAACCACATTTCCATCCCTCCCTCACAGATTTAACAGCATGATCACAGTTATACCCCCCTCCCCCAACCGACCCCCATGCGCCCACACACATACACTTCAGAGACCCCCACCTCCACCCAAGTGCTACCAGGCAGCCACAGCCAACAACTGCTCCCGAGGTGGAGGGCTCCCATAGAGGAAACATTGGAAGGAAGATTAAAATAACGATAAATAACGAATAATGATATACACTACCGTTCAAAAGTTTGGGGTCACATTGAAATGTCCTTATTTTTGAAGGAAAAGCACTGTACTTTTCAATGAAGATAACTTTAAACTAGTCTTAACTTTAAAGAAATACACTCTATACATTGCTAATGTGGTAAATGACTATTCTAGCTGCAAATGTCTGGTTTTTGGTGCAATATCTACATAGGTGTATAGAGGCCCATTTCCATCAACTATCACTCCAGTGTCCTAATGGTACAATGTGTTTGCTCATTGGCTCAGAAGGCTAATTGATGATTAGAAAACCCTTGTGCAATCATGTTCACACATCTGAAAACAGTTTAGCTCGGTACAGAAGCTACAAAACTGACCTTCCTTTGTGCAGATTGAGTTTCTGGAGCATCACATTTGTGGGGTCAATTAAACGCTCAAAATGGCCAGAAAAAAAGAACTTTCATCTGAAACTCGACAGTCTATTCTTGTTCTTAGAAATGAAGGCTATTCCATGCGAGAAATTGCTAAGAAATTGAAGATTTCCTACAACGGTGTGTACTACTCCCTTCAGAGGACAGCACAAACAGGCTCTAACCAGAGTAGAAAAAGAAGTGGGAGGCCGCGTTGCACAACTGAGCAAGAAGATAAGTACATTAGAGTCTCTAGTTTGAGAAACAGACGCCTCACAGGTCCCCAACTGGCATCTTCATTAAATAGTACCCGCAAAACACCAGTGTCAACATCTACAGTGAAGAGGCGGCTGCGGGATTCTGGGCTTCAGGGCAGAGTGGCAAAGAAAAAGCCATATCCGAGACTGGCCAATAAAAGAAAAAGATTAAGATGGGCAAAAGAACACAGACATTGGACAGAGGAAGACTGGAAAAAAATGTTGTGGACGGATGAATCCAAGTTTGAGGTGTTTGGATCACAAAGAAGAACGTTTGTGAGATGCAGAACAACTGAAAAGATGCTGGAAGAATGCCTGACGCCATCTGTTAAGCATGGTGGAGGTAATGTGATGGTCTGGGGTTGCTTTGGTGCTGGTAAGGTGGGAGATTTGTACAGGGTAAAAGGGATTCTGAATAAGCAAGGCTATCACTCCATTTTGCAACGCCATGCCATACCCAGTGGACAGCGCTTGATTGGAGCCAATTTCATCCTACAACAGGACAATGACCCAAAACACACCTCCAAATTGTGCAAGAACTATTTAGAGAAGAAGCAGGCAGCTGGTATTCTATCGGTAATGGAGTGGCCAGCGCAGTCACCAGATTTGAACCCCATTGAGCTGTTGTGGGAGCAGCTTGACCGTATGGTACGCAAGAAGTGCCCATCCAACCAATCCAAATTGTGGGAGCTGCTTCTAGAAGCATGGGGTGCAATTTCTCCAGATTACCTCAACAAATTAACAGCTAGAATGCCAAAGGTCTGCAATGCTGTAATTGCTGCAAATGGAGGATTCTTTGACGAAAGCAAAGTTTGATGTAAAAAAAATCTTTTTTCAAATACAAATCATTATTTCTAACCTTGTCAATGTCTTGACTCTATTTTCTATTCATTTCACAACGTATGGTGGTGAATAAGTGTGACTTTTCATGGAAAACACAAAATTGTTTGGGTGACCCCAAACTTTTGAACGGTAGTGTATATATAAAACTAAGTAGTAAAACACTGATAAAATATAAGCAAGTAAAACATGCAGAGCAATTAAACAGACAATAATAAATACATTTATATTTAATAAATATATATAAATATATATTTATAATAAATCAGTTAAAAGCTAGGCTAAAAAGGTGAGTATTGAGCCTGCTCCTAAAAACACAAATGTACTCTGTGGCCCTGAGGTCCTCAGGCAGCCTGTTCCAGAGGTGAGGGCCATAATACTGGAAAGACACCTCGCCGTGAGAGTGTGTCCTGACTTTATGGGTGACAAGGAGACTGCTGCCAGAGGAACGCAGAGACTACGAAGATTCATATGCTAAAAGCAGTTCTGACAGATAAGAAGGCCCAAGACCATTAAGACACTTAAAAACCATTCAAAGAACATTAAAATCAATCCTAAAACATACGGGGAGCCAATGCAATAAATTTAAGACCGGTGTAATGTGCTCCCACCTCCTGGTCTTTGTCAGAACACGCGCTGCTGAATTTTGTAGAAGTTGTAAACCTGAAATATTCTTTTTTGGAAGACCAGAAAGCAGGGCATTACAGTAATCAATTCTACTGGTGATAAAAACATGCAACCGTGTCTCCATGTTGGCCCGAGAGAGAATGGGGCGGACTCTGGCAATGTTTTTTTAGATAATAAAAACCATTTTTTGTAATGTTTTTAATGTAAGAGTTAAAGTCAGCCAAGAATGAAAGAATCACACCCATGTTCTTCACTTGTAAAGGATTAAAACACAAAGAGAGACACCTTTTACCAAAACTACAATCACTGAGCCTCAGGACCGATGACTGAAATGCAGTTAAAAAGTGAGACACGGGAGACACGGAGATGTACAACTGTCTTCATTCAGCTGCTTAGTTTTGGTTCTGATTATTGCATGTACAGCTGGCTGTGACGGGGTAAGCCGTATTGCGTAATTTCCTGTTGTCACTGTTGTGCTCCCTGTAAGCTGTTTGGTGTTCAGACTCTCTTGAATTGATCTTATTTTCTCTGTGCTGAGGCCTTTCTAAGTTATTTTAACACACAAGCACACTAAGACACACGTTTTGTGGTGGTGTACTTTACGTTTTGGGAACTCCTCGTGTTTCACACAGTTTTTCTTGGGGTGGTAAGGTCTCGCTAGCTCAGTTAGCTTAGCTTCATTGCGGCTATGGCTACTCTTCTTTCTCCTGTCTCTAACTCTTCTCTAATTCTTGCTCTCTCTGTCAGATGTTTAGTTACTTCCCTGCTTCCTTTAGTGATAATGGTAACTGTAATAAATGTAATATTTTTGTAGCTTTGGAGGCGAGGGTATCAGAATTGGAAGCACGGCTCCGCGCTGTTGAAAAACCAGCAGATAGCCGAAGCCCATTAGCCAGCGCGGAGCCAACAAGGATGGAACCCCCTAGCTGTCCTCCGGTAGAGCCCGCACAGCCGGGACCTCAGGCCGGCTGGGTGACGGTATGTAGGAAGCATAGTTCTAGGACCCAGCCCACGGGCCACCACCAACCGGTCCGCGTTTCTAACAGATTTTCCCCGCTCAGCGACACACCCGCTGAGAAACCGACCCTGGTAATTGGCAGCTCCATAGTCAGAAACGTGGCATTAGAGACACCATTGACCATAGTCAAATGTTTGCCAGGGGCCAGAACGGGCGACATCAAATCCTACCTGAAACTGCTGGCTAAAGATAAGCGTAAATACAGTAAGATTGTTATTCACGCTGGCGGTAATGACACCCGGTTACGCCAATCGGAGGTCACTAAAATGAGTGTTGCTTCGGTGTGTTTGCCAAAACAATGTCCGACTCTGTAATCTTTTCTGGTCCCCTGCCTGATCGGACCAGTGACGACATGTTTAGCCGCATGCTGTCATTCCATCAATGGTTGTCTAGGTGGTGTCCTGCAAACAATGTGGGCTACATTGATAACTGGAGAACATTTTGGGGAAAACCTGGTCTGATCCGGAGAGATGGCATCCATCCCACTTTGGATGGAGCATCTCTTCTTTCTAGGAATATGGCCGAATTTATTAGTCCTCCAAAACACTGACAACCCAGGGTCCAGACCAGGAAGCAGAGTTGTAGTTTAACCCACCTCTCTGCTGCTTCTGTACTGTTACCCACCCATTACCCTATAGAAACAGTGTCTTGCCCACGGCCAAAATTAAATGGATTTAAAGTTAAGCCAACAAAAGCAAATTATGGAAATGTCATAAAAATAAATACAACTTTGACTAAACAGAAAAATAAATCTATTAAATGTGGTTTATTAAACATAAGATCTCTCTCCTCAAAGACTTTGTTAGTAAATGACTTGATTTGTGATATTCACATTGATTTCCTTTGTCTCACAGAAACCTGGTTGCAGCAGGAGGATTATGTCAGTATAAATGAGTCAACTCCTTCCAGTCATTTAAATTTTCACATTCATAGAAATACTGGGCGAGGGGGAGGAGTTGCAACCATTTTCCGTTCTGATTTACTAATTAGTCCCAGACCAATTGATGGCTACAATTCTTTTTAACATCTAACCCTTAATTTTCCTCATCCAAGTTGGAAAACATTAAGACCATTTTTGTTTGTGGTTTTGTATCGTCCACCAGGCCCTTACGCTCAATTCTTGGATCAGATCTCACATTTTTTATCTGATTTAGTATTAAATACTGATAGGGTTATTATAGTGGGGGACTTCAATATTCATGTGGATACTGAAAGTGATAGCCTAAATGCAGCCTTTAGTGCTATTTTAGACTCAATTGGCTTTACTCAAAAAGTACAGGGATCGACCCACTCGGGTAAACACACTTTGGATCTTGTACTGACATACGGTATTGAGTGTGAGGAAATAACAGTCCACCCACATAACCCGGTCAAGTCTGACCACTCCTTGATAACTTTTGAATTTACCTTAACTGACCATCTTAAATCTGAAAGAAAATTTCATTATAGTAGAGCTTTATCAGACAATGCTGTAACAATTTTTAAAGAATCTGTTCCATTCTTACTTTCCTCAGTGTCTCAGGGTAACACAGTGGATGGCAGCAATTCTATCTCTAACCCTTCAGAAATTGATGGTCTGGTTCACAACGTTACTTCCTCATTGCGTTTGGAATTAGATACTGTAGCACCCCTTAAAAAAGAAAGTGGCTAGCCATAGGAGGCTGACTCCTTGGTTTAATGCAGAGATGCTTACTTTAAAGCAGAATACTAGGAAGTTAGAGAGAAAATGGCGCTCTACACACCTAGAGGATTCCTATTTAACCTGGAATAACAGTCTACTGCTGTATAAAAAGACCCTTCGCAAGCTAGAACAGCATATTTTTCATCATTAATTGAGGCGAATAAAAACAATCCTAGGTTTCTTTTTAGTACAGTTGCCAAACTTACACAGAGTCATAGCTCTGTTGAGCCAACTATTCCCCCCAGCTCTTAGCAGTGATGATTTTATGGGATTCTTCATAAATAAAATTAATTATATTAAAAATAAAATCATTGGCATCCTCCCAAACATGATTCCTTCTTCCTCAGTAAATGAGGCAGTATCGGAAAGAACTGTAGAACCTCATTTGTGCTTAGGCTGTTTTGATTCAGTCGAGCTTTCGGAATTATCAAAAATATTAGCCTCATCTGAAACTTCAACTTGTATGTTGGACCCAATCCCAACCAAATTATTTAAAGAAGTGTTCCATTTGGTTCCTGGCCCCATTTTGGGTATGATGAATCTATCCTTAGTAAACTGATACGTACCACAGGAATTTAAAATAGCTGTAATTAAACCTTTACTCAAGAAACCTTCCCTTGATCAAGATGACTTAGTGAATTACAGACCTATATCTAACCTTCCTTTCTTATCCAAAGTCCTTGAGAAAATTGTTGCTAATCAAGTCTGTGAGCATCTAAACAGTAACGAGCTGTTTGAAGAGTTTCAGTCAGGTTTTAGAGCTCATCATAGCACTGAAACAGCACTGGTGAAGGTTACTAATGATATTCTCATGGCCTCAGATAATGGACTTGCGTCTGTTCTGGTTTTGTTAGATCTCTGTGTTGCTTTTGACACAGTCTATCATAATATTCTCTTAGAAAGGCTTGAACATGTTGCAGGGATCAAAGGAACAGCACTAGGCTGGATTAAATCATATTTGTCTGACAGATTCCAGTTTGTTCATCTGAATGATAAATCATCTTCACTCTCAAGAGTTACTTGTGGAGTTCCACAGGGTTCTGTGCTTGGACCAATTCTTTTCACCATGTATATGCTCCCAATTGGTAGAATCATTAGACAGCATGGGATAAATTTCCACAGCTATGCCGAGGATACACAACTATATTTATCCATAAATCCTGATGAATCCAGTCAGTTAGGTAGATTACAGGCATGACCATGCATTTGTTACCTCAAGGCTGGACTACTGTAATTTTTTACTATCAGGAAGTCCACAAAATGCCATTAAAAGCCTTCAGTTGATCCAAAATGCGGCAGCAAGAGTTCTGATGAATATTAAAAAGAGAGATCACATTTCTCCTGTTTTAGCTTCCCTTCATTGCCTTTCCCTGTTAAATCCAGAATAGAATTTAAGATCCTTCTTCTTACATACAAAGCCCTTAATAATCAAGCTCCATCATACATCAGAGATCTAATTGTTCCATATGTTCCTAAAAGAGCACTTCGCTCTCAGACTGCAGGTTTACTTGTAGTTCCTAGGATCTCTAAAAGTAGTGTCCTGTTATCAACTTTTTACTTTCTGTAACTAAGAAATTACTCTTATACCAGCTCTTCTGTTCCTTCTGTGTTCTGCTCTGTCTTCTCAAACCCCCAGACGGTCGTGGCAGATGGCCGCTCCTACTGAGCCTGGTTCTGTTGGAGGTTTCTTCCTGTTAAAGGGGAGTTTTTCCTCTCCACTGTCGCTACATGCTTGCTCAGTATGTGGGATTGCTGATGGATTGCTGTGGTTGGAAAGTCTGCATCAACGGGGCCCAACCTCACGCCAATGACTGACGCAATCTGCTGGGATTCCTTAAATAGGAAACTTTTTAACTGATTGGAATGTTTGTATAATTGTATTGAAATAACTTCTTGTTAAGTGCCTTGAGATGACATCTGTTGTGAATTGGCGCTATATAAATAAACTGAATTGAAATTGACTCTAAACTTTTTGCTCTTAAATTCTGACAAGACAGAAGTTGCTGTCTTTGGACCAGAAGTTCTAAAAAGAAACTGATTAGTCAATCACTTCACCTGGATGGCATTAATTTGGCCCCCAGTAATAACGTAAAGACCCATGTCGTTATTTTTGACCAAGACTTGACATTTAAATCCCATATTAAACAGGTTACTAGGATTTCTTTCTTTCACCTCCGGAATATTGCTAAAATTAGAAACATCCTGTCTAGGAGTAATGCTGAGAACCTAGTCCATGCATTTGTTACCTCAAGGCTGGACTACTGTAATTCTTTACCATCAGGAAGTCCACAAAATGCCATTAAAAGCCTTCAGTTGATTCAAAATGTGGCAGCAAGAGTTCTGATGAATATTAAAAAGAGAGATCACATTTCTCCTGTTTTAGCTTCCCTTCATTGGCTCCCTGTTAAATCCAGAATAGAATTTAAGATCCTTCTTCTTACATACAAAGCCCTTAATAATCAAGCTCCATCATACATCAGAGATCTAATTGTTCCATATGTTCCTAACCGAGCACTTTGCTCTCAGACTGCAGGTTTACTTGTAGTTCCTATGATTTCTAAAAGTAGAATGGGAGGCAGATCTTTTAGTTATCAGGCTCCTCTCCTGTGGAACCAGCTCCCAGCTTTAGTCCGTGAGGCAGACACTCTGTTTACTTTTAAGGCCAGGCTTAAAACTTTCTTTTTTGATAAAGTTTATAGTAAGAGTGACTTAGGTCATCCTGAGCTATCTCTGTAGTTATGCTGCTATAGGCTTAGACTGCTGGAGGACAGACTTACCAATTTTCTTCACTCTGCTACTTCCTTTTCTCCTACGACTCTCCAGTTGTATTACAGTACATTCTGTTATTTTGACTGTTAACTTTGTTTTCTCTCAGTGTTTTCTGTCCATAGAAGATATACCTGGTCTTGTATCCTGCTTGGCTGCAATGCCCTGTTGGACGGGGGGGCATCGACTGGGATGATCCTCCCAGTAACTGAACATCGACTGTGTCCTGTTATCAACTTTTTACTTTCTGTAACATAGAAAGTACTCCTATATCAGATCTTCTGTTCCTTCTGTGTTTCTGCTCTGTCTTCTCAAACCCCCAGACGGTCGTGGCAGATGGCCGCTCCTACTGAGCCTGGTTCTGTTGGAGGTTTCTTACTGTTAAATGGGAGTTTTTCTTCTTCACCGTCGCTACATGCTTGCTCAGTATGAGGGATTGCTGAAGGATTGCTGTGGTTGGAAAGTCTCCCCAACCTCACGCCAATGACTGACGCAATCTGCTGGGATTCCTTAAATAGGAATTTTTTTTACCTGATTGGAATGTTTGTATAAAGGTATTGAAATGACTTCTTGTTAAGTGCCTTGAGATGACATCTGTTGTGAATTGCCGCTATATAAATAAACTGAATAGAATTGATTTAAAATGTATCATCAGCATAACTGTGAAAGTTAAAACCGTGTCTTGTGATGACACTGCCAAGAGGGAGCATATAAAGATTAAAAAGCACTGGGCCTAACATTGGACCCTGGGGTACACCACATGTAATCTTGTGGACCCTAGAGGAACTGGTATCTAAACTTAACATAAAAGTCCTGTCTGTGAGATAGGATGTGAACCATTTGTGAACAGCACCAGAGAGGCCGATCAGTTTTTTATTTTTTGAGAATGTATATTCATTGATTTTAATTTAAATCAAAACAACACACGAACAAGAACAAAAACAAATGTCGGCCTGTTCATACAGATGGCACCATATACGAATTTCAAAATGAGAATGCCCTCTTATTAATAGATGAGAGCTCAAGTCCAGTATATGCCAGATATGGCTACTAGTTTTTTTTTTTTTTTTGAAGATATCGTCTTTGTGATGGATATGAAACGTCAGAAAATCAAGAGAGACAAAATTCATAGTTGTGATTTAAAAGAACTCTGTGTTTCAGCAGCATTGCAGTTGTCTGGGAGTATGTTCCTGATTAGAGGAGCATAGAAACTGAAAGCTGCTTCTCCATGTTTGGTTTTAATTCTAGGGATGTTGAGTAGACTGGAATTAGACCTGAGTGGTCGTGGGGGGGTGGTGGTATAGTAACAGTCCCTCTGCCCTGGGAGTGGTGGTCGGCTGTAGCTGCCTGGGTGCTCTCCAGGTGATGCTTGGGTGGAGGTGGGGGTCTTGGCCTTGCCTCCACTGGGCACCCGATGTCGGTGCCTCGGCTGCTGCTGTTGATCTACCGCTGCCGGGGCAGATGGCTCCTCTGATGGCGTTTCCTTGCATGGCTCATCTGCACTCGGCCCAATGTCCTTTTTACTGTTGCTTTTCACTGTGTGTGTGCATAGGAGTTGGGTTGGGGGTAGGGGGGTATAGCTGTGACCATGCTTTTAAATCTGTGAGGGAGGGATGGGAATGTGGTTTTATTTGGGGTCATTTTAATCTGTAAAGCACTTTGTGATGCAACTTCTTGTATGAAAAGCGCTTTATAAATAAAGTTTGATTTGATTTAAGTAGATCTTCAACATATTTTGGTGCTAAGCCATTCAATGATTTTTAAACTAGTAAAAGTATTTTGAAGTCTATTCTCCAAGCTGCAGGGAGCCAGTGTAAGGACTTTAGAACTGGGGTGATCAGCACATCATGGAATTCCTTATAAAGTTCTGTGCTCAAACCATCTGGGCCAGGGGATTTGCCAGATTGTAACCGTTTAATTGGATCAAGAACTTCATTTCTGGATATTGGGGTATCTAGACATGTTTTTGCTCATCTGACAAACATGGAAGATTCAGAGAAGAAAGAATCCATTTTCTCAAGGGAATCAGGTAGTTGCTCAGACTTATAGAAGCCCTCATAAAAGCTTTTCAATGCATTGTTAATATTCAATGTGTCAAATGTTCGGGTACCTTTGTTCTCCACCACTGAGGAGATTGATTGCAAATCTGCTTTTTTTGTTAGATATGCTAAGTATTTACCTGCTTTGTTACCATATTCATAGAATTTCTGTTTAGCAAAACATATCTGAATTTCGGCTTCCTCTATCAAAGGTGCCTTGAGGGCACATCTAACTGCGGATACTTTTTTTTTCAGTGCAGTTGGGTGTTGGAACATATTCACTCTCGGCACGTTTCAAGTTAGACTCTAGTATCTTCTTTTGTTAGGCCTGCCTTTGCTTTTTAGCAGAATCTTTTAAAATAGTGGGTGTCAATCGCCAGTGCCTTGGATAATTAGCTGGGTTTGAGAAGCTATATTCTAAAAATACAGCCCCATGGCCAGAAATAATAATGGGACGCATCGAGCTCGCCAGAAACAATAATGGGACGCATCGAGCTCGAAATTACTGACTATAGTAGAGTTTTAGGAAACAAAAAATAGTAAATCTTAGTAAATAACGATGAAACATTAGAAAAAATTTGTATTCCTTTTCTCTCAGGTGTTGTGTGCGCCAGACATCAGCGTAATAATCCATGTCATCGCAAAATGCGTTACTACACTTGGCATGAGGAGAAAGCCGTGATTATTGGATCTTTTGGATGCCCTAGCAGATTATAAATGTTAATAAAATTGTAATGATAATAAAATTGTAATTTCTTCATTGAAAAGAACTCCTTTCAAAATTACATAGCATCTCAATGAGTCCTTGATACAATCTAGTAGTTTAAATTTAATATTTTTCTGAATCAACACAGCAACGGTTCTTGTTGTGAAAGATGAAAAATGCACCTGGCCAAAGCCTCCCTGTTGTAATTTTGAATGTTTATTGTTGTTTAAATTTGTCTCCTGAAGTAGTGCTATTTGTACACCCTTCTTTTTTGAGGTAATTTAAGACTTTTTTTCCGTTTTATAGGTGTGTGAATTCCCCTAACATTCCAACTGCAGAACTTTAAACCGGGCATCAACAAGGGCTAGAAAGTAAAATAACTGGGCAACTTTTTTTTACAGGTTTACGACCAATTGAGTCAAACATGGGGCCAACCACAGCGCACAATGAACAATATGAACAGAAACAAATATTTGTGTGCATGAGGTACACTTTACCTAATGTAACTACTACAACTAATAATGTAACCTCGTTCACTGATCCGGGTCTCCCCCTCAGTGAATCCGCAAAGTGCGCAGCCTCTTCGGGGTTGTCAAACACTTTAGTAGATCCACGAAAAGACACTTTCAACAAAGCTGGGTTAAGTTGCCTGTAATCGACACCAAGTGAGCGGAGCTGCTATTTCAGTGCGTTGTATCCTTTCCTCTTGCAGATGATGGCAGCAGATGGGTCTTAAAAAAACATAACAATGTTACTGCCATGTTTCACTGCCTGGTTCTTTCTTCCCATCTCCCACAATACGTTCATCACACGTTTGTCTTGGTAATTGTGGAAGTGTACAAGCACGGGTCTTGGCCTCTGTGAGGTAAGGGGTTTCGAGCTGAGAGTGCAATGTGCCCTCTCTTATGCAGCACTACGGGGAGCCAGCGCTCGAAAAACAAAGTAGGATCATTCCCTTCAGACTCTTCACGGAGCCCCACGATGCGGACATTCTTCCTGCGGCCCCGGTTTTCCAGGTCGTCAATTTGCTCCGTCAGATAATTCACGGTCTTCTCCAGGGCTGCTACTTTAGCATTATCCGGGTCTGCAGTGTCTTCAAGGGCTGCAATTCAGAACACGGACTAGTTCAGCCTACTTTAATGGCTCTCGAGCATATCGCCCTGTTTCTTTAGCTACTCCAGAAGCGGTGCCAGCTTCTCATCGATTGTTTTGGTAACATTGGCCGTCATTTTAGTCATTGTCTCCCGTGTACATTCCCGCATGCTGGCATCCAAGCTACAAGGAGAAGTGCTAGCTTGAGTAGCTTGCTGTGCCTCCATGTTAGCATCCTCTTCGGAAGTGTCTCCCGCTGTGGTTTTCTTGCGTGACTTATCTGCCTGTCTCAAAAAGCTGTTGTTTAGGCTCATTATGAGTTGGCATACCGAAGAGCACTTCCGAGGTTCTATGTTGGGTTAGATGATAGTGAATATCAGTGAAAAGTCTCTCCAGCACCCCAAAGCACGACCTATCCTCAACCCGCCATCTTGGAATCCCCGCCAATGTGTTTTAAACGGATAAAAAGAATAGTGTGGTCTACTGTATCAAAGGCAGCCCTTAGATCCAGTAGAACCAACACTGTAAACCTCTGAGCATCATAGTTTAATCTGAAATCGTTTAAAATCTTCAAAAGGGCCGTTTTGGGGCTTTGGTTGAACCTAAAACCAGACTGAAATTTCTGTAGAACGTTGATAAAATAATTAAGTTGAATTAAAACAAGTTTTTCTAAAAATTTTAGATACCTGCCAAAAGTTGTTAAAATCATTTAAATCTAAATTGCTCTTCTTCAACAAGGGACTCACCACCACCCCTTTAAATGTTGCAGAAAAGACCCCTATCTCAAGGTTAAAATCTCATCTCTAAAAGATCGATAAAATGCATTAGTAGCACGGTTAAAATTTTTGTCAGTGGTGGAAAAAAGAATTTCGGGATTATTTTTATGATCTGAAATGATTTGAGAAAAGTTCTCACTGGGTTATTGTATGCTTTGAGAAGTTCTGTGTGTATTTGATGGTTTATCGTAATTTTAATTTTCCTCCATTTTCTCTCTGCCACTCTTCATCTCTCTTTAGTTTTTTGAGGTCTTCATTTCTCCACGGTGATGCAAGTTTTGAGTGTGCACTTTTAACTTTTAGTGGAGCAAGCAGGTCGAGAACGGACTGAAGCCTACTGTTAAAATCATTGACGATAAAATCAAAGGGGGCAAGTAAAACAAAATGAGATATCTTTCCAAAAAGTTCAAGAAAACCTGCAGCCACTTCAGGGGTTAGATGGTGCTTCCTGACAGATACAGAGGTCTCCTGCTGCTGAATAAAACTGGTGAGGTTAAAAAACACACAGTGGTAGTCAGAGACAGCCAAGTCAACAAGTCAACACACTGCTGGACAAGCTATATGTGATGACCAAGTCCGGGGTGTGTCCTCTGGTGTGAGTCGGCTGCATGACATGTTGACTAAAATCCATAGAATTTAGAATATTTAAAAAATCTGTAGATAAAGGATTTAAAAGGTTATCCATACGTAGATTAAAATCACCAGCTAAAAATGATCTTTTCAAAGGAGTTGTGCCGGATTGATAAAAACTCCTTAAAAAAAATCCCCAAAAAATCCTTGAATAAAAGGTTTGCTCTTTTTAGGAGGCCTATAAAAGTGTGATGCATAAAATCTGAGGAGTGCTAAAACAGTTTCAGTATATTCAAAAGTGCAATAATTATCAAAGCAGATTTAGCAGAAAGCGTTGATGAACTTATAGAACTTATGAAGATTGTGGTCTAAAATCAGATTGTTGGTAATAAAACTATTAAACTATTTTAGAATTGAATTGAATGAAGCAACTTGATTAAACAGTGACTCAAAAAAACCTGAATATTAAAATTGAAGGAAATATTGAAGCTATAAAACACTGTCCTTTGATTGGTCACCCACAGCAGATGGTATGATCACAATGTTAACTCTAGTTTTCTCCTCTTGCAGACACCGAGGCCAGCAGGAAGATGCAAGAGATGGGCATTCTTCCCTTGCTCCCCACCCTGCTGAAGCCACAGTCTTCCTGCACCCCGAAAGTTGCCAACATCATAGCTGAGATGGCCAAAAACGGTAAGTTACTTGCACCAAGCTGAAGATGGGCTTGGATAGAAAGAAGCGATGATTTGAAGAGGAAAGGAGGACTCTGGTCAGAGAGTCTTGATGTCATTTTGATTCATTTGTCTGAAAGTTTTCAGAGAATCTAACACTTAATTTGAGTCAGCCGTGGGTTAGCTTGAGCACAGCTGGCCCTGACTGGCAGCTCTTCTGTAAGCACACAAACCCTGCATAGATGCAGAGCGAGGTGTTAATTTTCCATCATTTCTCTGTGCAATAAAAGCTTTTAGAAGAGAAGTAAAATGAGACCTAAATAGACTGTGAGCAGGAAAAGGTTATGATAATGAATGGCTTCTCCGTTTGCAAGATCACAGCTAATGATCACTTGCCAGCAGTTACCCAAGCCTGGCAACAAACCGCTGGCATTTATCTGTCACTGCTTCTAGAAATGTCTGCAATCTGCCCAGAGGCTGCTGGGTTAAAGGCAGCTCAGTGTTTTTCTGCAGTTGGACTTGGTTATTAAAGGCTGCACACCAGGAAGAATGAAAGCAGAAACGCCACCGTCTGCCTCTGTCATCACATGGGTTGTTTTGGTGTGGAAACTTTACATTGTATTCCCTTAAATCACTGTAGATGATATATTATTTATGCTCGTTTATTCATTGGTCATCCATAGGTGGGTAAGCTGGGGGTCCTTGCATCAGAGCATCCTGCAAAAGTATTCACAGCCTTGAGATTTTATGTGATAACCCAAAGCAAAGTGGTGTATAATTGTGAAATCAAAAGAAAATATGCAGTTTTCAACATTTTTTGCTTATCAAATTTAGAACAGTATGGCATGCATAAGTATTGAGCCTGGGGATGTAATGGTACGCCAAAAATGCAGGTTTGGCATGTACCTTGGTTTCTACTTAACAGTTCGGTTCATTTTCGGTAGAGTCCTGTAACAAATTGGGGAAAAAAAAGTTTTGTGTAATGACATTTAAAACCAAACTACTTGCAGTCAATTTTTTAACAAAATTTTCTCATTTAACATAAAAATTTATATAATAAAATATAAAATAAATAACATTTTGAATATTTTGGGGGGAAACTGCAACATCAATACTACAATCTGGGATATAAAATGAATATTTTAGACTCCCCTAGTATCTGCCGTCTTCTCTGCACCAAATGGGCCACGAGGTGGGGGGGGGGGGGGATATGGGAGAGAAAGGGAGAGGGGGGAATATGGGAGAGAAAGGGAGAGGGGGGAATATGGGAGAGAAAGGGAGAGGGGGGAATATGGGAGAGAAAGGGAGAGGGGGGAATATGGGAGAGAAAGGGAGAGGGGGGAATATGGGAGAGAAAGGGAGAGGGGGGAATATGGGAGAGAAAGGGAGAGGGGGGAATATGGGAGAGAAAGGAAGAGGGGGGAATATGGGAGAGAAAGGGAGAGGGGGGAATATGGGAGAGAAAGGGAGAGGGGGGAATATGGGAGAGAAAGGGAGAGGGGGGAATGTGGGAGAGAAAGGGAGAGGGGGGAATATGAGAGAGAGAGATGCTCTCCATCCAATCTGACAGTTTTAGCTGTTTTCGAAAAAATGGTTGACAACAATAGATGTCTTGCAGCTGTGGGTAATACAAAGTATTAAATCCAGGGTAGTATGTACAAATGCATGCCACATTTGTCAGATTTTAAGTTATGAAATATTACAGTTTGGTGGGTTGTATATGCAACAAATTATTCTACAACTTGTTTGTAATGGGTTTTTTCTTTAATCTTCTGATGCAAAAATGTTAATTACTGTTTTTATTTAATACTTTACAGAACTGCAATGAGGAACATAAATATTTGAACACCCTGCAATTTTGTAAGTTCTCCCACTTAGAAATTAAGGAGGGGTCTGAAATTCACACTGTCGATGCATTTCCCCTGTGAGAGAAATCTTTTTTTTAATTCAAGAAATCACATTCTCTTGATTTTTAAATAATTTATTTATATTTTATTGCCGTACAAGAGTATTTGAAACCCTGGCAATCAGCAAGAATTCTGGCTCTCAAAGACCTGTTACTCTGCCTTTAATCTGCTGTTAATGCCTTTTAAACTGTGATCATGTCTTTATTCTGGGGGGGTTATGTGGGGTCATTTTAAAGGTTGTACATGGAACATTAACACTATAGTTGTAGCCACAACAATAGAAAAATAATTCCAGGTGTTGGGTTGCCTGGTTCGCTGCCGATACTCCCAGTGACCAGCCTGAACTGTGTCCAGTAAAGAATGTATTTTAGAGCAGTTTAACTGACGGCTAAAGTTATCAAGTGACTTAGCTTACCGATCCAGGAGGAAAGTCGCCGTTTCTGCGTGTGTTTGACGCCGTGGACATGTTTTATACGGGTCCATCTAGTTTAGGCTTCCCCTAAAACTACTCTAGTTTCTGTTGTTCTCCAGTCACTCCTCTCCTGAGACGGATAACGATATCTCCTCCAGGGCTCTGACGCTGCTGCTTGACTTGCAGACTCAGCGATTTTTCCCAATACCAGCCGAGTTGTACCGACCACATAGTTGGATCATAGAGACTGTATCTGGCACCCTGCGGCCGCTACTGGCGCTAGGTGTAAACATTACGTCGTTGTCGTGCCCGTTAAAATTTATATTTTATTATATTTTAATTCTATTTAATTCTATTTTAATTCAAATTATTTCATTTTGCACCATTTGAAACACCCATGGAGGTAGTATTATTTTTTTTAAATAGCTTTTTATGAAAATGTTCAAATATTCAACCTTTAATCTTTAAAGCACTTAGAGATGCTATTTTGTATCAAAAACGATTTATAAATATTTTGATTTGATTGATTTGATTTACAAAGTTCCCTTATTAATCTAAATTAGTAGCATCTGTCTGAGCTCGTTAAATACACCTCTCCACCCCACAGTCAGTCAGACTACGGGGCAATTGCCAAGCAGCTTGGTGAAAATAGATCAACTGTTGGAGCAATTGTTAGAAAATGGAAGAGGCTAAAGATGACTGGCAGTCTCTCTCTGACTGGAGTTCCATGCAAGATCTCACCTGGTGGAGTATCACTGATGATAAGAAAGGTGAGGAATCAGCCCAGAACTACACAGGAGGAGCTGCTCAATGACATGAAGAGAGCTGGGACCACAGGTTCAAAGGTTACTGTCGGCACAACACTACGCCATCATTGTTTAAAATCATGCATTGCACCGAAGGTTCCCCTGCTCAAGTCATCACATGTCCAGGCCCGTCTGAAGTTTACCAATGACCATCTGGATGATCCAGAGGAGGCACAGGAGAAAGTCATGTGATCAGATGAGACTTCACTCGCCATGTTTGGAGGAAAAAGGAGGAGGAGTTGTATCCCAAGAACACCATCCCTACTGTGAAGCATGGGGGTGGAAACATCATGCTTTGGGGGTTATTTTCTGCGAAGGGGACAGGATGACTACACTGTATTAAGGAGAGGATGAATGGGGCCGTGTATTTTGAGATTTTGGCTCTTCCAACATGACAATGACCTGAAACACACAGCCAGGATAACCAAGGAGTGGCTCCGTGAGAAGCATATCAAAGTTCTGGAGTGGCCTAGCCACTCTCCAGACCTAAATCCAATAGAAAATCTTTGGAGGGAGCTGAAACTCAGCTACAGCCCTGACACCTGACATATCTAGAGAAGATCTGTGTGAAGGAGTGGGCCAAAATCCTTGTTGCAGTCCCTGTTGGACTTCTTGTGCTTGAGTTGTTAGGAGTTAACCACACCCTGAAGTGGAGATCGATTAGCTGTCTGTAGGCCTGCTTGTCATGAGCTGCCGTTGTAGTGGCGAGGGCAAGATGAGCGAGGATGAGCGGTGAGTTGCAGACAGTGTGCCAATTTAGCGTTTTTGTCGCCATATTTAGTGAGTTCTTAGACCCCTCCAGCTATTCTTTTTCAAAAAAGCGACTAGCAAAAAATCTAGCGACTTTTTCTGGGGTTATTGGACAGTTTTGGGTTAAGCACGTATCATTGTTAATCTCACTGAGCAGCGGTCCAGTCGTGGGCTCGTCTCCCACCTCAGAACGCTCACAGCAGTCAGTGCGCTGCAGCTCCGCCCACCCCACGTCCATCTGGAGCAGATATTTACCCCACTGAGTCCAGAATGCTAACAAATCACACATGTTCGAAGCTGAAGTGATAGGAAGTCAGCACTGAGACTAGTCTCAAAAACAGAAAAAATGTAAATGGCTGGGACTGCATCTGTTAAAGTCTGTCAAAAACAATAAATGACTTCATAAAGCCACTGTTTTATTTGTTCTGCCACAATAATATAATGAATTTAAATGAAAATTCCTTTAGATGAGGGCTTTTCTCAGGAATTTTTAGATACGATAAAAAAAAGAGATGATTTAATTACAGATCATAATTAATTAATCTCCTTTTTTTTTATCTCATGACAGCATCAATATTAACACTGATTTTTTTCAGGTCTTCAAATACTTGTGTGCAGCAATAAAATGCAAATAATTCTTTAAAAATCAGATAATGTGATTCCCCGAATTAAAAAAAAAATGCTTTTCCTCACAGTGGGAATGCGCCTATAATGTGAATTTCAGACCCCTCCTTAATTTCTAAGTGGGAGAACTTGCAAAATTGCAGGGTGTTCAAATAACTGTGTTCCTCACTGTATATAAATAAACTGAATCTAAATTAATTAAATTGAATTGAACTGAACTGATCAACTTGCTTTTCATTTTTAAATTTTACTGTTCTACGAAATAAATATCTAGCTATCAACTTGTCTGAAACGCATATGTTTTCCTTCCATGTGTGCTGTTCTGTCACAGAAAACCTCAGTAGAACATAATGAAGTGTCTATCTGTAATATGACAAGTTGTTTTTACATCCGTGGTAGCTGAACATGCAGACATTCAATTACATGCCTTCTCCTGTGAACACTGCTCCAAATACCTCACAGATGTTGCAGTTTATTAATTGGACTCTGATCCGTAATGCTCTGCTCTCCTTTTCTCCAGAGTTCATGAGGGGTCCCTGTGTGGAAGCCGGCCTCATCCCTCCTCTAGTTCAGCTGTTAAACTCCACCGACCAGGAGGTTTTACTGCAAACCGGCCGAGCACTTGGTAACATCTGTTATGACAGCCGTAAGTAGGAGTCAGATTTGCTTTGGAAATGCTGAGTCAGAGGATTATGTTTTTTCTAATCACCTCCCATAAAGCTAAAGAGGCTGGGTAACTAAGAGCGATCTGGGTGTGGGCTGAGTTTGCAGAATATTTCTAACTTTATGGGGTCTTTTTTCTATTACCTGAATTACAGAGTATCCAGGAAGTATTCACAGGTAATCACTTTTTCCACATTTTATGTTACAGCCGTATTCTAAAATGGATTTTTTTCCTCAATTCTAAACACAACACCCCATATTAACATGAAAAAAAAGATTTTTTGAGATATGTACATTTCATTTTGTAGCTTTTTGTTTTTAATACATTTGAACAAAAGTATTTAGAGCGTTTGAAGACTCCGAGAACCCTTCAGGTGCCTTTTAGCCGGCTGCCATGTTCCTTTTACTAAGAAGTGGCTTCAGTCTGGCCACTCTAACATACAGGCCTGATGGGTGGACTGCTGCACAGAGGGTTGTCATTCTGGAAGGTTCCCCTCCCCACAGAAGAACACTGGAGCTCTAATAGTGACCATTGGGATCTTGGTCACCTCCCTGACTAAGGCCCTTCTCCCCCGGTCGCTCAGTTTAGGTAGCCGGCCAGCTCTTGGAAGAGCCCTTGTGGCTCCAAGCTTCTTCCACTTCCAGATGATGGAGGTCACTGGGCTCATAGGGACCTTCAAAGCAGCTGAAACCTTTCTGTAACCTTCAGAAAACGTCTCAAGGATGTTTAGTGGAACAGTATGCAGCTGAGCTCAATTTTGAGCTCCATGGAAAGCGTTGTGAATACCTATGTCTATGAGATTTCTTGATATTTTTGCTTTTACTAAATTTGCAGATAGGTAAAAAAAAATGCACGTCGTCATTCTGGGATGTTGTGTGTAGAATTTAGAGGCAGAAAATGAATGTAATCCATTTTGGATCAAGGCTGTAACATAAAAATATGGAAAAAGTGATGGACTGTGAATACTTACTGGATGTACTGCATTTTAATCAAAATAACAAAATTGTGCTTCTACAAATCAATGAAGCAGCCATGCAAAGATTACATCTACATCAGGTGGGATTAATGCAACTAGAATGTGCACAGTGTCACGTGTTGTAGCATTAAGCTCCACCGTTCCATCATATGCAAACCTAGAACATTCCAGTTGATCTGACAATAATCTGATAGCATGTGAAAGGCTTCATGCAACCCTTCAGCTCTGTCCATTTTGAGGAATTTCATCAGTTTGTGTGCAAGGTGGGTGTTAATAAAGAGGCTGGAGGAGCATGTAGCAAAGTTTAATCCTGGTTTTACCAGCAGCATTTCCATCACAGGAGTCAGATGTTGACTGGTTGAAGAGCTGCTCATCTGGAATCTGCTGGTCCCTCCCAACAAAGGACATGAAGTAACGCTAATGAGCTGAAGGCTATGATGGAGAATAAATCCTGTTTCCATTAGTCATATGTTGTGTTTAAGCCTGTTCTGGACAGGATGAGTAGTTTCACCTCTGTTCAGTTTATTAAGGGGCTGGTTAGACCAAAAGGAATTAGATAGTGTGTCTATCTGTCTGTCATGGTAATGTAACTATTATATGGTTCAATGGTATTTGCCAAGGACTTCCACCAGGTAGCCAAGTAGCAAACATGATACTGCACTAGCCAATCAGTGACCAACAGTCTTCTGACATCATGTTTTCAGCCCGACTTGGAACACCAGTGAAGTCTGTCCTAAAGAAGGGGCTGCTAGCATGTAGCCGCTGCTAGTGGAAACCCTTATGACCATGTTGAGCCGTGCTGTGTTGGTGCTAGAGGAAAAGGGCCTTAATATCTTCCATCCATCCGTTATGTATACCATCTCTCCTCTTTGGGGTTACTTGCCTATCTCCAGCATCCATCGGGCGAGAGGCAGGGTACACCCTGGACACCTCGCCAGTCCATCACAGAGACACACAGGACAAGCAACCATGAACACACACACACCAGGGAGGACATGCAGAAAGACCCCAGGCCAGGATTTGAACCCAGTACCAACAGTGCTACTTCCTGTGCTGCTGTGCAGCCCTGCTTTATATCATCAACTTCTAAATGGTTGTAACCTAGGCTTGTTGTGTATATGACTACTATAGCAACTTAGCTTTAGGCATCATTAGCTTACCCCAAACACGTTGTGTAGCTCGTACTCCATGGCTTCCCACTTTCTCCTGGACTTAACCTCCAGAGTGTTTGCTCTTGCCATCTGCAGCCTTTTCTGGCTCTCTTCTTTTACTTTGAGCCTGACGAAAACAGCCATGTTGGGATGTTGGGATGACACTATATGCTGCAGGTGACACTGTGAAGGACCTTATCCCTTTACACTACACCTGCATGCAGCAGGGCACGCTACATTCTTTTTCTGTGATGTTAATAAGCATCAACACATTTAGTTAACATATTCCTGTTAAAACTCTAGTTTTTCTTCCCTTGTCTTGAATCAAATGAACAGTTGATATCAGTCTACCAATCATACAGTCACAGGCCTCTAGATGGGCTTGTCACCTCAACGTTTTCTTTAGTTTGTTGTTTTTACATGTTGTTTTTACATTTTCTGGCCAGTTCTTGTATCTAACCATTGTCAGAGAACCAGGGTTTATTATGTGATGACAGTTTTACATTGATCTAACGGATCCAAAGCTATAGTTAACCTAACAACCTGGTTCTCCTACACTGTTCAACCTCAGCTTTCATCATCAACTTAGCCAATACTCAGAACCCTTCAAAGAAGACAACTGCATGGAAAGCAGCGGTTCCTGATGCCATCCCAGAATATGCGCTCCAAGCTTGATTGAGTGAACCTCCAGATCTCCTCACATTATTAACATCTCCTTCAGTCAAGCTATCAATCCCAGAGGATCCAAAACCTTCACAATCACACCAGTAGCAAAAGCTCCTGCTGTGCCTGAAAGATGATTGTCCTGTAATGGTGACTTCTGAGGGAATGAAATGTTGACCACAGATTACAGCCAACCACTGGTCTCTGGATCCAGAACTTCCTGAGGGTCAGCAGATGAACACAAAAACATCCGAGTCACCGGTCATGTTCTGTGCTCAGTCAGCGGATGTTCACACTGCTAACACAGTTGTGCAGCCACTCAGGAGGAAAAGCGGACAGCTGAATCTGTGGGTGCTCCGTCTGCAGCAGGACTCATTCATGGGATGATGAGTTTGTGTTGGGAGAAAGTTAGCCAGCACTAGGGCTGGTACAGAGACAACATCCTGGTTCTCATGGTCTTCTCTCTGTTACCTGAGCACACACATCACCATCAGAGTGGATGGTATTAAACTCCTCTGAGCGCTGATCTGTGATCATGAACAGCTGCTTCAGGGACCCCACGGAGAATTTTGAAATGGGCCCAGCAGAGATGGCACTGCCTGAGGAACCTGAAGCAAACATCCATCCCTTCCAGCATCCTCCCAGCTTTCTACAGTACATTGGTGGTGATGTTCAGCATCTCAGCATGGTGTTCCAGCTACAATAGGACATACTAGAAGGCCCTGCAGAGGATAGTGAGAGGAGCCATTCCAGAACTCTCTTCTCAGCACATCAGTCAGCTAAGCACAGATCCTGATTGAACAGAATCGTTTAGACTCGACCTGTGGAAGCTAAGAAATAGTTTCATGTCATTCTCTCAGGATATTCTTTGTTTTCATAATCTTGTTTTAATTATTCCAATAAATAGATTTATGCAAGTTTGTGTTCACAGGAAAACCGATTTATACATTTAGTTACTTTGACCTATTCTAGGTTTACATGACAAAATAAATCCACATAAAAAAAAAAATCACATTAAACCAAAGAAAGCAGGACAGCCATGCTGGTTCAGTAGAAACAGTCTCATCAAGGAACATCCCTCATTCACTAGCTGGTGACTGTGCCACACCCCAGCCTAGCCCAGTGATAATAGTCAAAACAGAATGCTCATTTTTTACAACATAATATTTCCTCTGATCCTAGATTGAAACAAAATGAGTGTTCTCATGAATAGTGCGTGTTGTCTGGACAAAGTAGAAAAAGAGAAAAGGTCCCTGAAGGAGAGAAATACATGCTTTCCAGAATAACACCACACAAATATTAAATAATGTGAGATATAGTCACTCCGTTCACCTGCAGTGGCTCTGAATGCACACAGTTTCAGGTTTTTGTGATGTGGAATTATTTATCCAAGTCTACATTTTTATATGTGTTCAGACATTCTGTGAAAAACACATGTAAAAAAGAAGCTGCAAAAACCTGGTTTCAAAACTGTACACACAGTTAAACTAATATTGCTTTTAAGCATGTTCTGATTCAGTTTCAGCATTCAGTCTCCATCAGTGCACACCTGCCATCAGCTCTTATGAGTCTGTTGAACAAGTTTAAGGTCCAGCTGTGGTCGGACTTTAGCTAAAGTTATAGTTGGACATGTACTAGTGATCAAAATGATCTCATTGTACAAAGGTATCAGTCAAGAGGAGGGAGTAAGGACTCCACACTAACACTACATTCTGCTAGATTGTAATGTTACAGTTTCTCATTCAGCTACAGTGAGGTGCACCCAGCCAGAAGGTCCAGAACTCACTCTACATTAAACTTACTCTAAACAACATCAGGCCTGATGTAGAAATCACTGGTACAGAGAAAAACATGCTCAAGTCCACACCCAGCTGTCTGGAGAACTTCAGAAGGACCCAGATACCATGGTACAGTGAAGCCCTGCCTATTCACAGTTCAGGATTGGCTGAGTTTTCTGTGGAACCTAACTCCAGATTATTTACTTTGCATTTGCAAAGCAGCCAATCCAGAAGCACCATTCATTTTCCTTTGCGCTGATTGGCTGTTCCCCCAAGAAAGGAGCTAAGGAGCTGTGTGAATATTAGGTCGGGCCGTAGTGCTAAGACGGTTTCCACTGTGCATATTTTTGGTGTTTTAGCAGTTTTAGACGAGGTCTAAGGTATTCACAGATTTCAGCTGTTTATGGACGGTTGTGGTCCTCAACCACTGGGAGCGCCGGGGGTCCACTGTAGTCTTTACAGCAGCAGACGTGACCACACCGGGGCAATAGGAGGGTTGTTCACACAAGGTGTATTCCGGTACAACTCAAGACGTTATGGTTGTGAACAAGACATGTTGTCCCAGTCTGGCATCTGGGGAACTTTGACAGGGTAGAGTGGGAAAACATTGTCAGATCAGGATGGGACATATTGATAGACTCTTGCTAGAACAAACTGAATGTTGAAACTAAATCAAAATGTAATGTAGCTGAGTGTCCCCTCATGTAATCAGGTTCTTACACTTTTTAATGTGCTTTTATGTTGAGCAGGTTTATTTGTTTTTCTGTAGAATTGGAAACAGGAAATGAAAACCTTTTAAACCATGGCTCATTGTGTGTTGTTGAGCCTTTTTCTTCTGTTCTTCAGTAATATAATCAACTGTCTGCCACTGGTTTGTAAGCGTTCAGCACTGTTCATCCTGTTCCAGTTGTGGTTGTGTTTTCTTTGCTTTGTGGTTGATTCTTGTCCTGGCCTCTTTGTTTTTCAGATGAGGGCAGGAATGCAGTTGACCTGGCAGGAGGGGCTCAGATAGTAGCTGCACACATTAAATCCCTCTCCCAAAATACTGATCCGGAACATGAGAAGCTGTTGACTGTCTTTTGTGGCATGCTGATGAACTATAGCAATGATAATGGTAATGACCATCTTCCCCCCCCAAGACTTTTAACTCATCTCCACTAATCAGCGGGCGTTCTTTTTCTTATGGGCCGATGGTAGATGTTGAACTGAATCTGGTTCAGACTCATCTGTTCCTTTCTTTCTGTCACATCCTTTTGCTTTTCCATCATCTTCACTCAGGTAATCTGAAGTCATTAACATTCTTTCTTCCTAGCAGTACCTTCCTCCCAACTCTTAGCCAGCTGGCAGTGTGTGCTGTGACTCAGCTGATATCAGTTTTACAGCTTTTTAGCTATTCTAGTAACATTGCTCTGGGAAGCATCAGTCTGTGTATCACACTGCTGTACAGCTACCATGTTTAGGAGACCTGCCACTTGAATGCTTTTTAATTTCCCAGAACCCGTGGCAGATTGGGATTTACCAGATGAAATGTCTCATATTCCACAGGATTAGCTACTGAGGGGCTCCATGGCTTTGTACGAGCTGGTGCTTAGACCTTCTGGTTCCACTGGCATTAGAGCTGTGGAACTGGTTCTGTCTGAGTAGCAGCTGTGTGCTGGTCTAGTAAAACAAACAGCTTTAGTCAGGAGCTAGATGCAAACTTAAAAGAACCAAAATATAATTAAAAGGTTTTAGGTATCATGCTAAAACTTTCAATCTGCCTAAATGAAGAAAACCAGCTGAGCGAAAGCAATAACAAAATCATCTTGGCACTGAAATGGCTACCCTATTGTCTCACCAGGCAGCGACTGTAGGTCAAAGCATGAAGCTGTAGTCTTCAGCTGAATTTATAAGCGCTGTTTGTGATTGGATCTATAATCACATGCTAGTCTATAAATGGCTGGAACAGTGTGTAGTTTCTAAACACTGATCTGTGATCATCAGAATAATCTGACAGCAGGTGGAGGGCATGTTTATAGTGATGCGATGATGAGGTTCTAAGATGGCAGAAATCCTTCCGGCTGTTTTTTTTTTTTAAAGGAACCAGTCAGAATCTGGTTCTTGCTCCAGCACTAGTTCAGTTTGGTGAAAGAACTCAGCCTAGCCTCGTTGGTTCTATGTATTATTGCTGTTTTACAAAACAGCAGAGTTGTGTAATTTTGGTTTTAAAATGACAACAAAATGCTAATTATTGAGCTGTAGAACTGCTGTTGATAAGCTGCAGCTGCTGCTTCCTGATGGTCTGCGAGCTCTGCCGTGCTTTCTAAACCCTTTGGCCGGTATTAGAAAGCAGGATCTGTGTATTGGGCCAGTTTCCTGTGCAGTCTTGAAAATCTTTGAATTTGATTGAATCACTTTCCAGGTACGAATAAATGTGGAAGGGTAAGGTTCACTGCCTTTTTGGCCTCTAGATCCTTTTAGTTCTGGGATCTAAACTGATCCTCAGGCACTTGAATTTGGTTCAGTTGAAAAGCCAAATGAGGCATTAAAATTTCTACTTTTTAATCTTACCTCTGCTCACAATATGATTGAAAGTCCTCTGTAATGAATCCTGGACAATCTATTCCGGATTTTTCTATTATAGTTTCTAATTGAACTGGCTGGTGTTCCAGCTTTAATAAGCATGGATGTTTAGACTTCCTAAACTGACGGCCAGCTTTGTAATACCACTAAGTGGAGTTTAGTTGTTAGGACTGGTTAGGTCATCCAGATATACCTTGAGCCTGCTTTGCAGTTTATCCCTTTAAGCCCAAAGGCAGAAATCCTCCTAAATGTTCTCCTCCAGCACTGCAGAACCTTTTAAATCCCAAACTGCATGTTTTATATCAGTTGTATCCCTCTGCATTCCTGCTGTGGCTTTAACTGTCATCTCACATAAGGAGCAAACAAAAACATGAAAGAAATCTTAGCACATAAGAACCTATTTAATCATTAATTATTACGAAAATGAAAATCACAAACAGGTAAGCACCAGGTTTTTGTACCTAATTCTGTAACGATGGAGACCAGATGTAAATCATTGGATTTGATGTGAATTAGTGGGACAGACACCACAGGATACAAGGGGTGGCACCATGAGCTCTACACGGTGTGATCTGGGAGTTACCAAAGTGGCCAAAACAGAACAAACTCTACTGGGAACAGAGGATGCCCAGTAGAATCCCAGTCCTGGGAAAAGTATTTACCCCCTCAGACAGATTTCTTCTGGCTCTGCTGTTTTGTCACATTTGCATGTTTCAGTTCATCAAACAAATTCTAAAGTCAAACAAAGATATGTTGAATAAATATAAAAGCTATCCAGTTCAACCTGACCTTGTGTTAAAGGTAATTGGCTCTTGAAGCTACTAACTGGTTGTGTCATCGACAGCTGCCATTAAGTGTTTGTGATACCTGAAACATTGATAGGGTGGAAAGTTGGCCCATTCTTTTTTGGTTTAGGGTTTTTCAGAAGGAACGCCATGTTTAAAGGTCATACACAGATTCTCAGTTGGATTTAACTAGTCCAGGTCCTGAAGCAGGAGAGTTGCCTCAGACCATCACACTACCACCACCACGTTTGACTGAAGGTATGGTGTTCTATTCCTTAACTGCTGTTGGTTTAAGGTTTAATTTATTTATGTAGTGTCGATTCACAACATGCCATCTTTGACAACCCAGGGTCCAGACCAGGAAGCAGAGTCGTTTAACCCACTGCTCTGCAGCTTCTGAACTGTTACTCACCCATTACCCCATTGAGACAGTGTCTTGCCCCCGGTCAAAAATAATTTGGTTGGGATTGACTCCCAACATGCAAGTTGAAAGTTTAGATGAGGCTAATATTTTTGATTATTCTGAAAGCTCGACTGAATCTAAACAGCCTAAGCACAAATGAGTTTCTACAGTTCTTTCCGATGCTGCCTCCCTTACTGAGAGAGAAGTAATCATGTATGGGAGGATGCCAATAATTTTATTTTTAATAGAATTAATTTTATTTATGAAGAATCCCATAAAATCATCACTGCTAAGAGCTGGGGGAATAGTTGGCTCAACAGAGCTGTGATTCTGTGTAAGTTTGGCAACTGTACTAAAAAGAAACCCAGGATTGTTCTTATTTGCCTCTATTAATGATGAAAAATATGCTGTTCTAGCTTGTCGAAGGGTCTTTTTATACAGCAGTAGACTGTTATTCCAGGTTATATAGGAATCCTCTAGATGTGTAGAGCGCCATTTTCACTTCAGTTTCCTAGAACTTTGCTTTAAAGTACGCAACTCTGTATTAAACCAGGGAGTCAGCCTCCTATGGCTAATCACTTTCTTTTTTAATGGGGCTACACTATCTAATGCCAAACGCAATGAGGACGTAACGCTGTGAACCAGACCATCAATTTATGAAGGGTTAGAGATAGAATTGCTGCCATCCACTGTGTTACCCTGAGACACTGAGGAAAGTAAGAATGGAACAGATTCTTTAAAACTTGTTACAGCATTGTCGGATAAAGCTCTACTATAATGAAATTTTCTTTCAGATGTGGGGTGCTCAGTTAAAATAAATTCCAACGTTATCAAAAATTATCAGATTGGACAGGGTTAGATGTTCAAAGGAACTGTAGCTATTAATTGGTCTGGGATTAATTAATAAATCTGAATGAAAAATGGTTGCAACTCCTCCTCCTGGGCCAGTACTTCAAGGATTATGAAAATTTAAATAAATGCAAGGAGTTGACTCAGGCATTGTCTCTACACGTATCCGGGTATCTCAAAAAACGAAGATATTTTTTCTACAACTTGGCCTGTCATCCACACGAAAACGCCGATTTAGGGCATCGAAAACAAATATATCTAAAAAACTCAGGCCAAAGTGTAGATTTGCGTTTTCTCAATTTTAAGCGTTTGCGTTTGGACAGAACTAACCGGAGTTTTAGGCTTCGCAACATCACTGTCTGCAAAAACAGTGCTCCAACATTACATGGGTGACATGTATATACATTCAGAAACAGTATTTATGTCCTCAGAGCTGTGTTGGCATCATCGATTGTCCAAGCACTTTTTACTTGTTTGTTTTTTACAAGCTCAATTACTGCTCCATGATAGAATTTAGATGGTAGAAAGTTACCCTGAGTGGATAGGATTTGGGGAACTACTGCCCCCTACAGGTGTGTCATGCCTATGAATGTGCTTAACTACGCACTTATGTTGTTAGGTGTGGACGGGAGTTTATTTTTTTTTATGGGGTGGTGAGGATATTTGTTTTCAAAAAACCCTGACTACGTGTGTACATGGCCTCATTTATGCTGACATAATGCTCTTGCAGCCAGGTGTCTGAGGGACAAAATAAATCTATTAAATTTTCACAAGTCATTAACAAAGTCTTTGAGAAGATAGATCTTATGTTCAATAAACTATATTTGTTTTATTTTTCTATTCAGTCAAATTTGTATTTATCTTTATTAGATTTTCATGAATTGTTTGGTTAACTTTTAATCTGTATGATTTTGGCCGTGGGCAGGACACTGTCTCAATTTGGTAATGGGTGGATAACAGTACAAAGCTGCGGAGAGGTGGGTTAAACTACGACTCTGTTTCCTGGTCAGGACCCTGGGTGGTCAGTGAGATCAGATGCAACATGACACATGCCTTCCAAAAAGTTTTCATCAGTCCACAGAATATTTCCCCAACAGCCTTGAGGATCATCAAGCTGTTTTTTATAAGTCTGAGAAAGCCCTTTGGTTTTAGTTTTGGGTCAGCAGGGGTTCTGGCCTTGGGACTTTAAAATGGAGGCCCAGTCTCTCTTTCTTATTGTTAAATCTTGAACTCTGGCCCTAATTGAGGCAGTGAGGTTCTAGGTTTTTCTTGGACCTCCTGGTTGAGTAATTGAGACCTTGGAGTAGTCTTGGTAGGTCGACCTGTCCTGGGAAGGTTCACTCACCGCTGTTCCATGTTTCCTCTATTTGTTAATAATGGTTCTCTGTGTGTGCCTCAGAAATGACTTCGTAACCCTTTCTAGACTGATGCATCTTCTCATCTGTTCTTGAACTTCACATGGTGGCATTCAGTTCAAATCAAAATACTTTCTTGATGCCAGATGGAAATTAGGTATCATGTGTTGCTTTTTGAGATGTTCACCCCCCTTCCTCTCATCAGACATGTTCTGTTATTTCTGATTCTACAGGTGTAGTAGTAATCAGGCCTAGGTGTGATTGATGATTTAATTGTGAAACCAATCATACTGTGACATATGGCCAGTCTGGGATGGACCATTATTTTATCTTATTAAATTAAATAATCCTGCGAAAACTGCACTTTGTATGTCCTCAGGTTATCTTTGTTTGATGTCAAAGTTTTTTGATCCAACATGTTGAAATATGGTAAAACTGCTAAAACATAACTAAACCCTTTCTTAGTTCTGACTTTTAGAGGCTCTCTAGGCAACACGATCACTCTGTCATAGTGCCACCACTACCCTCTGGTGCCCATTCCATGCATCACAAGTCTACATGTGTAGTACACAGCGCCCAGGTTGGATCATCTCTTGGTGCTTTAACTCTATCCATGACTTAGTGTTTTTGTTAGCCTGATTGGAAAAGGACTTAAATCCTGACGTTAACCAGACACTGTAAAAAACTGAACCTTCTGCCATTTTCTCTTCCTGATAAAACTGATCTTTACCACCAAGACCTCTGAGACCGTGCTAAAGATGCTGCTCAACATTTCCTTTTTGAATGCAATGTTGCTACCAACAATTAACCTAAATGAAATTAGTGGATCCCACTGTACAGAACCGTGAAGCAGCGTTTACCTGACTGTAGAGAGTCTGATCATAACTAATTTGCTACAGGGGTGGTCTAGACTGCTCTAGTCCTGGAGTCTGACTCAAGTCCTGATTCCAGTCACGTTTAAGGGACTTGTGGCTGAGGACCACGGCGATGACTTGCACTTGGACTTGGACTTGCAAAATAAGGACTTAAACTTGGACTCTGACTCGGACTTGATAAATTGCTATTGTTGGAATTAGTATGTAGCTGATGCTAATGTTAGCTTGTTATGTTAGGTCAGATTACTGGACAAATTTCCTAACAACCTCTGAAAGTCTTTGTAAGTTTACAGGTGACATGTCGACTATGTATTGTTTTCAAACTTATTTTAGGCATGTTTTAGTATTTTTCACATGATACTGTGTTAGCTTGGTGATAGAGTGGGGGCATTGATTACAATTTATTTTAGTGTAGTAAAATATGGCTGCCATTATACTAGTTTTAAAATCAGCTCTCTTGGTTTTGACTTGCTCTGCAGGTGATTATGACTTGACTTGGACTGGAAGATTCTTTTTTGGGCTTGAACTTGGCCTGTAGGACCTATCGACTTGCACTTGGACTCAAACAATAAGGAATCAAGTGTAACTTGGACTCAAGAGATGGTGACTTGACTACAGCGATGCTGTGATAACTTAATCCCTTCTACAAAATGCATTGCTCAGCTTTTTATATAATCCGTAGGTTCTCTGACAGAAAACACTCTTAATAAGTCGCCATCCGTCCCTTCCAGCTGAAGCTCTTTGTTTTACCAACACAGAAAAAACTGTCATCTCAAAGCAATTAGTATAGCAAACAGGGTAAACATGAAACGCCAACGCTCAATAAATAAAAAATACATGAAACGCTCAGTATATACAGAACTAGTTTTATGCAGTTTGGTAGAATGTGTCACGTTTCCCAACTAAACTTTATATCCTGCATGCAGTATCCTGGTATTTATATCACTAAAAGATTTCATTCGCAAGCTTTACTCTTTTTTATTGAGCAGTTATCTGACAGACCAAAACAAAGTAGTTAATACCTGTGAAGTGGAAGGGAAATGATTCATGACTTCTTTTTTTACAAAAAAGTCTCAAAGTACAGACCATGAAAGAGACTCTGTAAATGTGTTGAAGAAGGTGTTCTGGTTAAATGAGACCCACATCATCTGTTTGGTCTACATAGAAAAATGCTCTGTGTGGAGAAAAAATAACACTGCACATTACCCTGAACACACTATCCTCACTACGGAACGTGGTGGTGGCTGTATTATGCTGTGGGGATGCTTATCTTCAGTTGAATAGAATGATGGAGCGAAATCCAGGAAAAGAAAACCTGTTGGGAGGCTGCAGGAGACCTGTGACGGGGGGGGGGGTGGTATCTTCCAGCAGGACAACCAGCCAGTGATATTATGGGATGGACTCACTAGATCTAAGTAAGTCAATGTGTTAAATGGCCTAGACAAAGTCAAGACCTAATGCCAGTTGAGGCATAGCTGAGCAGTTCATTGAATCCTTCCAAAGCCAAGATTCTACCTGTGCAAGGATTCCGGAATTGCGCCGCTCAAGGTGGCAGCATGTTGGAGTAGCTCTGTTCAATTCAATTCAATTCAAAATTACTTTATTAATCCCAACGGGAAATTAAATGTTGTTGTAACTCATTATGCAAGTTCCTTCAAAGATTTGTTGTAGATGCTGATGGCTGTGGGTAGGGATGATCTCTTGTAGTGCTTTGCAGATCTAAAGAAGCCTCTGACTGAAGACGCTCTGTAGTTGTATGACAGTCTGATGTAGAGGATACTCTGGATCTATGGCGTCTTCTTTTCAACTCATCAGGGTTTTGTGGCTGTAGTTGAGGTATTATTTGAGCTTTTGTGATGTTAATCAGCTGCTGCCAGTTGTAAACCACCTTGTTGCCATGGTTATGCATCATAACAAATGTCCAAAAATAAAAAGTATCAGCAAAAATCCTTCCAGCTGCACAGCATTCAAAACCAGAGAGAACAGTTGTCCACAAAAACAATGTTTCTACCAGAAATGGAAGAATTAAAATGTTTAAAAAAAGAAAAAAAATTTGAACCAAAGTTTTTTTTTTTTTTTTTTTTTTTTAAACTTTAATTCTTCCATTTTTGGTACATACTTTTTATTTTTGGACATTTGTTATGATGCATAACCATGGCAACAAGGTGGTTTACAACTGGCAGCAGCTGATTAACATCACAAAAGCTCAAATAATACCTCAACTACAGCCACAAAACCCTGATGAGTTGAAAAGAAGACGCCATAGATCCAGAGCGTCCTCTACATCAGACTGTCATACAACTACAGAGCGTCTTCAGTCAGAGGCTTCTTTAGATCTGCAAAGCACTACAAGAGATCATCCCTACCCACAGCCATCAGCATCTACAACAAATCTTTGAAGGAACTTGCATAATGAGTTACAACAACATTTAATTTCCCGTTGGGATTAATAAAGTAATTTTGAATTGAATTGAGTTGAGTCCAGCCAGGAAATGTCCTCACTACTAAATATTCCACACTCAAATGTTGGTGATATAAGTGGGAGTGATTGGGGACAAGAGGAGTCAGGCATGAAGTCAAAGGCCATTCAAAATCACAGAGCAGGGTCAACAGATGCTGAGGAGCATAGTGTGTAGAGGTAACCAACATTCTGCACAGTCTATAGCTACAGACCTCCAGACTTTATGGCTTTCAGGTGAGCTCCAGTACACTGCATAGAGAGCTCTGTGGTTTCATGGCTGAGCTACTGCATCCAAGCCTTACATCACTAAGTGAAATGCAACGACTGGACACAGAGACATAGAGCATGTTGCACCTGGACTATATAGCAGCTGACACATCGTTCTTTGGAGCGATGAGTCATGCCTCAGTCTTGCAATACAAGGGTTTGGTAGTTACCAGGAAAGCAACACCTTCCCGACTGCATTGTGTCGAGTGTAAAGTTGTAGGAACAGTTTGGAGACAGTTGTTTACAGGGTTTGACCTGCTCCCCCACCCTCCCCCCTGTCAAACTTTTCCAATAACTCTTCTGATCCTTGTGGCAATAAAGAGTTGGGGCAGTTATAGTAGCAAAGGATTTACCAGCATCATTTGGACTAAGAATGGGATGTCATTAAAGCGTATGTTTGTGAAGGCAGACGAGCGTATATGTTTGGTAGTATAGCGCATGTTTTTCTGCCACTTTACAATTTCACTGTACTTTGTATTGATCACATAAAATCCTAGTAAAATACACAGAAGTTTATGGTTTTAACAAAACAAAATGGGAAAATGTTGGAGGAGGAGAAGAGAAACTTTTGAAAGGCTCCGTCTACGTATGTCTGCCTTTAATGCTATTTTATACTCAATTGGCTTCACTCAAAAAGTACAGGGATCAACCCACTCGGGTAAACACACTTTGGATCTTGTACTGACATACGGTATTGAGTGTGAGGAAATAACAGTCCACCCACATAACCCGGTCCTGTCTGACCAGTTCTTAATAACATTTGAATTTACTTTAACTGACCATCTTCAATCTGAAAGAAAATTTCATTATAGTAGAGCTTTATCTGACAATGCTGTAGCAATTTTTAAAGAATCTGTTCCATTCTTACTTTCCTTAGTGTCTCAGGGTAACACAGTGGATGGCAGCAATTCTATCTCTAACCCTTCAGAAATTGATGGTCTGATTCACAGCGTTACATTGTCATTGCGTTTGGCATTAGATAGTGTAGCCCCCTTTAAAAAAGAAAGTGGCTAGCCATAGGAGGCTGACTCCTTGGTTCAACGCAGAGTTGCGTACTTTAAAGCAGAATACTAGGAAGTTGGAGAGAAAATGGCGCTCTACACACCTCGAGGATTCCTATTTAACCTGGAATAACAGTCTACTGCTGTATAAAAAGACCCTTCGACAAGCTAGAACAGCATATTTTTCATCATTAATAGAGGCGAATAAAAACAATCCTAGGTTTCTTTTTAGTACAGTTGCCAAACTTACACAGAGTCATAGCTCTGTTGAGCCAACTATTCCCCCAGCTCTTAGCAGTGATGATTTTATGGGATTCTTCATAGATAAAATTAATTCTATTAGAAGTAAAATCATTGGCATCCTCCCAAACGTGATTACTTCTTCCTCAGTAAATGTGGCAGCATCGGAAAGAACTGTAGAACCTCAGTTGTGCTTAGGCTGTTTTGATTCAGTCGAGCTTTCGGAATTATAAAAAATATTAGCCTCATCTAAACCTTCAACTTGTATGTTGGACCCAATTCCATCCATCCATCCATTTTCTTCCGCTTATCCGGGGTCAGGTCGCGGGGGCAGCAGCCTAAGCAAAGAGACCCAGACTTCCCTCTCCCCAGCCACTTGTTCCAGCTCCTCGGGAGGAACCCCAAGGCGCTCCCAGGCCAGCCGAGAAACATAGTCCCTCCAGCGTGTCCTGGGCCTTCCCCTGGGCCTCCTCCCGGTGAGACGTGCCTGAAACACCTCACCAGGGAGGCGTCCAGGAGGCATCCTGACCAGATGCCCGAGCCACCTCAACTGACTCCTCTCGATGTGGAGAAGCAGCGGCTCTACTCTGAGTCCCCTCCGGATGACTGAGCTTCTCACCCTATCTCTAAGGGAGAGCCCAGACACTCTGCGGAGGAAACTCATTTCAGCCGCTTGTATCCGTGATCTCGTTCTTTCGGTCACCACCCAGAGTTCGTGACCATAGATGAGGGTAGGAACGTAGATCGACCGGTAAATCGAGAGCTTCGCCTTTCGGCTCAGCTCTCTCTTCACCACGACAGACCGGTAAAGCGCCCGCATAACTGCAGATGCCCCACCAATCCGTCTATCGATCTCCCGCTCCATTTTTCCCTCATTCGTGAACAAGACCCCCAGATACTTAAACTCCTCCACTTGGGGAAGGACCCCATCCCCGACCCGGAGAAGGCACCCCACCCTTTTCCGGCTGAAGACCATGGCCTCGGATTTGGAGGTGCTGATTCTCATCCCAGCCGCTTCACACTCGGCTGCGAACTGCTCCAGCGAAAGCTGTAGATCACGTTCCGATGAAGCCAACAGGACCACGTCATCTGCAAAAAGCAGAGACCTGATCCTGAGGCCACCAAAACGGATACCCTCAACGCCTTGGCTGCGCCTAGAGATCCTGTCCATAAAAGTTAGGAACAGGATCGGTGACAAAGGGCAACCTTCACGGAGTCCAACTCTCACTGGAAACAAGCCCGATTTACTGCCGGCAATGCGAACCAAACTCTGGCACCGGTCGTACAGGGACCTAACAGCCCGTATCAAGGGGCCCGGTACCCCATACTCCCGGAGCACCCCCCACAAAGGGCCCCCCGAGGGACACGGTCGAACGCCTTCTCCAAGTCCACAAAACACATGTAGACCGGTTGGGCGAACTCCCACGCACCCTCCAGGACCCTGCTGAGGGTGTAGAGCTGGTCCAGTGTTCCACGGCCAGGACGAAAACCGCATTGTTCCTCCTGGATCCGAGGTTCGACTATCCGTCGGACCCTCCTCTCCAGAACCCCTTAATAGACCTTACCAGGGAGGCTCAGAAGTGTGATCCCCCTGTAGTTGGAACAGACCCTGTGGTCCCCCTTTTTAAACAGGGGGACCACAATTGGACCCAATTCCAACCAAATTATTTAAAGAAGTGTTCCATTTGGTTCCTGGCCCCATTTTGGATATGATAAATCTATCCTTAGTAAACGGATACGTACCACAGTAATTTAAACCTTTACTCAAGAAACCTTCCCTTGATCAATATGACTTAGTGAATTACAGACCTATATCTAACCTTCCTTTCTTATCCAAAATCCTTGAGAAAATTGTTGCTAATCAAGTCTGTGAGCATCTAAACAGTAACGAGCTGTTTGAAGAGTTTCAGTCAGGTTTTAGAGCTCATCATAGCACTGAAACAGCACTGGTGAGGGTTACTAATGATATTCTCATGGCCTCAGATAATGGACTGGTGTCTGTTCTGGTTTTGTTAGATCTCAGTGCTGCTTTTGACACAGTCGATCATAATATTCTCTTAGAAAGGCTTGAACATGTTGCAGGGATCAAATGAACAGCACTAGGCTGGTTTAAATCATATTTGTCTGAGAGATTCCAGTTTGTTCATCTAAATGATCAATCTTCTTCACTCTCAAGGGTTACTTGTGGAGTTTGTTGTATTCTACTTTTTTGAGGCTATTTTTATTATGCAGTACATATGTTTTAATTATATCTTTTTTAAGCTTTAGAAGTAATAGGCCTGTTTATATTATTCAGGGTAGTAAAACATGACTCTGTTACCAGTATTTTATAGGGTTGAAGGTTTTAAGTAAACAAACTCTTGAGTAAAGATATGAACTGAAAGCAGGGAGGATCAGCTATAACTCTAAGTCATGTTATAACCCAGTTCATAGTAAGGTCAAGAGACCTGGAGAAAATAAATGGCCTGTCAAGATGTAGAAGGAGGAGAGAGGAGTCATGTGATATGTTCTTTGTTCTTTTTCAAATAAAAATGGTACAACCTTGTAGAACAGGGAGTCAGTCAGATCTTGTCTGGCTCCCATCTGCAGGTGCGTCTTTTCCAAACCAGATATATGATTGTGTGTGTTTTTTTGTTACTCTTTGTCTCTCAGCTCTGGGTCTTATTTTGAAACCGATTCCGCTGGGGTTTTGGAGTTCGGCGCCCCCGCCTCTCTGAGCAGGAAGTGAGTTGCAGAGCACATTGTGAGAAAAAGCCGACAAGTTCCACAGGGTTCTGTGCTTGGACCAATTCTGTTCACCATATATATGCTCCCAATTGGTAGAATCATTAGACAGCATGGGATAAATTTCCACAGCTATGCCGAGGATACACAACTATATTTATCCATAAATCCTGATGAACCCAGTCAGTTAGGTAGATTACAGGCATGTCTGGAAGACATAAAAACATGGATGACCCTAAACTTTTTGCTTTTAAATTCTGACAAAACAGAAGTTGCTGTCTTTGGACCAGAAGTTCTTAAACAGAAACTGATTAGTCAATCACTTCATCTGGATGGCATTAAATTGGCCCCCAGTAATAACGTAAAGAACCTCGGCGTTATTTTTGACCGAGACTTGACATTTAAATCCCATATTAAACAGGTTTCTAGGATTTCTTTCTTTCACCTCCGGAATATTGCTAAAATTAGAAACATCCTGTCCAGGAGTGATGCTGAGAAACTAGTCCATGCATTTGTTACCTCAAGGCTGGACTACTGTAATTCTTTACTATCAGGTCGTCCACAAAATGCCATTAAAAGCCTTCAGCTGATCCAAAATGCGGCAGCAAGAGTTCTGATGAATATTAAAAAGAGAGATCACATTTCTCCTGTTTTAGCTTCCCTTCATTGGCTCCCTGTTAAATCCAGAATAGAATTTATGATCCTTCTTCTTACATACAAAGCCCTTAATAATCAAGCTCCATCTTACATCAGAGATCTAATCGTTTCATATGTTCCCAACAGAGCCCTTTGCTCTCAGACTGCAGGTTTACTTGTAGTTCCTAGGATTTCTAAAAGTAGAATGGGAGGCAGATCTTTTAGTTATCAGGCTCCTCTCCTGTGGAACCAGCTCCCAGCTTTAGTCCGTGAGGCAGACACTCTGTTTACTTTTAAGGCCAGGCTTAAAACTTTCCTTTTTGATAAAGCTTATAGTTAGAGTGGCTAAGGTCATGCTGAGCTATCTCTGTAGTTATGCTGCTATAAGCTTAGACTGCTGGAGGACAGACTTACCAATTTTCTTCACTCTGCTACTTCCTTTTCTCCTACTACTCTCCAGTTGTATTACAGTACATTCTGTTATTTCGACTGTTAACTTTGTTTTCTCTCAGTGTTTTTCTCTCCATAGAAGATATACCTGGTCTGGTATCCTGCTTGGCTGCAATGCCCTGTTGGACGGGGGGCATCCACTGGGATGATCCTCCCAGTAACTGAACATCCACTGTGTCCTTTTATCAACTTTTTACTTTCTGTAACATAGAAAGTTCTCCCCTAGTTATTGGTGTCTCAGTTTCTTACATTTCGCTACACAACATGGAAAATTTATCAATTAAGAAAGTGAGCAGAAAAAAGGCCCCTAGTGCCTGCAGTAAATAGCTGTCGGCATTTAAAAATGGTATTCTTCTGTGTGGGTCTTATTGTAGAAGAAATCGATCCTTCAAACAGTTGTATTTCATGTTTTTATTAATCATGGTATGTGGGGAAAAAATGAACTGTTTCCTAACATCAGCAGGGCATATTTTATGGAAGGTACCTTTAAGAGCTCAGCTTTTGCCAATAAATCAATTCTTTTTATGTTCAGTAAGTAATTGGATCTTTCTGGAAGTATGCTAGATGATCATGGCTTTGCTCCTTCTCTGTCTTCTGCTAATCGTCAAACACAATTTCCTGTAACACCTTTGGGGATCTGCCTCTAATGCCAGTTTCTACATGTTGTCTAGCACCATTCAGTTGGATATGCTAATACTCATAGAAGAAGAAATCTAATTTTCATCCTGTTATGATTTGCTGTCATGTCACAGGAGCTGGACACACCACTTGAATCTGATTCATAATAATATTTCATCTCCGCTTGTTTACAAAGGATTTTTAGGTTATTTTCCACACATCTGTTATGTATTCAGAGCCAGCGCTTCACTGCATTTCTTTTTATGTCTGTGTTCTTCCAGATACCTTACAAGCCCAGCTGATTAATATGGGTGTTATTCCCACCCTGGTGAAGCTGCTGGGCATCCATTCCCACAACACCGCCTTGACAGAAATGTGTCTGATTGCCTTTGGGAACCTGGCAGAGCTGGGTAAGTGTGTTACATTATTCCAGGCCACAAGTATTCCAAGTCAAACATTTCAAACACAAACGCAGTACTGTTAATTAAGGTGGCTGAGAAGTGCAGAACACATTACATAAAAAAACACAAATGCAAATCCTGAAACAAAACAAATAAATTTGTCGACGGAAAGTGGTTGTCCAAAATGCCAAAAGTGACGCAAGGATGGCCTTGCAGATGATTTGTAGTTCAGCTAAACTTGGAAGTCATTGATTGTTATTTGAGGAAGATAACGGCACGGAACATGAATTATGAAGTTTCTGATACATGAACAATGTTTTGCAGAGTAGCTTCAGCCAGTTTACATCTTTTTTGTGCAAAATTCTTTTCACCTGATTTGTTCTGTTCCTCCTGTGTTCGGAGCACATGCTGCAGCCAGAGAGGCGGAGCAGTCTTCACAGCACTCCTGATGGATGATAAAACGGTGCTACTTAGTCATGTTAAGTTTGTTACTTTATTTGTTAATCTACAGGCATCATAATATGTATAATTTGTAGTTTTGTCCCCACCACTTTGAAAAACCTGATGTGGACTCTCACATCTACTTGTGCTCCCAGCACAGTTTCTCTATATTCAGTATCAGAACTGGTAGCCTCCATTCCATTATCATATACAGTCATGATCTTTTTCTGCAGGGATCCTGCAGCATTCTTAGCAGAGGGTGATGTTACTTTTAATAAAGACTCGCAGTCCCCCTTCATGGCATGGCTAATAGCTAGCTTGTACATGCAGAGATTCTCTCTTCTCTCTCCTGACCACATAATCAATCCAGCCTTCCAGTGGGCCGTCACAAGCCAAGGTGGGCGGAGCCATGAATATTAATCTTCTCTGTAACGTAGAAGAGACTGGCTTTTTCTAACTCACTCTTTTTTGCTGTCTATTTCCTTTTTGTAGCTAATGCAGGCAGTGGAGGCTGGAGAAAATGTTTACATGCAGCATGCATATGCAGCTCACACTGACCGATTTTATTTAAAAACTAACACATATTAAGTGGTTTCTCAGTGAATGAGACCTTTAAAAAACAACAGACTATTCACAAGAAAATGTAAAAAAATAAAACTGTGAAAACTGAGATGTGCAAAATATGTTTGTTTGTTCAGAGCAGTGATGGTTATACAGTCTAAAACAGTGGTTCCCAAGCCAATTCTACTGGCCCCACCTTTGGTTTATAAGAAAATGTTCACGCCCCCCCATATCTACCAGAGCAATCATTTTAAGTATATAATCTTTTTGTTACTGACCATCAGTGTCCAACATTGCTTTCATTGCTTTTCAATGTTTTAATTTTTAAGTGTTTTAAAAAGTCTGTCTTCAAAGGCCCTACATGTCAAAGGACATGTCATAAATACGCTAATGGATTTAGCCAACTATTTTCTATGTTTGACACTGTCCATCAGTGATGTTGATTTAGCCAGAGTACTTACTGTTTCCCACCACCTGCACTGGGTTGAGGGACCATCCTAGGACTGCAGTCTGCAGGATTTAAGGTCACTTCAGACTTTTCTTTGCAAAGGTGCAAGTGTTAAAAACCTTAAATAACTTGTTGGTGAAGAGCTCTCTGATGACTTGTGCTTGGAGCCAAAGAAAAGACGGAGGGTCCTGTCTGGTGGTCTACAGCTATGCTGTGAGATTTAAAAGAAAAGTGATTTCAGTTTAATCATACTTATATTCCAATTAATCCTTCAATTCATTATTCCAATCAGTTCAAAGTTTTCTATCTAAGGAATCTCAGCAGATTGCATCGAGTCATTGACATGCAGCATTCAGTCATCCTGGACCAATATGTAGCAACAGTGGAGAAGAAAAACTCCCCTTTAACAGGAAGAAACCTCCAACAGAACCAGAACCAGGCTCAGTAGGAGCGGCCATCTGCCACGATCGACTGGGGGTTCTAGAATTCACAACAGAGACAGAAAGAACAGAAGAACTGATATGAGTCCTTTCTATGTTAAAGAAAGTAAAAAGTTGATAACAGGAGAGGGGGAACTTTCAGTTACTGGGAGAATCATCCCGGTGTAATATAGTGTGAGGTTCAAATGGTTGTTCATGGGCTCAAACTTTGTTTTCTGATAGCACTGGTCCTTTTAACTTTGCCTTCATTAAACCCTCAGAAACAGTCGTTTGTGGCTGAATGATCAGTGTCTCCTGGAGCAGCTTTTCGGATGCCTGTTTTCATTTATTGTACTTTCAGAGTCCAGCAAAGAGCAGTTTGCTTCCACCAACATTGCTGAGGAGCTGGTGCGTCTCTTCCAGAAGCAGACGGAGCACGAGAAGAAGGAGATGATCTTTGAAGTTCTGGCTCCACTTGCTGAAAATGGTACAGTTTTATGTTGAAAAGTTCTAATAGTAAACCAGTGTGTGTTCCCCTGTTCTTAAAAAGAATCCACTGAGACCATCATCTGTACAGCAGATGATGGTCTCAGTGTGAGTCAGACTCTGCACAGCTGACAGACACCTCCTGCTTCTGCTCAACGGCTCTTTTCCTAACGTTCTGAGAGTGTGTTTGAACAGCAGAGAGAGCATCCTAGCAAGTGTTCCCACGCCGACCGTCTCCAGGACAACATCGTCTCTATCTGAACTCCAGAAGCACCTGTATGCCCCTCCCTCTGTCTGTCACACTGCATGCTGTTCGTTAAGCTGAGTCAGAGTTCTGTACATGAGACGGGATCACTAGAGTGGGTCAGAGGACAGATTTCACGCTGTAGCTGGGTTAGTGGAGGATGAATGTTTATTCCCTCTTTTTCTCCTATATCACACATGTTTAATAAAAGGCAGCAGTATAAGAGGCCTTTATCTGGTGCTTTGTGAACCTAGAAATGCACTCATCACAGATTCTTATCTTTCTGTTGAAAAAAATCATTTCAGTTGATTTTGATTCCGCTGTGTAACCTTTAGATAACAAGTTCCTTTTTTTCCTACTATCTGGGTAAATTCTCCAGGTTTACAATGAAATGTTTCTGGTAGTGGTGTAACAGGACATGTATTCATACCGCTGTCATTTGGGCACAACTTCAGCACTGTTTTCTACCTGAACACATGCAGAAGGTTTGTGTGTTGAACTCTGTGCGCAGTGCAAAGTTCTGTAGGGCAACTTTAGAAAGTCACACCAAACTGTACTGAGTGACCCAGTTGAAACGATATTCGGCTGAAAGTTAACATCGCATATACTAGAGAAAAAGCAGCATACGTCCACATGGCTACCAGTCTGCCCCAACTCTGGCACCAAAAGGATGGCAGCTTAAAAGGAAACTGTAAAGAAATATTGGCACTGAAAATCAATGTTGGCATTGAAAAATATAATTGTAGCTGAAACTATTACCATTGACCCTGAAATAAATGAAGGGAAAATATTTTATATTGAAAGTGAAACAAAAATTGAAAGTGAAAAAAGTTTGAAAATTCAAACATGTACATTAAAACAAATAACTCACTTGCAGTCAAGTTTTTACACATGCATCTTTTTTTTTATTGCCACAGTTCTTTCAGTGCTGCTGCTTTTCAGCTTCATTCTTCAGTCACTGTTCTGGCGCCTGTGGGCATGAGGGGCGGGGCTTCAGAGCCACATGTCACTTCTCATTTTTATTTTCAGTTTCATTGTGAGCTGGCATCGTATTGCTGCCATAAAACTCCTTATTTTGTAGAAAACACAAGTAGACGGAATCCCCATTGATGAGAAGGGCTTTTCCAACAGCTGCCCATGCTGCATTCAAGTACAGCTGGGAGACTAGGCTGTTGAAATATCAAAACAACTCCAAAGTTGTTTAAGCATGTTTCATTTTCAAATATGGACAAAGTATTATTTAAAGATTTCTAAACACTGACCGTTTCCAAGGGTTATATTTTGTCTCTATATTGTATATCTCTGGCTATGTCTGCTTGTACCATTTTAATTATTTTAAAAAATCCAATCAAATATCCAGTAAGTGCAATACTCTCAACTTTTTAAAGTTATATAACATAGTAAAATCAAATTAATTTCAGAAATTAAAATACGTTCTTTGTTTACTGCTGATCAAAGTAAAGTCTTTTTGGGCTAAATAGATAGGAAATCACATAAACAAAGAAAAATGGAAACACTTTTTTTTCTTTGGTTCTCAGGAGGATATACATGTTTTTATTTATTTTTCTTGGTTGCATTGTACCGGAAGCCACGCGAACAGAGATTCTTGTATACTGTTTGAGGTCAAAGAAAACCAGGATTTTTCTCCAAGTTAAACAGCCCAAGGCCTCCTGTTTTCTAACTGCTGTAGAAAATCCAGCTTCCTTTCCAGAAGCTTCTGACACCATTCCTGCTTCCTCTGACATCACTTTTAAATACCTGTGTTGTGCCGCAGATAGGTAGGATTTGGCTATGAATAATTATGAATTGCTTAGGGCAATTATTAATAAGAATAATAATTTTATGTAAAAATTACCAAGTTTAGGGGCACCATCCTGTTGGATTCCAGGAACATTTATATATATATATAGCCAAATTGTTCAGTCTCAGTTTATGTTTATAATTACCAGCCTGATGATGCTAAAATAATTAAACAATAGATGAAGTAATAAGTTCTAACGCTGTGGACATTAATTGTACACATCACTCCAAGTAATCCCAGACAACTTCTCTTTAAGTTAAAGGGACTTTATTTAGAAAATGGAAAATCCCATCTATTCTAAAGCATGCAAAAATTACTACAGATCTTAGACAACAATAATAGGTGAACATTAAACACAATTAACATGAAATGAAATCAGTGAGACAGCTGAGGTTCGGGTCAGAAAAGGAGGGGGGCCCTCACTCCAGGGGGCTCAAATAACAGATAGCCTTGGAGACAAAGTCATAAATCTCAGCTATGTGCCAAGATGGAGGGGAGCATATGGAGTCTAAGAAAGAGTCATAAAACTAGCTTTGGCTAAAAGGAGCACATGGGGAAAGCGTCCATGTGGTAGGCCTCTGCTTTAGCGACAGACTAAAGACAATGGAGTTAAACTTTTCAGCTAAGACCAGCTAACGCAGGCCGGACCGAGCCCGACTGCCGATGGAGTTATCAGAGAGAGAAAGAGAGAGAGGGAGAACAAGAGGATGGAAACAAGAAAGGTGTGATCTGCTCAGGATAAAACAGACAGTTTCAAAGACAGCAATTTCACAGCTCAGACTTATACGTGCGATGACGCAAAAATGAGCAAACAGGTACAGCGCTTAAAAACACTTTAACCAACAATGAACGAGATCTAACTCGTTAAAACTCTATTTTCTCTGTTTATCTCCGCCCAGACACAGTATTAGTATAAATGAACCGGTTCAGTCCTACTTTGCTTTGGAGGAGGTCCAGTCCACTAGGAGGAGAGCAAATTGTGTCCGTCGTTGAGCAAGAAAAGGAAGAGTTATTAAAAAAAACCTGTACAGGATTTAAGGACCGTGTGGCCCAAATGCAGGCTGGATGGCCTGCAGGATCGACGTCTAATGAACTGTCTTGGAACAGTTCTTATGTCGTGCACTCTGGTTACGCAGACGGGGTGCGCACTTCGAAGCTTTGAAATGAGTTCTTCCCCGGTCCAGCAGGTCAGAACAAAAGAGAATCTTCACCGGTGAGATGTCCTCTGTTCAGCAGTAGTTCATCCAAGAACTTCTAGCTGGAGAACAATTCAAAATGGGCGCGACTACTCTTATAGCCCCCTTTGGCCGTGATGTCATCACTGATGTCACTGTGGGTGGTCACGGACCAATAGGAGTGTGTTGGGGGTCACTGCTAGGATTGCTGGGAAATGTGGTCTGCTCAGTCCATCTTTGAAATAGCTCCCAGACATCAAAAAGTCTGTTCAGTTCATCTTATGAGAAATGCAATCACAACACCTGATACTAAACATTTCTACCGTAGTACTTCCTCCACAGTGATAACTCCAACACTGAGGAGTGTTATTAGTTCGGCCGGTTAGCATTTACTATAGAGGACCTCAGTGACTGGAAAAGGATGGTAATTTGAGTTTTTGACTGGCCAATCACTGATCAGGGCTGATTACCATCTTTGGTTGAGTTCTTGGTGCATCTCTACCTTTACCACCACTTTCAGATAGTATACATCTGAAATGAGCATTCTGTTTCAGGATTGATCAGTTACTGTTGTTACTAACCCTAACAGAGTGATGCAGATTTATTCAGGATTGTTTTTTCCTGTATTGTTAAACGAGACAAAACAATCTTCATATATTGGTATTTACCTTAATATCTGCGTATTGTTGTTTCCTGTGTAAACTTTCAGTCTGGTTTTAAAACTTTACACAGCACAGAGTCTGCTCTGCTGAGAGTTTTTAAGGATATTTTCCGGGCAACTGATGACGGAGATTACGTCATCCTCATTCTGTTGGACCTTTCCGCAGCTTTTGACACTATAGATCACGCTATATTATTGTCTAGGCTTAGTGACTTAGGGGTTCATGGTGTTGCTCTTGACTTGTTTTCATCATACCTAGCTGACAGAACTATGTGTCAGCTTTGCTGGCTCCTACTCTACCTCCCTCCCATTGTTGTGGGGGGTCCCTCAGGGTATATTGGGCCCACTTTTGTTTTCTTTGTATCTGCATCAACTTGGCTCCATCCTTCGTAAACATGGTGTGTCCTTTCACTGTTATGCTGATGACACCCAAATATACCTGCCAATAAAAAGAGGTCACTCAATCACCCCCCCTTCTGTCATGTTTGCATGACTTTAAGGACTGGATGGCATGTAGCTTCCTGAGTTTTAATGATTGTAAGACCGAGTTGATGGGGTTTGGCCCTAGTAGCCCCTGTAACCCCTCCTCAATTGACCTAGGACCAATGACTGCACACGTAAAGACCTGCGTATCAAATTTAGGTTTTAAAATGGATTGTGATTTTAAACTTGATGGCCAGATTAGTTCTGTGATGAAGTCCAGTTTTTTTCATTTAAGGCAGGTGGTGAAGGTGAAGCCTTTTTTATCTAAACAACATCTTGAGACAGTGATCCATGCTTTTGTCACCACCCGGCTGGATTACTGTAACTCCTTATATTTTGGAATTAGCCAGGTGTCACTCTCACGTCTCTAACTGGTTCAAAATGCTGTTGCTCGTGTCCTGGTTGGAGCACGTGGGAGGGAACACATTACTCCTGTTTTGCCTTCCCTGCACTGGCTGCCGGTGCGTTTTAGGGTACATTTTAAGATTCTTTTATTTGTTTTTAAATCCCTACATGGCGTTGCGCTGGCATATGTCTCAGAGCTTCTTATTCCCTACACGCCAACACGTTGCCTCAGGTCGGCAGATCAGCTTCTCCTGGAGGTTCCGAGGTCGACGAAGAAGCTAAGAGGGGAACGTGCCTTCTCTATTTGTGCTCCGAAGCTTTGGAATGCATTGCCATTTATTATTCGCCGGTCGACTTCACTCTGCATTTTTTTTAAACTTCTTAAAACTTATTTTTATAGTCAACCTTTGGATTCAGCATGAGACTCTGTTTCCCTGCTTCTTGGGGCTTTAGTATTATGTGATCTTTTCCTTGTTTCATTTTATGTTGACCAATTGTACGGCGCCTTGTTTTGGCTGTTTGTCATGTGAAGGCGCCTTATAAATAAACTGATTTGATTTGATTTAAACTGTGTGAGCCTCCAGGTATTACTAACCATGACCAGATCAGTGTGTGAACCACCAGAGGGGTCTCTGTTCTGATACTGCTATACTTTATTGATGCTCTAAATGCTTTTATTGAGTTTTCCCTGCTGTAAAAATGAAATAATGAACATTTGATTACTTTCAAACACGTTGGGCTGTGAATATAAAACTGGCTTATTAAAAAGGTTTATGATCCAGTTTTAATCAGGGGACTGGATGTAATTATCCCATTGTTTTTATGGTAAGTTAGTTATGCAGTCAGTGGTTATCTGCTGGACAGCTGTCTGTAGGGATGTGTTTATTATGAAAAACAAAATGTTAGGAATTAGATCTATTATGGGATTGTTGCTTTTTCCATTGTCCGTTCCATAAGGGCCTCAGTTAACATCAGTGTGGTTAAACATCAGCTTTAATGCAGTTAATGTGAGATGATGGGTGCTGCTGTTCCACTTCCTCCTCCTTCTACCCTGGCAGATGTTATAAAGCTGCAGCTGGTGGAGGCAGGCCTGGTGGAGTGTCTGCTGGAGGTGGTGGGTCAAACTGTGGATGGTGAGCGGGAGGAGGACATCGCCCAGCTCAAGACGGCCTCTGACCTCATGGTTCTCTTGCTTCTCGGGGGTAAGCCTTCCTCTGCTCAGCACACGTCAGTACGTAGACTACCTTAGGAAAGTAGCGGAGCACCTCAAACTCACTCCCATTTTGTATATTTGTGAAGTTATTCATTTTAGTGTGCATTTGTATTCAGCCCCATTTAATCTGGTACCCCCTAAATAAAATCTAGTGAAGCCATTACCCTCAGAAGTAACCTATTTAGTAAGCAAAGTAACTTCTGCATAAAGAGAGAAGCTCCAAAAGACTTGAGACTAGGCCGGGGGTTGACCCTCCAAACACCCTAAACATACAGCCAGAGCTGCAGTGGACTGGTCATGATCAAACCATATTCATGTTAGAATCGCCTAGTCAAAGTCCAGACCTAAATCCCCCGTTCATCGTTCCTCTCAGGTACAGTCTGGGTGTTATACTTGATAGTACTCTGTCATTTCAGCCTCATATTAATTAAATCACCCGGTCTGCATACTTCCACCTACATAACATTAAACGACTTTGTCCTTTCCTTACTCCCAATGCACTGCCATCCTTGTCCATAGCCTCATCAGCTGCCAGATTGACTATTGCAGCTCTCTAATTTTTGGTCCCCCCAATAAGACCATTCATAAACTCCAACTTCTTTAGAACTCTCCAGCTTGGATCATAACTAGGACTCCCTCAAGAGAACCCATTACCCCAGTTCTTCAGCAGCTTCGCTGGTTGCCCAGAGAATCTCGGATCAACTTTTCCTTATCTGTGTGACCTGCTTCACATCGCCACACCTTCCCGTCCTCTTAGGTCTTCTTCAGCCACTCAACTTGTTCCTTTTGCCCGGCTTGTCACCATGAGGAGCAGAGCTTTCAGTCTCTCTGCTCTTTGCCTCTGGAACTCACTTCATCCTGACATCAGAAATATTGACTCTCTTCCTGTCGCTAAGCTGAACTGGGCGTTTTCACAAAACCAAGATTACTTCTTGGAATCTTCTAACCCTCACCCTTGTTGCACTTACTTGCAAGTTGGTAAGTAGTTGGGGTGACATGAGTGGTAGCCAGTGGTGCTGATGGCACAGACTGCTTCTCCTGTTTTATCACACGTGGTTGTTTCAACATGGTTGTTTCCAGAGGTTAGCTTTCGAAAGGCAAAGGTGACCTAAAAAGGGGCTTATCTTGGTGGCCAACACAGTAGGGTGTAAGGATCAATCCTCCTCACGAGATAAAGGTAAGCACTATTAGGTTCAGTAAAACAACACACCAGAATTTAGTTAAAAATCCAAAAATGTTTTAAATGGTCTTCCATCCACTCTTCCATCCATCCATCTTCTTCCGCTTATCTGGGGTGGGGTCGCAGGGGCAGCAGCTTAAGCAAAGAGACCCAGACTTCCCTCTCCCCAGCCACATTGGGCAGCTCTTCGGGAGGAATCCCAAGGTGTTCCCAGGCCAGTCGAGAAACATAACCCCTCCAGGGTGTCCGGGATCTTTCCCTGGGTCTCCTCCCAGTGGGACATGCCTGGAACACCTCACATGGGAGGCATCCAGGAGGCATCCTGACCAGATGCCTGAGCCACCTCAACTGGCTCAAGCGGCTCTACTCTGAGCCCCCCCCCCGGATGACTGAACTTCTCACCCTATCTCTAAGGGAGAGCCCAGACACCCTCCGGAGGAAACTCATTTCAGCCGCTTGTATCTGTGGTCTGGTTCTTTCGGTCACTACCCAGAGTTCATCACCATAGAGGAGGGTAAGAACGTAGACCGACCCGTAAATAGAGAGCTTTGCCTTTCGCCTCAGCTCTCTCTTCACCACAACAGACTGGTACAGCGCCCGCATCTCTGCAGATGCCTCACCAATCAGGCTATCGATCTCCAACTCCATTTTTCCCTCATTCGTGAACAAGACCCCAAGATACTTAAACTCCACTTGAGGTACCCCATACTCCCGGAGTAACCCCTGCCGGACTCCCCAAGGGACGCGGTCGAACACCTTCTCCAAGTCCACAAAACACTTGTAGACTGGTTGGGCGAACTCCCACGCACCCTCCAGAACCCTGGTGAGGGTGTAGAGCTGGTCCAGTGTTCCATGGCCAGGATGAAAACCGCATTACTCGTCCTGGATCCGAGGTTCGACTATTCGTCGGACCCTCCTTTCCAGAACTCCCGAATAGACCTTACCAGGGAGGCTCAGAAGTGTGATCCCCCTGTAGTTGGAACACACTCTGTGGTCCCCTTTTTCAAATAGGGGAACCACCACCCCGGTCTGCCAATCCAAGGGAACTACCACCGATGTCCACGCAATATTGCAGAGCCGCGTTAACCAACACAGCTCCACAACATCCTTTGCCTTTAGGAACTCCGGGTGAATCTCATCCACCTCTGGAGCCTTGGCACCGAGGAGCTTTTTAACTACCTCAGTGACTTCAGCACCAGAGATTGGAGAGCCTGACCCAAAGTCCCCAGACTCTGCTTCCAGATTGGAAGGCATGCTGGTAGGATTGAGGAGGTCTTCAAAGTATTCCATCCACCGACCCAAAACGTACCGCGTCAAGGTTAGCAGTATACCATCCCAACTGTAAACGGTGTTGGTGCCTACCAATACGACGCCGGATTGTGGACCAGATTCGCCTCAAAACCGAACGCAAGTCGTTCTCCACGGCCTCTCCAGACTCCTCCCACGCCCCGAGTTTTTCAATTCAATTCAGTTTATTTATATAGCGCCAATTCACAACAGATGTCATCTGAAGGCACTTAACAAGAAGTCATTTCAATACATTTATACAAACATTCCAATCAGTTAAAAAGTTTCCTATTTAATGAATCCCAGCAGATTGCGTCAGTCATTGGCGTGAGGTTGGGCAAACTTTCCAACCACAGCAATCCCTCATACTGAGCAAGCATGTAGCGACGGTGGAGAGGGAAAACTCCCTTTTAACAGGAAGAAACCTCCAACGGAACCAGGCTCAGTAGGAGCGGCCATCTGCCACGACCGTCTGGGGGTTTGAGAAGACAGAGCAGAGACACAGAAAGAACAGAAGATCTGATATAAGAGTACTTTCTATGTTACAGAAAGTAAAAAGGGCATTGTAGCTAAGCAGGATACCAGACCAGGTATATCTTCTATGGAGAGAAAAACAATGAGAGAAAACAAAGTTAATGTGGAACATTATGGAACAATTAGATATCTGATGTATGATGGAGCTTGATTATTAAGGGCTTTGTAGGTAAGAAGAAGGATCTTAAATTCTATTCTGGATTTAACAGGGAGCCAATGAAGGGAAGCCAAAACCTGAGAAATGTGATCTCTCTTTTTAATATTCATCAGAACTCTTTCTGCCGCATTTTGGATCAACTGAAGGCTTTTAATGGCATTTTGTGGACTACCTGATAGTAAAGAATTACAGTAGTCCAGCCTTGAGGTAACAAATGCATGGACTAGTTTTTCAGCATCACTCCTGGACAGAATGTTTCTACTTTGAGCAATATTCCAGAGGTGAAAGAAAGAAATCCTAGTAACTTGCTTAATATGGTATTTAAATGTCATGTCTTGGTCAAAAATAACACTGAGGTTCTTTACGTTATTACTGGGGACCAATTTAATGCCATCCAGATGAAGTGATTAACTAATCAGTTTCTTTTTTAGAACTTCTGGTCCAAAGACAGCAACTTCTGTCTTGTCAGAATTTAAGAGCAAAAAGTTTAGAGTCATGCCTGTAATCTACCTAACTGACTGGGTTCCTCAGGATTTATGGATAAATATAGTTGTGTATCATCGGCATAGCTGTGGAAATTTATCCGATGCTGTCTAATGATACTACCAATTGGGATCAAAAATATGGTGAATAGAATTGGTCCAAGCACATAACCCTGTGGAACTCCACAATTAACCCTTGAGAGTGAAGAAGATTGATCATTTAGATGAACAAACTGGAATCTATCAGACAAATATGATTTCAAACAGCCTAGTGCTCATCTTTGATCCCTGCAACATGTTCAAGCCTTTCTAAGAGAATATTATGATCGACTGTGTCAAAAGCAGCACTGAGATCTAACAAAACCAGAACAGACACAAGTCCATTATCTGAGGCCATGAGAATATCATTAGTAATCTTCACCAGTGCTGTTTCAGTGCTATTCAAAATTCAAATTCAAAATTACTTTATTAATCCCAAAAGGAAATTAAATTTTGTAACTCATTATCCAAGTTTCTTTAAAGATTTGTTGTAGATGCTGATGGCCGTAGGGAGGAATGGTCTCCTGTAGTGTTCTGCAGATCTGAAGAAGCCTCTGTTTGAAGATGCTCTGTAGTTGTATGACAGTCTAATGTAGAGGATGCTCAGGGTTGTCCATAATGTTCATTTATGAAGAATCCTTTTTTGCACACTAATCTCCATAGGGTCCTCAGCCTCAAACCTGGTTCCCAACGATCTAACATTGCCCAATATGATTGATGGAGATGGTTTGAACTTCCTCCTTTTCTCTCTCCACTTTGTTCCTGCTCTGTATCCATGGCATCTCCTTTTCAACTCCTCAGGGTTTTGTAGCTGCAGTTGAGGTATTAGTTGAGGTTTTGTGACGTTAATCAGCTGCTCCCAGTTCTAAACCACCTTGTTACCATGGTTATGCATCATAGCAAATGTCCAAAAGTTAAAAAGGTATCAGCAAAAATCCTTCAAGCTGCACAGCATTCAAAACCAGAGAAAACAGTTATCAAAAAAAAATTCTGCCAAAAATGGAGGAATACAAGTTTTTAAAAACAAAAACAAACGGAACGAAAGCAACAGAGCTACTCCAACATGCTGCCACCTTGAGCGGCGCAATTCCGGAATATGATGAGCTCGAAAACTTGACTGAAACTCTTCAAACAGCTCGTTACTGTTTAGATACTCACAGACTTGATTAGCATTTTCTCAACGACTTTGGATAAGAAAGGAAGGTTAGATATAGGTCTGTAATTCACTAAGTCATCTTGATCAAGGGAAGGTTTCTTGAGTAAAGGCTTAATTACAGCTATTTTAAATTCTTGTGGTACGTATCCGTTTACTAATGATAGATTCATCATATACAAAATGGGGCCAGGAACATAATGGAACACTTCTTTAAATAATTTGGTTGGGATTGGGTCCAACATACAAGTTGAAGGTGTAGATGAAGCTAATACTTTTGATAATTCCGAAATCAAAACAGTCTAAGCACAAATTAGGTTCTACAGTTCTTTCCGATGCTGCCTCATTTACTGAGGAAGAAGTAATCATGTTTGGGAGGATGCCAATGATTTTATTTTTAATAGAATTAATTTTATTTATGAAGAATCCCATAAAATCATCACTGCTAAGAGCTGGGGGAATAGTTTGCTCAACAGAGCTATGACTCTGTGTACGTTTGGCAACGGTACTAAAAAGAAACCTAAGATTGTTTTTATTTGCCTCTATTAATGATGAGAAATATGCTGTTCTAGCTTGTCGAAGGGTCTTTTTATACAGCAGTAGACTGTTATTCCAGGTTAAATAGGAATCCTCTAGATGTGTAGAGCGCCATTTTCTCTCCAACTTCCTAGTATTCTGCTTTAAAGTACGCAACTCTGCGTTAAACCAAGGAGTCAGCCTCTTATGGCTAGCCACTTTCTTTTTTAAGGGGGCTACACTATCTAATGCCAAACGCAATGAGGAAGTAACGCTGTGAACCAGACCATCAATTTCTGAAGGGTTAGAGATAGAATTGCTGCCATCCACTGTGTTACCCTGAGACACTGAGGAAAGTAAGAATGGAACAGATTCTTTAAAAATTGTTACAGCATTGTCAGATAAAGCTCTACTATATAGAAAATTTCTTTCAGATTTAAGATGGTCAGTTAAAGTAAATTCAAAAGTTATCAAAAGGTGGTCAGACAGGACCGGGTTATGTGGGTGGCCCGTTATTTCCTCACACTCAATACCGTATGTCAGTACAAGGTCCAAAGTGTGTTTACCCGAGTGGGTTGATCCCTGTACTTTTTGAGTAAAGCCAATTGAGTCTAAAATAGCACTTAAAGCTGCATTTAGGCTATCACTTTCAGTGTCCACATGAATATTGAAGTCCCCCACTATAATAACCCTATCAGTATTTAATACTAAATCAGATAAAAAATGTGAGATCTGATCCAAGAATTGAGAGTAAGGGCCTGGTGGACGATAGAAAACCACAAACAAAAATAGTCTTAGTCAGTGTTTTGGAGGACTAATATATTCGGCCATATTCCTAGAAAGAAGAGCTGCTCCATCCAAAGTGGGATGGATGCCGTCTCTCCGGATCAGACCAGGTTTTCCCCAAAATGTTCTCCAGTTATCAATGTAGCCCACATCGTTCGCAGGACACCACCTAGACAACCATTGATGGAATGACAGCATGCGGCTAAACATGTCGTCAGTGGTCCGATCGGGCAGGGGACCAGAAAAGATTACCGAGTCTGACATTGTTTTGGCAAACTTACACACCGAAGCAACACTAATTTTAGTGACCTCCGATTGGCGTAACCGGGTGTCATTACCGCCAGCGTGAATAAAAATCTTACTGTATTTACGCTTATCTTTAGCCAGCAGTTTCAGGTAGGATTTGATGTTCGTTCTGGCCCCTGGCAAGCATTTGACTATGGTCAATGGTCTCTCTAATGCCACGTTTCTGACTATGGAGCTGCCAATTACCTGTGTCGGCTTCTCAGCGGGTGTGTCGCTGAGCGGGGAAAATCTGTTTGCCTCAGCTACCATCCGAGCTGCACTCCGCTTGGCCTGCCGGTACCTATCAGCTGCTTCCGGGGTCCCACAGGCCAAAAAGACCCAATAGGACTCCTTCTTTAGCTTGACAGCATCCCTCACCGCCGGTGTCCACCCCCGTTCGAGGGTAGCCACCACGACAGGCACCGACCACCTTGCGGCCACAGCTCTGATCAGCCGCCTCGACAATGGAGGCACAGAACATGGCCCTCTCGGCCTCAATGTCCCCCGCCTCCCCCGGGATGTGTTTGAAGTTCTGCCGGAGGTGAGATTTGAAACTCCTTCTGACGTTCCCAGCAGACCCTCACAACACGTTTGGGCCTTCCCGGTCTGTCCAGCATCCTCCCCCACCATCAGAGCCGGCTCACCACCAGGTAGTGGTCAGTGGACAGCTCTGCCCCTCTCCTCACCCGAGTGTCCAAGACCTGCGGCCGCAGATCAGATGAAACGACAACCAAGTCAGTCATCGAGCTGCAGCCTATATATATATATATATATATATATATATATATATATATATATATATATATATATATATATATATATATATATATATATATATATATATATATATTTCTGAAGCAACACTGATTGACAATTAATTTCACATCCTGTTATGCAAATGGAATAGACAACAGGTGGAAATGATAGAATTATAATTACGAAGACGCCCCCAATAAAGGAGTGGTTCTGCAGGTGGTGACCATAGACCACTCCTCAGTTCCTAAGCTCTCTGGCTGATGTTTTGGTCACTTTTGAATGCTGGGGGTGATTTCACTCTAGTGGTAGCATGAGACGGAGTCTACAACCCACACAAGGGGCTCAGGTAGTGCAGCTCATCCAGGGTGGCACATCAATGTGAGCTGTGCTTTATGACTTCCCTGTCCAGCGTTGATAATCAATTTATGTCCTTTTACATGAATGTTTCATATGAGTAAAACAGACCCATGCAGATTGAGATGGAAATATCTATCCAGATTTCTCTCTTTGCTCCCTCAGCAGTTCCCTTTAGGTATTAGACACACCGTTCATTTCTGATAAAGCTGAACTGAGCTGCTCTTGTTAGGATCCCTGCAGTGACTCTGCATACATGGGAGCAGCTGTAAACCATCCTCCGTCTCTGTGCAGATGAGTCCATGCAGAAGCTGTTTGAGGGAGGAAAAGGCAGCGTCTTCCAGAGGGTCCTGTCCTGGATCCCATCCCATAACCACCAGCTGCAGCTCGCTGGGGCTTTGGCCATCGCAAACTTTGCCCGCAACGGTAAGATTTAATCCTCTGCTGAGTCGAGGCAGAAGAATATTCTCAGGGTTGCACAACAAGTTACAGGCTGAGTTTCAACCCAAAGGAGCCAAAGGAAGAGGGTTTGGGGTTCAGCCCATTTCTGCCACTGTGATGAAAATTAGATTTAGGTACCTATATTAATAGGATCTTTCTGTCTGTCTCTCTATCTCTATGATTTATATACTTGCCGTGATTTAATCTTAGCAGATTAGGGTAGAAAGAGATGAACATTAAATTTAGCTCTTGTCCTAGGAGAAACAGATTTATGAAGTATAAATCCATATTTCCATAATGGTTCTGTTCTGTTAGCCTTTCTAAACCAGGTCCGTCCCTCTCCTTATAACCTCCAGCTCCTTTGTCTCTCTGATCAGATGGGAACTGCATCCATATGGTGGACACTGGGATTGTTCAGAAACTTCTGGAGCTGTTGGATCGCCATGTTGAAGAGGGCAATGTGACGGTACAGCATGCAGCGCTCAGCGCTTTACGGAACCTAGCTATACCTGGTGAGATCCTTCTTTCTTCACACTCAGTGTCTCCTCCTTGATCTCTGTAGCAGTTACACACTCCTACATGTTTTATAGTAAGTCCTTCTGACACATGGCATTTTCAGACTGACCTTTGAACTCTTCATTGTGACATTCTATAACACTGGTAGACCTCCATTCTGGGTTTATTATCAAATCAACAGAAGAGCAGCGGGTTGAGCAGTTAACATGAGAAGAGAGTGCTAAAGTTTTGGACATGTGTGAACCCTGTTAAGTCTGCTTTTCTCCATCTCTCTGCAGTGGTGAACAAATCCAAAATGCTGTCTGCTGGTGTAGCAGATGTGGTCCTACGGTTCCTGCAGTCAGAGATGCCTCCAGTCCAGTTTAAACTACTTGGAACGTTACGAATGCTTATCGATACTCAAGGTGGAGTACTTTGTCCCTCAGCTCTCAGTCAGCACACTGTTAGGTGGAGCAAGAAATAAAATCATCTTTCAGTTTGAATATTTTATGGATCTGGACATAAAGGATGGAAACATTACAGCTCTGTCATCAGACAAACACAACATGACATTTACTGTCTCAGTATTTATTGACCCGATGCCTCAGGATTCAGCCCAACTTCCCCTCATTATTCAACAATAGTATAGATGCATTTAAATGCCCTGCAAACATATTCATAACCCTTGAACCCAATTCTTATTACTTTCAAAACCACAAACATCAGTGTGTTTTTTAAAGGAAAATGAAATCTGAAAAGTGGAACTCTTTCAAGGAATGTCTCTGCTAATTGGATGTAGATCTGGACTTTGACTAGACCATTCTAGCACATGAATCTACTTTGATCTAAAGCAACCCATAATATTTCTGGCTGTATGCTTGGAGTGTTTGGCCTGCTGGAAGGTGAAGCTCCTCTGCAGCCTCTAACAGGTTTTCCTCAAGGACTGTCCTGGATGTAGCTCCATCCATCTTCTCTGTCCCTGCTGAGGATACAATCCCCATGGCATAATGCTGCCACCGCCATGTTTCACTGGGGGACTAGGATGTTCAGGATGATGTGCAGTGATAGTTTTCTGCCACACGGTGTTTTGTGTGCTCAGTTAAGCCTATACTTAAGATTTAAATGTATTTCAATTCAAACTCGAGGGTTGTCAAAGAGAAAGTTTCGGTTAAAAAACTTTGTTTTTATTTACATTTGATTAAAAATACTAGTCTAAATTATTTGTACCCCTCTTAGTAATAACTGGAAAGCTTTACATCTATCAAACTGTTCTTCTAGTAGCTGGTTGGAAGACCTGCTTTCGTCCCTCTAATATTTAGCTCCTCCCACTGATTATCCATGTCAACTCTGGCTGAGCCACTTCAAAAAACAGTCAGAAAAACCATGTTGGTGAAAGTAAAAATATTTTAAACCTAAACTCATACTCAGTGGTGTGAATAGTTTTTGTGTGAGCAGAGAACTGCAAACAGGACGTCCTCTGGCTTTCTTATGAGGAGCCTAAGTCTCCTCCCCTTCCTATTGGCCCATGGCTCCCCTGGCTAAAAGCGATCAAAGTTATTATCTGGTCCGCTTTACTTTACGCCCTGAATCATACATGCTGTACCT